>OX336887.1:1158623-1518623 GCA_946959425.1 Argyrosomus regius | reverse complement strand
AGGACAAAAGAATCCAACAAGACCTGACACACTGATCCGAAGAAGAAAACTACAAATGTGCACAAAGAAGCCGTCTTTATCTGATTTATGAACAGAAACTTGACTGTAGTGCACCTCGTCTTTGTTTTAGCTGCCCTCTTTTCAGATGTTGTCTTTTTATCTGCAGGTGAGCTCTGCTTGGATCCTTTTTGTCTGTAATATTTGGACCAGTGAGCGTGAAGCCAATCTTCCATTAACCGAATCTTTCCTCAGCGCTCAGACATCTCTTACTCGCTCCATTAGAGCAAATACGCAGAAATCTATCCCAGCTATCGACTAACCACCACAAAGCCGCTCTTTATATCATCAGATGCAGGTCACATATCTACAGGTAGACGTGTGAATGATGGCGATGTTACAGTGATAGCTTTAATCCTCGCTTTGTACAACATGCACAGTAAATGCACCATTTGTACGTCTTGACTGGTTCTGAGAGGAGCAGCATGCATGATGATTTACAGAGTAAATCCTGAATACATTTGTTTTTGAAGATGGGTGCCCTTCAGTCAAGTGACTGTTTGTAATGTTGAGATCCAACATAAGCTTATACAAAAATATATTCACTGAATGTGTGCATTAGTTCAAGAGTTAGATGTAAATATTAATGTAGCCTGAATTACACCTAAAATCATCCAAGCAGCAACATGTGTGGCTGTGGAACCAATGCAAAGAGCCACAAACTGCAGTCACCCTCCAGAAGTGAGTCAGTCTCCATAAGTCCCCATGTTCAAATGTCCAACTTCACAGCAGAAATAAACATGTTTACAGCCTGGTACAAAAAACAGTTTTGGTCTCTATAGCTAATTTCCCCGTTCATGACAACTGTACTGAGGGTGAATTTATATACAACTCACCTGTTCAGATTATATTAAGGCTTAAAGTTATGCAGGATTAAGAGCGTGGATGCTTTGATTGACAGGTGGGTGTCGTTAGAGATGGTTTGTTTGAGCAACCAGGCGTCATTCAGCCCGCCTCAGGTCCAACGATTATCCACGTCTTTGCATATTTTGGGCTTGAAAACGTCTCTTCATAAACCTGTGGGTGACGTCACGCATACACTGTCCATTCTTTATACTGTCAGTGGTCTGTCAGCGTCTGCTTATATTTTATGCACTAAACAATAGACAAAAATGAAATTAGCAGCACTATAATGGATACTAAAATAAGTAAGTGCAGCCCTGATAGCCTCCACAAAATCAACAAACTTTTGCTGAGAAAGACTGCAGTCTCAATTTTTCAAGCTGATGGGGAAAAATGTTTTTGGGAGCCACGTTATCGCCTAATCACAGCTAAATGTGTCTAAATATTTCAGCATGTGTCTGAACCGGAGTTCACTGAAGAGCGTTACATAACCCCAAATGTGTCAAAAGCACTGCGAGAGAGCGCAGCTCCCGTCTGCACTTAAATGAAACATGGTGTCATCTCCAGCTGCAGTCCTGCTTTAGTATTTGTGTAGATCACCCAGGAGGCAAAAACACACTGTCATCCCTCACTGAAAGCATCCATGCAAAAAATGTAAGCCACTTATGATGCTACAAAGAGCCCTGGAGTCACTGCATGGCGTTTGTAATGTTGGAGCTAAAAAAGACAAAAACATTTGCCGGGCTGTAAACGCAGAGTGTTTCCGTCCACGCTAATGAATTTGTTTATTTCCCCAGTTGGTCTAAATTCAGTTCTGTTGGTCAGTTTGTGCTCAAAGCTAAAGAAGACATAAAACCTGTATTCAAACTGATCAACACTAAAACGCCGAAACACGCTTCACGCGTCTCCCTGCCATGTTATATTGACACTGTTTGTGCTGTTTAGCAGTTCCAACTATTTCCAGACAGGATCAATCCATCCAAGAAATGCAATTAAATCTCGATGGAACGGCGATTCGACCCACGTCTGCGAGAGATCGAGCTCTCTTTGTTTACTACCGCTGCAACAGCATGGCCATTGATTAGAGATGGGATGGATAACACAGCCTCCCAAGTCAAGTGAAGTAAAGCTGCTTTTATTGCCGCTCAGTCAGTCCGGGCGAATTTATGTCTGTACACGTTAAATATTGTTCATTTTTGTCGCTTACAACCAGAAAAAGTTGTGATTTCTTCCAAAAACCAGATATCAAGATCTGTTTTTGACACTGACGCTTTAGTCTTTATTGTAACTCTTAACCTGACCACACAACACCCAGTTATAAAGATACGACGATACAGAGCTGGATGAGTCTCCTATCATTAGGAAAAATCAGTCATTTTACAGTGCAGTAAGACAGGAGTTGTCGGTTTACAGCTGGTTAGTTTGATATTTAAAAGTTTCCCTTTTATAAGACTGATTTACAGAAAAACAACAATGTGTGAAGTCCTTGTCTCGACTTTGACACACTGCTTGTGTGTGTGTGTGTGTGTGTGTGTGTTTGCAGTACAAAACCACGGTGACGCCCTGGGTGGGACTCCGGAAAATCAACGTGTCGTACTGGTGCTGGGAGGACATGTCGCCCTTCACCAACACCACCCTGCAGTGGCTGCCCGGCGAGCCGAGCGACGCCGGGTTCTGCGGCTACTTGGCCGAGCCGGCGTCCAGCGGGCTGAAAGCACAGACCTGCATCAACCCGGTGAACGGCAGCCTGTGTGAACGACCAGGTGGGTTCACAATACTCGAGGAAACTTGTTTTTATAACTCACCATTAACCTGTAGAAAAGAATGTTAATTCACAATGTTAAATGTTAATTTTCAGCCTATACAGTACAAACTCACCTGAATGCACGACCGGCAAACATGCACAGTAAGTGTACATTAAAACTGAAGGCCAGGATCAATGACTTTCTAAACGAGCAGTATTTGCAATTATTTCCTGTGCTTCCTCCAATCAAAGCTTTTGCAAACTTCTGACGCTGAGATCAAACTCGATTTCTGTCTTTTGATTTTGTCACCGTCCGATTAGGTGATCTTAAATTCCTGCCTTGAGCTGGTTCAGAGAAATGTCACACTCCACTTTGAACGCTGAAAAATCTTTCATGACATGCAAAGGTAACGTGGCAAAAGGAGCCAAAGACAGAAAGAGAAAAATATCCGCAGCACGGCATCGTGGAGCAAAGAAGTGAAATATTTAGACTTATTCTGTCCGACCTCGTGAGAAATTCTCTCTGCAGAATTTTCTGTTTTCATTTCCACTGCTCACTGATTTTTTTTTTTTTACTTTTGCCGTCTGGTCTGAGGTCAGTTTAGTGAAGATTTGGCTGACGTTAAAGGAGCAGTCCATCAGTTTTAATGTAAACTAACAATGACCAGTTTACACCAGACATATCTCTTCCTAATTCTGTGAAGCTTCTCAGTCATCCAGCTCATCTTTCTTCAGAAGGGTTAAGTCTGGGGCAACTGGACTGTTTGTAGAACTCTTCCTAAGTCACTAAATAAACTTGAGGTTTATTATGCAACTTAATAAAAATGTTGCCTCAAACTTTTGGCTGGATGGCATCAGAATTCTTCAGAACTTTACAGAAAGTATTTCAGGATAAACTTTGTGACCCTCTATTTCTTGCATCAGTTATTTTCTGCTCTCGTCTTGTTTATTGTACTCCAGTCGGGTTCAGCAAGAAGAACACCACCAGAGGAGGTTCGACTCCTCCTGACAGATGGGTGCTGAAAATCTGTGCATTCATACTTGGAAATGACTGAATGAATGTTGAATATGTTCCTCAGCCAATCACAGCGCTAAGCAGTGCCGGACGCCGTGCGCCATGAGAACCACCTGCAGCGAGTGCACCAGCAGCAGCTCCGAGTGTATGTGGTGCAGCAACATGAAGCAGTGCGTCGACTCCAACGCCTACGTCGCCTCCTTCCCCTTCGGACAGTGCATGGAGTGGTACACCATGAACACATGTCCACGTAAGACTTCTTATTCTGTCCACTTCTCCCACTTTATATTCATCTCTATCCAAAACAAAAGTTATTCAGCGCTTGCAGTCTCTTTCATATCAGTGTGGAGTGTTTAGACTGAAATTAACCCCCTGAAACATTTCTTGGAATACAGAAGTGAAGTCAGAAGAAATGATTTAAAAATCCTGAGGCACTGCATGATAGAAGAAATTAGAGTTCATGGTTAGACAACTGTTGCAATCTGAAGTATGTGAGATGATTTCTGGGATCGCAGACCTTGAAAACCCGGAGAAACTCTGAGAGGTCATAATTTCCCAATATTTTCCTGTCTCGGAAAAAATATATATAATTTGGTAATTTCAGGGAAAGCTGAGACTGAGATTCATTTATATTTTTAGTCAGGGCCACTGAACATTAAGTGAAACTTATCTTCATGTATGGAGGATTAAGTTTCCAATAATGTGGCTGGAATGAAGCTTTTCTTTCAAGGACACGCTCTATAATTAGAACTAAATTATATACTCGTTTTCAAGGAAACTTCCTGGGAAGTTATGGAGCAGTAAAACAAGTCGTTACCCTCTTCTCCTCCCGACAAGTTGATCTCTGGGAACGTCTTTTCATCACACTTCAGTGTAAAGACCTTTTTGCGGTGCTCTTCTGTTGAAACTCGTTGATTATACATGAACTGTTTACTTTTGAGTGTGCACAAATCTCCTCCAGCATTTCTCATGCCACTTACCCGATCCTCGTCCTATTTATTCCAAACAAATTGCTGCTGCTGCCGCAGAAAAACACTTTGTGTCTGACACGTGAAAATGTTGCAGCATACTTTTTAAACCTCTGATGAAGTTGCAGCGGCTACATTATAACCATCGCCATCACAGGAAGGGTTCATGAGCTTCAGCCTGTGAAAGGAAGCATAAATCTGAAGTCGGCTCACGTAATGCTCCAGCTGCAGTTAATGTGCTCAAACACTTGGAGTGATCTTCAACGGACTTAAACCCGGCAACATTTAAAATAAGTGTGTCTCTCTGGAGATGAGAATCTTTAAATGTTTGTGTTTTTTTCTCACCTTATTTAGCCGAGCGTGTTAAACTGTGGCCCCTCCAGTAAATGAGACTGGGATTAATAATCTGGTTTAGTAGTTTGATAACTCGGTCTCCGGCTGGTGCTTTGTTTTTGTACGGCGCAGCAGAGAACAATTTTCATTTATTTAACCTGGCAGGTCAATTAAGTACAAATTGTTGCTTACAGCCATACGCAGAGAAACCCCTCGAGGGGGTTTAAAATATAGGCAAATATCTATGGAGAGCAGGTGGAGACAACAGAGGCTCAGGAACGAGCTCAATTTACTGTTGAGCATCATCGAGGTGTTGTGGGTGTTATTAATTAAAACGTTTGGACCTTACTGACTAAAATCAAACTCACTCTTCAATATTTAATGAATGTGCGGCGTTAACATTGCTACTCGGGTTTCACAGAACAGTTTATTTGATTAATTGAAAACTTTAGTTACACACGGGGAAACGCTCTCTCTCAGAAGTGTAACAAGATGTAGATATTTGATAAAACAACATCACAGGTCACATGACACAGGAAAAGACATGATTACATGTTAGATGGATGAGCAGTACACCGACTCCTGCTCACGAGAATAGTTTAACATTCTCCATACTGTCTGTGCATCAACAGCTGAAAGCTGGGAGCTTAACTTTTAAAGCTAGAATATAGAGTGTCTGCAGGTTTCAATCATGCACAAACAGAAGTGTTATGGACAGTAATATCAGACTTTGTTTTTTTAACTGGCGCTTGTTCTGTGTGTTCTGCTGCAGCGGAGAACTGCTCCGGGTACAGAACATGTGGCCAGTGTCTGGACCAGCCGGGCTGCGGTTGGTGCACGGATCCCAGTAACACGGGCAAAGGCCAATGCATCGAGGGCTCGTATCGCGGGCCCTTCCAGACCTCCGTGCCGGCACCGTCCACCCTCCCCGGCCTGCCCGCCAGCCCCCAGCCAGCCCTCAATGCCAGCATGTGCCCTGGCGAAGCCAAATATAACTGGTCATTCATCCACTGCCCAGGTAGGGAAGAAGAATGAGTTTTCTAATCTGAGCATGATTCATTTGAAAATGCACATCATGACTTGTTGACTGTCAAGATTTAGAACAGTCTTGACCTCTGGTCTTTAGTTTGGGTCAAGCTCCAAAAACACAGGATACTACACTTCCACTTTTCCTCAGACCTGCATCTCTTTCAAACTCCACATGTTCAGTTTCTTAATGCAGGATTTCATGAAACACAAAGAAAAATCTAAAACCTGAGCTGAGACATCATCAGGGTTGTTTTCTAACTCTCGTCATGATGAGTGATCCTCCTTCAGTCTGAATGTTTGCACACACACACTGACCTGCAGTTGTTTTGTGACTTTTCTCAGTTTAATAAGTCAGTGTAGTGAATAAGCTGACAGGCATACAGAACATCAGAGGAACATTATTTGTCACATGCAGACCACACGTGCAGCACCAACTCATCCTGATTCCAGACTGCAAATCACTTTTTCTATACTTGCAAATTAACATACAAATTCATTCATGTTTGGGCCCGGGGCTGTTTTTATTAAAACAAACTTTGTTTATTCTTTGGCAGCTTGTCAATGTAACGGTCACAGCCAGTGTGTCAACGATAGCGTGTGCGAGAAGTGCGAGGACCTGACGACCGGCCGACACTGCGAGAGCTGCATCTCCGGCTTCTACGGAGATCCGACCAACGGGGGCAACTGCCAGCGTGAGTATCCGCGGGTCATTCAGTCATTCAGCACTAAATCAAGCAGTCAGTCTGTCTGCGCACAGCTTCGTTTAACTTGTCTGGTGTTTTACAGTTCAGTTTTATATCGGCCATTTTCCTGATTCCTCGGTGCACAGTAAAGCTCCCCGTGGGATATTACAGATTTACTTCACTCTATGGCTAATACTGACAGTCAGTCAATCGGACAACAAATCAATCGTCCGTTCCTTCGACAGCTTAATTTAGTTTACCAATGTCTTCCAGCCACGCTGTATGTTTTGTGATATGTCTTCTTTTTTTCTGAAGCTGTAATTCCACGTCTCCATCTGGAATATATATTAACTCAGTTCTCCATCAGTGACAGCCAATCAATAAAGCAGCCTCTCTGCATATCTTCATCTTGTCAGTATTATGCATTTGTTGTTTATGCTTCTTATTTTCTGCCTCCTGGCTGTACAGCAAAGTCCCCCCGCGGGGACGTTAACGTGTTTTACGTCACAGCTAATCACAGTGTTCTTTAATTAGTCAGTCGGACTCGGGAAGAATTATGAGCACAAGTGAGAAGAACAAATAATCAAGATAACTCACGTATAGTATTAAAGGATAAAGTTAGAATATGACTTGTTCCACCAGCTGTCCTCAAAAATCACCAAACCTAATAGACATTTAGCATCTGTTAACGGCCACAGAAACGCTCTCTTGGGATGTTAAAGTCACCTCTGGAGGGGGAAGGAGTCGGAGCTTGTGTGGGAGGTGCAGCATTAAAGTTGGGATCACGTCTGTGCACAGATTTGAGTCTGAAACTAAACTTCTGAACCTTTTCCTGGAGAATGAGCCCGTTCCTTTGTGCGGTGGTGTGCTGCTGACAGGATGCACTGAATAGCATTTCTGAGTCTTACTGCTTGACCTGATCTGACGTAGTCCACGTCCGAGCACGGGGCAGGTCACAAGTCGACACATTGGCCAACAACAACTTTGTATTATGAGATCTGTGATCGTGTGTTTTGAACAGAGCAATCAGCTCGTCGCATCATCGCCACGCTGCAGTTTGATGAGGCGGTGCAGAAAGCCTGTCAAACCAATAAACCCAGATGTTTAGTGAGGTGAACAGGGAACATCTGACTGCATCCTGGGATACAGGAAACATTCAGAGCTTCCATCCAGCCTGTCAGAAATGTGTCAGAGTGCATACAAGGCATGCACCAAAGTGTTTTCTTAGTACAAAGATCAAATGTTGAATCAAACGTACTCTGACATGGTATTGTTTTATTATTTAAGATTGTGGTTAGTGGACTTTGTAAGTAAGTGTAATTTTGTAAATAATGGTACCTCAGACATCATCATCATCATTTTTAACTATTTTCATGTTTCTTGTCTTTTGTGCAGCCTGCAAGTGTAACGGCCACGCCAGCATGTGCAACCCCAACAACGGCAAGTGCTTCTGCACCACTAAAGGCATCAAAGGAGATCGCTGCCACCTGTGAGTTATATATATATATATTTTCCTCCTCTGTCTTCCTCTGCACGCTCACATTTTCTTGTTGCAGTCATATCTCAGCCTCCTACACTTGAGTTCTGGGTTGGAGACCGTGTTTATTTAGCAGGGACAACGCACAATGCATGTATTGTACTAGAGAGTGACGTGCAGGTTACAGGGATAACAGATCGGTTATAGTAAATCAAAATCTTAAGCTTGTAAAAAAACAGACAACTCTGGAGCTTTACTTGTGTTTCGACCAGAAGAATCTCAGTCTAAGTTCCAGAGAGTGGTGTAGCACTTTTTGATGGTCCAGGAATTACCAGAGAGTTAACAATCTGTCACTGACACAAACACGACTCCTGAGGCACGACGAATGCTGTTTTAGTCAAACGGTGTCTGAGTGATGAGTGTCTGTCGGGTTTTTCATTCTTCTTCATCTGTTTTCTTTTCATTGTACACCAACAGACTGAAGGTCAACACTCTGTCCAGTGTGTGTGTGTGTGTGTGTGTGTGAGATGCATGGATTTCCTCCCGCTTTGTTTTTATCATCAATTAAATCGTCCTAATTAACTGTTCTTCTTCCTCTTTGTTGTCTTTCCTCCCCTCCTCCTCTTCCTCCTCCTCCTCCTCCTCCCCTCTCGCTGTCTCTCTCCCATGTTTCGCCTCATTTCTGTGCCGTCCGTGTCTCTTTCAGGTGTGAAGTGGAGAATCGTTACCAAGGCAACCCCCTCAAAGGAACATGCTACTGTAAGTGGAATTCCAATTACCAACTTCAGTGAAAGTACGGGGAGGGGGTCACATTAAGAACCCACCGTGAGGCCTTCCTCTTCTCACTTGTTCGGGTCAATGCCGAGACAGTTACATGGCTTTTAAATCAAAGTAGGTCTCAAGCAGTTTGATGTTTAAAGAAATAACAGCCAGAGGAGAAACTTTTTTTTTTTTTTCAAACAAGTTGCAGGTGGAAAGCAGATGAAAGTAAATGTTCAAATAATGCAGCCAAGCTTCTGAAGGACCGTCTTTCTCTTTTCCTGCTGCAGTGACAGTCTGACTGCAGCACAGTCCACACTAAACATTCATCTCTGCTCGTTATTACTCGTGGTAATTGTGATCGTTTGAAATATAATAATAGAGATCGGACTTCCTCGTTATTTTCTATTCTGATCATTTAAAGAATATAAAAGCAGTCGTACACGATGGCAGACTTCAGAATGACGCCCTGACGTCATGACGTCTTTGGCCATTAGAAAACGCCAGATTGTGCACCGGATACCGCCATCCCAGCAGGGGCCACACTAAGTACTGCTATGTCAGGAGCAACATGTAAGAAAATGTATGAAAAATTAAAGACCACAACTGTATCAGAACATATGATGGAGGGTAGCCGGAGCCTGACAGCATTGGTAGCAAGTCGGATCCACATCTGGATACATCCTGGTGAGCCTACTCCGAGATAGATGGAGCCCGTGGAGCAAACTGTGTCTGATAAGATGGAAGTTGAATGTTTTCTGTTAATTGCACTTTGCCAGGAAACATCCGACCATGCCGTCTTTTCTGACGTGCCACTTCTTTACTCAACACGCATTCCTATTAACTGTGAATCACGTGTTATTAGTGTTTAGTGCTGAAACAATTTGCTGACTAATTGGTCGACTGATTATCAGAAAATTAAAGAGCAACAAGTTTTAAATCTTGGATTGTTACAGTTTCTTAAATCTGAGCGTCTGCTGCTGTAAAATGTGTGAATTATATTTCATGCTTCAAATCCTTCATTTGGTATTCACAGTACATATCTAATGTGAATCTGTGCGATAGATCTGATAGCTTTCCAGTAACGTGAAGGGAAGTACAGTTATAAATCCACCTGTGAGACGTTCTTGTGTGACTTTGAAACCAGACTAATCGAGCTGCTCTTCTTTTTCTTTTGTAATCCCCTCCACACGCTCTCTCACACCGCCGGCTCGATCTCTTCAAACAGACACTCTCCTCATCGACTATCAGTTCACCTTCAGCCTGTCACAGGAGGACGACCGCTACTACACCGCCATCAACTTCGTGGCCACACCTGAGGAGGTACGTCTGACTGTGAACGCCCCGCCGTCACAGCAGCTGTCACTTTTATTAGGATTAAAGATTGTACAGTCAGCACCAGATGACGATGTCTGTTGTCTTCTGAGGACTTCTCCAGTTGTATCTTTACTTGTCTTTATTTTGGTTATTGGTTTCTTGAGCTTGAGAGGAATTTTCCAAACCCATGAAGGAACGTTTCATTGCGCACACAGAAATTCACAATACACAATTTCCACACACATTAAAGGAAACAATTAGAAGTGGCACTCAAAATGTTTCAGCGTATTGTTTTAAATCTTCAAAGGTAATGAGAGAGATTTTAATTTGAAAGGAAAAACACGCTGCAGTGCTTCCACCGCCGGCTCCATTATGAGCCAGTTAACGGGAGAGAAACAGCAAACTATTTAGTTCTGTTCTGTCATAATGGTGTCTTTATTACGTTAGGAAAGTCCCATTGAGTCTGAGGTCTCATTTTCAAGGAGAGTCCTGAGTGCATAAAAAGATACAAGTACATAATTAAAAAGTATTACAAGAGATCAATCAGAGCACGGACCAAAATGCTGCTATGCAATAACATAAAGATCATTTCTAAATAATAAGACACGAAATAAAACCAGCAAACAAAATGTAACTGATGAAATGAGTAAAACAGAACACACTCACGCCGTTAACCAGAACTTCACACTTCACGCTCAGTAGACGTCAGTCTGCCACTGATGAGACAAATCAGACTGAAGTGTAATGTCATCGTGTGAACTCCGCTCATCACACACTCGCTCACACAGATGTTTCCCCGACAAATGAGAGCTCGTCCAGTCCTGTTTACCTGGCTGCAGCATCTGGAGCCGCGACTGAAGCGCAGGGGTCGGATCAGATATTCCAGATGGTTCCTTTCCCCCCCGACAAAGCTTTTTTAACTGGGAACAAACGCACAACTACGACCCCTTTTGTCAGCTAGAGGTGTGCAGAAACAGCGATGCATCTTTGTATTTTAAATGTTCCGAGTTTAGACTCTTTCATTTAACTGATTATGAACTGACGGCCGCCTCAATCAGTCAGTAAACATTAATTAGGTCTTAATTGACACTATCAAAGCTGATAACACTTTACAGCTGTACTTACAGTATTTTGATACATCTCATCTTCATCATCGACTCCTGTTCAAACATTTGTTTTGCCCAGTCAGCTTCCATTAGCTGTGCATATTTGCTCTAGTCTGCAATACAGTGACTGTTTGTACAGCTGCAAACTGGTTTAGGGCAGCGAAAAAGAAACACACACACACACACTCTGCTCTGGATTTAAAGTCAAGCACACATTTCTGGTCCATCCCTTTCCCACTTCACGTCTCTGTGATATGTGGGACTTGAAAGCTGTTGATGCATAGATATGATGGTGACTGTCTCTGTCTCTCCACAGCCAAACCGGGATCTCGACATGTTTATAAATGCCTCGAAGAACTTCAACCTGAACATAACCTGGGCCACGAGCTTCACTGGTACGTCCAAACACACACCGCGGTACTGCTGAAACACTTAGAGAGAACTCAGAGAAGCTGTTTAAAGATTTCACATTTATTGATCATGAAAAGAAATGTTAGTTTCAGCTGAACACTTCAAACTTAACAGTGACACGAGGAGGCAGCAGGTGGCAGCTCTCACCCGTCCTGTCCTCAGACGTCCTGTCACGGCGTCTTCACAGACTTTTGTTACAGCAGAGAAACGTGAAACAAAGTTCATGTTGATTCTATAATAACACTAACAGTTTTTGGGGAATAATAAAGTTAGAAGTCTCTTCCTCTTCCTCTTCCTCTTCCTCTTCTTCTTCCTCTTCCTCATCCTCGTCCTCCTGCTGTACTTTAATTGTTGGAGAATATCTTCGGTATCCTGAAATGAGCTGATCACACACAGCGAGTGCTGTCATGTTTGATTTGTTAATCTTGTCTGGATGAAAAATGATTCAGTTAAAAGCTTCTTAGAGTTCCTGTATTACGGAGATAAACCAATGAACAAAGTTATAAAATGTCCATCTGTCTTCACCGTGTTGCTTTATCTTCCTCCCATTTCTGCTCTTTTATCTCCTCCTGCGCATTCTTTACTTGTCTCCATCTCTGTCCCTCCTCTCCTCCTTCTCCTTCTTCTTCTTCTTCTTCTGCTTTCTGTCATCCAGCAGGCACGCAGACCGGGGAGGAGATCCCCATCGTCTCTCGGAGCAACATCAAGGAGTTCAAGGACAGCTTCTCCAACGAGAACTTTGACTTCCGCAACAACCCGAACATAACATTCTTTGTCTATGTCAGCAACTTTACGTGGCCCATTAAGATCCAAGTAAGCTTCGCTGCTCCGTGGCCCGTTGGTTTGTTGAGCTGGTTCAGCTCGTTCTTTTAGAAAGGTCGTCTGTGGTTTGTGCTGCAGTAGAATGACGCTGTAGTCGAGCTGCACGAGACGTGAGCGGTACACGTTACTGCATTAACCAATGATTGTACGCCGCGCTGAAATAAAGTCGCCTGCTTACATTTACACGGGACACAGCGCTACCGACCATTTAAACTGCTTCCTGCTGATATTATGTTTATCGTCCCATATTCATAATTAACAGTTCAATTAACACCCTGAGCTGCACTATGGTCAATGCACTTACGTATAAAAATGAAACTATATTTTGTCTCATGAAATCCACAACAGAGGATAGACTCATTCGTGGTCTTAATGATGCTCTAGATTAATCTGAACTGTCCAAATGTAAACACACTCAGCTGTCCACGGATCAGCGTTGATATGTCGAACAGAGGGAAGGAGGCTGATTGGTTAGATATGATGCTTCGTGCAGGAACAGTGGTTATAACTGGAGTCAAGATGATGTGAGACAAACAAAAAAGAGATTTGAGATAAATTATTTTCCATGTGACACTCAAACAATGATAACTAATATTTGGGGCTACTAACCTTGACATGAACTCAGTGAGTCATGCTGCTAATACACATTTCAGCACAAGCAGCAAGACTTAATAAGAACATAAAATCTGTATGATTTACTCGAGTATTAACTCCTGTTTACTAACTGCTTATGCTGAAAATGTATGTATTCATACACTTTGAATAAAAGCATCACAAAATAGCACATCAGCTCCCCCAGTGTGTTTTCATGTGCAGAGTTCCCATCCAACATTCAGCCTGCGTGTGTGCGAATAAATAAACACTTCCTCATACACTCACAGAGCTGCAAGTTTTGGATTAAAGTGCGGCAGAACTGCGGTCAATTTTCACTGTGACTGGTCAGCTTGTCTGATTTAAAGGCCACTTTTCTCCTCCATAAACCAAAAAGTTGGCTGGTAAAATGGCAAAATGTAAATGTTGGCTGTCACCAGTAAAATGCGGTCAGTGTGGGGGAATAACAAAGTTTCCTCCAGTTGGTGCTCAGGAGCTTTTCTCCAGTGTTGATGTGGCTCTCTTGCAGTAGCAGTGAATAGAGCTCTGTGTCTGCTCGCCTGGTAGCCGGCTGTGTGTTTACGCAGCCGAGCTACAATCGCCGCTGCACTCGGTGAACCGCTGCCATGCGGACGCTCAACAGTGCTCTCACTGTACTGTGGTGGCAGAGTTGTGTCAGCCTTAGGTCGGTGTTTAATGCCTGTAATGGGTTTATTTGCAGCGCGATGAAAGTCGATTCATTTGAGTCAGTTTATTTACAGGCCGGGTTCTTTCATCGGAAAAAGGTCTTTAATATGTAAAAAGCTTTTCTGTGCTGTCGTTCACTCGTTCAGTTTACACCGTGAACATGCATCATTTATGTCACAGTCCCTGAAGATACTTGTTTCTGATTGGCTAGCAGGTGCCCATAAAAATCACACAAAGATCTGTGCAACTCAGTTTATTAGATACGAGGGAGGATTTAGAGTAAGTCTGCTGTCTGAGGCTGAATTACTGCATTATGGACAGCATAAACAACTTTCCTTACAGTACTTTAAAGGTCCAGTGTGTCAGATTTAGACAGTTTTCATTAGTGTATATATAAAAAATAATAAATATGTTAGAATGAGCTTTTTATATGTAGTCAGCCATGTTTCTACAGGAGCCCAGAACAGACAAAGTAAACAGTTTATCCTTCACGTGATGGAGAGAGTGAGGCGTCAGGGTTGCTAGATGCCATTAAATTCTACACACCTTTTTAAATGTGAAGTATTTCCTTTTGAAACATTAGGCAGTGAGAGGTCAGAGTAATATGTAAACCAATGAGGTATTAATGATGGAAATAAAGGTGGTTTGATATGATTTAAATACAGGCATGTATGGTAACACTCTGTACAATCCAGCTATAGACAATAATGGACTCCGCTGACTCTTGTTACCGACTGTATTAGTACCTTTTAAAAAGGGTAACTAAGAAACTGACACACTCTGTAGGAGCTCTGAAAAATCACTTTTCAAGTAGATCTGAGTGAAGAAATGTCACATTATGAATGAGATTAGACCCTGAACTACTCACATGCATTACTGCCAGTGCTTCAGAGGTGGAGTAGAATAAAAAGCACACCATGTATCTTTGTATCTGCATTCTTAGATATGTGTAGCGGTCAATAACTTTATTTTTTAAGCAAGACTTCTGAGTTTTGATCATATGCGTGTATGCGTAGTCAGTAGGTGTCTTTGCAGCACGGTAAAGGATAGTGTAAGCTTAGCATCAATGCTAAGTTTGATGCAGTGAATGAATGTGCTGACAGGACTGGCTGGTACTGGTTTGGGAGCGTGAGGTGCTCTGGGCCTGGCTTCTTGTGCACTGTGCAGCCTGCCTGCCTGCCTGTGTGCCTCCCAGATCAGCTCTGGAAGTGATTTGACTGGCTGCCCTGTGCAAGCTCCTTCCCCCTCTGCCCTCCTCCTGAAGGGGCAGAAAAATCCTGCCTCCATCTTCCATGTCCTGCCTTGTGAGGGCTTTTAGTTCTCCCAGCTTCAGAACTCCAGCTGCTGCCAGCCGGCCTCAGGGGGTCTCCAGTGCAGCTCAACAGCTGACTTAAGAGCTCCATCCCCCTCTCTCAGCTTCCTCTGGTCCACCTCACCTTCAGTGTTGGTGGGTGGGATCATACAGAAGATCACCCCTGTCCTTCAAACTAAAACACGTACGTCTGCTAGCGTGTCATTTTTCTTCCTTGCACTCATGGAGCTTTACCTTCAGCAGCGAGGTAAAATTTTCCGTTTCTTTTTCTGCCACTGTGCCTCGTCGCAAAATATCTATTTACTCTTTCTTCGTAATAACAGCCCGTCATTTCTCCTTTTGTTGCCTTTTCTCACTCTCCTCGCCTTCAGTGGTGTGCTGCAGTGTGGCATTGGATGTGTGTGTGTGTAATCGTAGGCGGTTGGTCCTCCAGTGTTGGCAGGCAGAGATCGGAGTGTTAGAAAACGGTTCATAAACAGCAGGCGAGAAAGAGCAAGGGCAAAGTGGAATGTTAAGTTGAAACACATGCTGCATTCAGAGCTAAGCCCCTCTCTCTCTCTCTCTCTCTCTCTCTCTCACAGCTTTAGTGTGCAGCTACACACAACTCTCTCTCTGACACATCACCGCAAGGTTTCCTCTGTTTGCTTTCACATGATCAGAAGAGTTTGCAAGCAAGTTTGTTTTGTCCATTTGCATCGACTCCACTTGGTGCATTCACCGCCCAATCTAATGCATCAAATCAGCAGTGCACATTGTTTTACCGCCCCTAAAGTGAACAGCTCAGCTGCACTTCTTGGAATACGTTCCACTTTTCTACCTAATGTGTATGTGTATGGATAAATGTACAAAACTTCTGAACAGCACAGCTGTTGCAGTGCAGAAAAAAAAACAAAAAACACTTTGATATTTGCCCCAAACTGAGATCTTTCACAATGGTCAAAGTGAATTCAGTGATGACTTCATCACTGTGGAGCAGCTCCAATCATCAAAGCAAAATCAATCGCTGTGAGATTAGTCAGCGAGGAGTTCTCCCACCTTCTTTTTCCCCCCTTTTTTCCCGATGAAGAATAGATCTGAATTTAATGATGTTTGTAATGAAACGCAAATCCCAGACTAATTACATTAAAGAGCTGTGATCTCCTGTTCCGTGCCTTAGTGAACATGTCATGATATGGTAGAGATTAGAACAGCCTCCAATTTAATACCCCGCTGTGGAGCAGCAGCAGCTGTAGCTATCAGCTGGCTGGGCCCGCTCTGCGTATCTGTGTGGACTCGTGTAGTGTTTATCTGGGCCTTGCATGGCTGCCTGATGGCTGCGTCTTGATACTGATCACAGGGACATTAGGAAGCACAAACAAAACGGATTGGCCAGCTTGCAACAGTGCCGAGTTCAACCTAATGTCAGCCAGTTCCTCAAAAAGATACTATTATTTATTATTATTAGTAGATATAGGCAGTATATATAAAATATAAACTAGAGTCTGCAGCCATACTAGCAGCTGTACTTTGATAGCACTAACATGCTCAAAATAACATTAATTGTAACATCCTGATGTTTAGAAGCTACAATGCTACCTTTGTTTACCATGTTAGTTTCATGTGTTAGCATGCTAACATTAGCTGATTAGAACTAAATACTCCACCATCAGTTTTACAGAAAAATCTAAATCAAATTAGACAGATTAAAATTGAAAAGTTAGTTATTTCAATTTGTCGTAGCTAAACGTGTAAACACGTAGCTTAATCACCAACGTCAGATGGATGCACTCTCTGGGAACCATAAATGTAGATAATTGTATCCAATCCTGATGGACTGCTATTTTGGCTGAAAATCTTTTAAAATATGCATAATATTAAAGATTAAATTCACACCAACAGAGTAAAACAACAAGTTTAAAGAGTTGCACGCATACATCGAAGAATCTTTCATATTTTCAATATTCAGTCTGCTTCTGTCCCGTCCCTTTTTTGTGGAACCTGTTGAGCAGCAGCCCTCCCTCCCTCCCTCCCTCCCTCACACTGATAACGACACTTTCCTTCAAAACTCTGATGTAGTTCAAGCGGCTGTCAGAAGCCATTAAAGGCAGAATATTTCCAGTCTTAATGCCCGGCGGCAGGCCGACAGGCCCTGCTGCGCGATCCTATGCAGCCCCTAAAGAGTCACCCTCTGCTGGGCACATAACGAGAGCGTCACCCGGGGCCTCCCACAGCCACCATCAGCCTGCCTCTTGGTGACAAAACACCGCACACGACTGACACTTGAGATTAGCCGCTACAATGACTGTTATCACACATCTCCTCTTTGAGACTG
Source organism: Argyrosomus regius (assembly GCA_946959425.1). Classification (NCBI taxonomy): domain Eukaryota; kingdom Metazoa; phylum Chordata; class Actinopteri; family Sciaenidae; genus Argyrosomus; species Argyrosomus regius. Next base: position 1,501,158 of record OX336887.1, on the reverse strand, counting down.
CCTGCGTGTACTTTTTCAAAACGGAGTTATGCAGTGATGACACGACGTCAGAGCTCCTGTCGTTTGTTTCTTGTGTTGTTGTAGTTAGCGCTGTTCTTGAAGGATGCTATTGTGTCATTAGAAGAGAGCTTTATGTGTCTGTGATCTCCTCAAGTAAAATATGGCTTTGTTAGGCTGCTGTCACAAAGCGAATCGAGTTTCAGTGCACCAGCTGACAAGGCTTCTCTGATAATGCTTAGCTTTGCTCTTAGAAGACTCCCTGCCACTCACAGTTTCATACAATCTCCTTCTCAATCTCTCTTTCTTTCTTACATCCCATTTACATTCACGAGCACAGGAAGCAAACATTCCCTCCAAGCCATTTTCTCCTAATTGCAAGTACCTGATTGGCTCTTTAGAAATGTTCAAAAATTGCTGCAGTGTATTTTAATCCTGCTTCAGATGGAAGTGAGCAGAATCTGTAAAGTGGACTGGCTGCTGTGTTTTTGGATTTTAATGTCAGAAAGTATTAAGAAAACCCAAAAATATATCGCCGCTCTCTCTGTTAATGTCACACGTTATTATCTCAGCTCTGCCATATTTCTCTGTGCCCTCCAGTTAAGAATAGTGCTAAAGCGATGAGCAGATTAATTGATTAGTTTCACCATTTTTGATAATCACTGAGTCATTTGCCAAGCAAAACTGCATTCATTTGCTGATTCCAGCCTTGCAAATGTGAAGATTTTCTGCATTTGCCTGTTTCATATCACTATAAATTGGACATTAAATATTGGATATGTTTAAGTATTGAACTGTTAATTGGACAGAATGAGCAAATCTAAAAGTATCGAGTTGAGAACTTGAGCGCACCGGCCAAGAAAGCAGCGATAATGAGTTGCAAACAAAATTACACAGAGTCAAGCCTTTAAATCAGAGTTAAACAGACATGCAGCAGCACCCTGATTAATATAAAAACTCAGCATTAGTGCCGTGCCCGACACCTGATCGCGCTCGTTTCCGTTACCTCCTGAGATCCTCGCCGCTGACATCTTTTTAAAAAGTTTTCTCCGGGTGTGCTGGCACCCTGAACTTCTTCACACAATGATCACACTGAGGATTCTGCGCTCAACAGTAATCAACAGCAACACATTAGCAAGCCAGATGGTGCTGACTACACAAGTAAATTAGACCCGGGGCCGTTCTCAAAGCACACACACACACACACACACACACCACCCTGCCATCTCACCACAGAGGCCGATGCCTTTGGCCTCTGATTGTTCATTTGTAAAGTCACCATAAATACTCACTCACCAATGTGTCTTATGCAGGTATTGTAATTCTTGATCACATATTAAGTATTCATAGACTAATCTCACATGCACACAGCTGGTTTTTCCAGCTTTTGTCTTTTTTTTTTTCCTCCCTCCTGTTTTTTTTTTTTTTTTTACATTGGAATTGTATGCAAATCCACGCTTTGCAGAGGAATAATAAGCAGGAGTGGTGATAAGTTCTGGTCCAAGGTGTCATCTCAGAGAAAAGATGTGCTGCAGGCAGGAGGAGGTGTAGTACTCTGATGTTTCCAGAGTGAGGCAGTGTTGTGTCATTGCAGGAATGTGTTCTTTTTTTTTTTGATGGGGGCATAAATGTAGGAGGAGGAGGAGGGTGGTGAGTTGGTACGACACTGCCAATGTTACCCCTGGCAACCTTGATTAAGACAGGATGTCGTTAGTACAATTGCTCTTGTCATGATTACATAGCGAATATTTCTGCCCACATGTGCAGGAATGATGTTTTCTGTGCAGGCTGTGGGCAGCTGAGCTGAGCCCCGGCTGCTGCCGCGTTGTCACTTTGACAGGCGTGCAGTCTCAGACACAGATAAGCAGACAGACTGGGAACCTCCCAGTAGCTGAGAGCGAGGAAATCTTGAGACTGCGATTTAACTTATGGAGCACAAGAGATATCTGCACTACAGTCTGTGTGTGAATTTGTGTGTGCCATTAATATACATATATGATCCACAAAATGGGATACTGTACATGTGCACTGCAGAGGCTCCATTATCTCTGCTGCTCATTTGTGTGCCTTTAGTCAGATCTACAAGGTCGACTCTGAAGCTTGCATGTTTATGAGTGTATAATGCTGACCTCTTGTTTTCAGATCTCCTCATTAAAGCAGATTTCTGACTGTCTGTTTTCCTTTCTTTCCCTCTCACAGATCGCCTTCTCCCAGCACAGTAACTTCATGGATCTGGTGCAGTTCTTTGTCACGTTCTTCAGGTGAGCAGCTCTTCCCTTCCTCCTGTTAGATGATGCTTACAGATGTGTTGCTGTTTAAGTGGCTGCAGACGGCTTTGGCGCCTGTGTGCGTCATGCAGTGTGAAACCACAGCGATGGATCTACAGAGCTGCTCTGCTGCGTCCGTGCACCAGCCGTTATTTTGAAGAATCGCTGCAGCTCATTGGCTTATAGGAGCCACTTGGCGGTCAGCACGCCCAGACAAATGTACACACACTTATTTTATTCACCCACATCATGTACACTCAAAGTAGACCCATAATTAATGGCAGCTCTGCAGAGAAAAATCAAACGTCTCCGACCCCATTGGCTATCGTCTGATGATGATTCAGCCTCTCTGAGCAGCAGCTTCCGGTGTAACCATGAACCACCTCTTTTGCTCTCTAACCAAAGCTTGCTCAAACATGATTACATGATCTACAGATTCTGCATTCATATACAGATTTGTGTAAAAATATAGATATATTTACTAAAATATGAACATGTGCTGACTTAGCCCAGTGTCCCTTGTAAAGCATCATTTGTAACCTCTCAGTGCCAAAGCAGTAAGTGGCATTCATTCTGTAGCATGTACGTTTACATCCCATCTCAGGCTAACTTAAAGCTGCTTGTCATGTCATCCTAAAGAACAATGTGGCACCTATAACCCACTGACAGTGTAAAGAATGGACAGCGTGTGCGTGACGTCATCCACAAAGAGCCGCTTTGAAGCTGAAAATATGCATGGCTGGCTGCCGCCATGTTGGCTGTACTGCCTCTTCCGCCTCCTGGCTAATCTAAAAATCAGCCGTGGATCATCAGTGGACCTGAGGCGGGCTGAATGACGCCTGGTTGCTCAAACAAGCCATCCGTGACGACACCCACCTGTCAATCAAAGCGTCCGCGTTCTTAATTCTGCATTACTGAAATGTTCTGCAGCCGGCCTCGTGTGGCCGCTCAAGGCACTTCTGCAGCCACGGAGCTTTCTGCTTGCTATAACCACGCCCATCAGTGATGTCATGCTGTACTGACGCACCCTGTGTTTACCACGTATGGCTGTATCACATGTGCAGTATCTCCCGTGTGATGATCCCACATGATACAAAGGAGATGGAGAAATGTTTATCTTGCATTACTCTGCACACATTTCCCCTGTGATTCACCCAACATACAGTTTCTGGTATCTTTAGAGACCTTTTGGATCGTGATGAGAATTTAAAATAAATTCCTCGCGGCCGCTTTGTACTGATGGAAACACTGGTTCTGCTGGCGGGGCTGAACGGGCGTGCATGTGCTGAGCTGTGATGAATCTCGCGCCCTGAATTCTACTTCTTCAGGAACTGCTGTAATGTGTTATCGATTTCAAAAAATGAGAGAGTCCAAAAAAATTGGGTAGACAAGTGTGTTCCATGCATGCTTGACTGCACGTGTGTGTGTGTGTGTGTGTGTTTGCGCCTCCTGTGTATCCTGTAGAGTGTGTTTGTGCGCACTTGCAGCCCAGGGGGAGAACCGTAGGACGTTTTTCAGGTTGCTGTGCTCTCCACAATACTGTGGAAAAAAATAGCTGGCCGTTCCAAGTCATGCTGCTTTTATTGATCCAGCGGCTGTGTACAGGCGGAGAGATTTGATGGGGATTTTGAAAGATTCTCTGTAATATTTTCTCTTTTTTTTTGCCAATACAGAGACTTTCAATAAACGCATGTTTCAGCATCGACTGAATAAATGGAGCTCCGCGTTGAGGTGTATTTCGGATGGGATTAAAAGCTGCAGGACCAAAGATGCTGTTACACACCTCGCTCCCTCTGCATACAAATGCCGAGCGTGCAGTTAGTCGCTCATGATACTCGAATGTTTATACACACGCGTCAGCATTTGAATGTTTGCACGTCAGCATTCGAAGCATGCCACCAGACCAGCACCTGCTGTGTGCAGGAAGCATCACAGCGGCCCATGAACACAGCAGCATCTCTCCTTTTTTTATCACTTTCTCCTCCTTTCTTTCCTTTCTGCCTCCTCTCCTTTTCTGTTCCTCCTTCCCTCGTCATTTTTACATTCCCCCTCCTTCCTCCTCCCTCACTCTGCCTCCTGTCCCATCCTCCCTCGTTCCCTCCTCCTCTCATTCTCCTTTCATCTCCAGCTCTCCATCTCCCCCTTCTGTTCTGTTTTCCCTCCTCTATTTCTCCCTCTGCCTCCTCTCCTCTGTCCCTTGCTTCTCTCCCTTTATCTATCTCCCTTGTTCCATCCCCTCTCTTCCTCCCTCCCTCCCCTCTGTTTTCTCCTAGCCTCCCACAGCTCCTTCAAACTTGTTCTTAATCCCACAGCTCAGTCTTTTTTTTTTCTTGATGTGTATTCTGCCACTGATTCAGCACAGATGAGCAGAGACCTAAAGTTAGCGAGCTCGCAGCCTTGTCCCTGTTTCCTCCTGGTTCTTTGGGCGCCACATTGTTTGTGTTGCGGGGGAGGAGAGGGATGCTAATTAACGTAGAAGTTGTTTGCTCTTCTTCACTCAGACTTTCTCTGTCTTAATCTCTCTCGCTCTAAGTTCTTTCTCTCTCTCTCTCTCTCTCTCTCTGTGCCATGTTCCCTTTGGGGACAGATGAAGCTGGTGCCATCCTGTTATCTGCAGCGCCAGCAAAGATAACCCCCACCAGCATTCTCCAGCCACAGAAGAGAAGCATTAAACACTGGCGTTAACAACAAGACTCGTTCACACATTCACATCCAGCAGCTAACACTCGTTACGTCGAGTCATGGCTTTAACGCCGTTTTCCTCTCAGTCAGGAACTTTCACAGTCCCGACACGTGTGGAAAACTTTCCCATGAATGTTTTACAAATTGAATGTTGTCTCTCGAGTTGTGCAAATTTAATGTCCTCTTCCAGGCCTGGAAAAGCTCCGCAGAATGTGAACGTTTCCAAAACGTTTTTTGGAAACGTAATGAAAATGTATTCTTGATCTGTTTTTTTTTTTTTCACTCAAGCCGTCATGTTTTTAATTTAAAACTTGGCTGCTGCTAAAGCGAGCGCCCTTTGAAGTAATAGTGACCTGAATGACAAATTTCTTGGCTACATAAGTCCAAACTGCTGCATGGAGGAAGCTAAAAGAGCGATCATAAAATGCAACTTTTTGACTTTTTGAACATTGCGCACTGGGACGTATTTGTCATGGAAATATTGCTGTGGCTATTTTTAATGTCTGACTTTATCATCTAGCCTACATTTCTCTCTCACACAAAGTTACGAGCTCCTTTAAAAGGGAAACAAAAGTTAGTTTGTTTATGTGAATCTGCATCTGAATATTTTGTTTATGAAGCCAGTGGTTCAGCAAAGCTGCATATGAAGGTGGAACTTAACCCACAGACGTTACATCTGCGTGCATCTTGGCAGAATTAATGATACTCAAATATATAATTAATAAAATTACATAATCGCTTTAATGTCCGGTTCAGTCAAGTGTTCATATTTCAGTGCAGAAGTTTACAGCAGTGTGAGAAAAAGCAGAGACATAATGTTTTGAAGGAACTTTAATCCTGGAAAAAGAACGAGGTCATGGCACGGCGATAAAACTGTCAGCTTTTTGAGGCAACATTTCAACTTCTCTAACCTGCAGAGGCATCCCATTCTCTTTGTTGTTGTGGGACTTATTTTTTATTTTTTGGACGGATGCATCAAAGTAACGGAAGGACAGAACAGTTTCTGAACCGCTGTTCTAGAACACTGAGCAGCACACGTTGGCCCGCTGTGGTGTTTACGTCTTAAAAAACTTGACTTAACCCTCTAATAGTCAGCGTGGCACTGATGCCTGATGTCCCAGAAAATTCTGCTTCCCCTGAGAGTCTACCTCCCGGGCATATCTGCGCTGCTCGACAGCTAATATTAAAATAACTCGTGCTTCCTGGTGGGCACTTCGATCCACCGAGCGAGCGCTTACATGTATTTTTTTTTTTTAGTACATGACTGGTCCCTGTGGGAACTGAAGCCCTGATGTTGGCAGTGTTGTGCACCCGGAAGTGTCACTAGTCAAAGATACTTGAGCCTGTTTCTTCTTCAGACTCTCAAAGAAAAAGATTCTGTTTCAAGTTTATTTTAATTCAGCACTCTGCCATGTGCATGTGTGAGTTCTGGGGTGACGTAGTCCTCCCTTGTTGCCATACTGAAGCGATATCTTCAGAAAATCCACAGTTCTCCTTCTATGCAAGGATTCATCCCCAAAGTTCACCTGAAGCTAATATGAGGCTTCACTGACTTAATATCATGAGAACACACTTCACTTTGTGCTGCAAATTAGCAGTGAGCGAGCACATTAACCAGACAACAGCTGAGAGTTTCAACAAAAAATTAGTTACAGCAGAATAATTTTTTTTTCAGTTTTCATAACCAGTGAAACCAACAGAACACAGAACACGCCCTAAAACATGTACGACTACGGAGACTTTTTCCAGCCCGACTGAGAGTTTCCTTCCCTGTGTAAAACGCCGACACAGCGAGGAAGCGTTAATCTTCCCACATCTGTCTGCTGCTTCACAAAATGTCAGAATTTACCGCTTATATCTGTTTCATACGTCTTAAATTCAATATTTCAGCGGTTTTACACTGTTGATCAGACAACACAAGTCATTTGAAGATGTCTGTGGAGCCCAAAACCCAGACATAATCAGTCAAAACTAAATGCATTATTAAATAATACTGTTAAATATTCAAAAATAAACTCACCCATGAAAAGTCTGAAATCAGGAATAAAGTAAGAACGTATTGAGACACAGACAGAGTCGTAGTTGGTTTTGGTCTTTTTGGTGGGATTTATTAATAATAAGAAACATCTAACATAACAGTACATCTACACAGAGCTCATGTGAATCAGCAGCAGGCTGCCTTAGAAAAATGTCGACCTCTTGGAGATTAATTATTAAGATTTAAAACACATTTAAAAATCATAATTCACCTCACTTTGTAGCGTGTTATCACGGCTGTGTATTTAAAATGATTAGTGATTTATATTCCTTTGCCGGCTGTTTGAACAGAGGGGAGACGTAATTTGGTTGGGGCGGACGCGTTAAAAGAACGGGTACCAGCAGGCTGCCCGCCCTGGGCCAAGTCTGGGTGGGTGTGTGGGTGGCTGGGATTTAATGATATGAATGAATCACCCTGCTGCCGTCAAGAAGGCTTAAATTCTGTCTTCTGAGAAACAGACAGGTTTGACTGAGTTTTCTGCAGCTTCCGTCTTCTCTGCTGGACAACAGGAGTTCTGTGCTGATTGCTTTATGTTCTCCTGCATATGTTCAGATGATATTTCGAGATATCTATTATTAAAATCTACCCAATACCTCCGAATCACGATCAAACCCTGTGCACCGCCGGCGGTACCCTGACCACCATCAGCGTACAGCAGCAGAGAGTGGGCGGCAGAGTTATTCCACTCACTGACCTTTTTCTCAACCATTTATCTCGTTAAAGCAGAGAGGTGATTAGTGTCCTCACTCCCAGGTCTCTTGAGTCAGCATGTCAGCCATGTATGTCACACTCCTCCTCTGCCCACCTCCCACCATCAGCTCCCCTTCCACTCCCACAACCATCCACCCTGGTGGGGCCTTTAACCCCTGCATGCTGGGGCTGCAGCAGTGGGCCTGTGCTCAGTGTGTCTCGGTGATTCTGCAGGACTTACACTGATTGCATTTTGGAAAATTAAGGCTTGAAGAGGTAGAGCGGGTCGTCCACTAATCAGATGATCTGTGGTTCGATTCCCGGCTCCTCCAGTCTGCATGCTGAAGTGTCCTTGAGCAAAATACTGCTGGGCCATTCGGTGTGTGAATGTGTGTGAATGGTTAGCTCCCAAAAACTGATGAGCAGTTGAAGCTTGCATGGCAGCCAATGCCATCAGTGTATGAACGTGTGTGTGAATGGGTGAATGAGATATGTAATGTTAAAGCGCCTTGAGTGGTCAGAAGACTAGAGAGGAGATATATAAGTACAGTCCATCCAACATTTACCAAAAGTGAACATAGTTTCTCCTTCACTCTGGGGGTGAGGTGCACACACACACACACACACACACACACACACACACACACAGAGGGTTATCTGCCTCCGTCCTCATACAGTGGAGGTCAGTGAAGTGTTTTTGTGTGTTTCACAATTGGACATTGCAGAAGTCCTTCCTCCGTGTGCACACTGGCATCGTTTGGTTGAAGAGCTGCACTTCTCTTGATTTAGATTTTTTTGCTTTTGAGGATTCAGCAGCACATAATGTTGATTTATTATTATGTTCATTAGACATAGAAAATAATAATAGGTTGACCATCTGCTCTCAGACATGAAGGCGCAGACATTCACACACGCCCACACACAGTTTGGATCTGTGTTTGGTCCGAGGCTCTGAAGGCATCAGCGGCCACTCATGCATATTTTGGCAGCTGGAAGTGGCTCGCAGCAGAACATAAATAATTCTGTTGTTGTGTTCATCATCTCACTATTCAGCCTCTTAAACACATCTGCAGGTTTAGACATCAGCACAGGAGTTCTATTAAATGCACACACTCTGTCTTTTGTACACACACACACACACACACACACTCAAAAACTCTCTTTATTCAAACATAGGAGGCAGCTGGCCACTCAGTGGTGCTGTGTGCCCTCTGAGCTGTGTGATTGTCCTTCACACACACACTCACACACACACACCAACGCGCTCTTCTTCTTCTCGTACGTATCTTTAAAGCTTCGCATGCAGCCTGCGTGAGTGCACGTGTCGGGGTCGGCTCAATGCGATCAATTCCAAACGCCAATTTAAATTGCAGCCCGCTTAGTAACGACAGATCATCCCAATTATTTCCCCGTGGTATTTGTTCTCAGCAGCTTCATCATCGAGCGGAGAGCTTTTCTGATCTTTAAATGTGGAAACAGATCCATCACTATCATTGGTCGAAAAGAAAGTGACATTGACCCCAACTGTGATATGCGCATAGAGCGCCGTTACCTCTCTCACACACACACACACACACACACACACACACACACACACTTGTGTTTGTACACAAACATCAGCCCGCATCAGCATCATCGACAGCAGCGACGAGACGTGCGATGACAGTGATTGACAGCAGGACAGAGTGTGGAGGACAACATAAACCATCGCTGTGATTCCATCCAACTGTCAGGCAAATGATTTTCAAACTTTTGAAACGTTCAGTTGTGTAATCAGATATGTTTTTAAGAAACACGTCGAAGTCTCGTTAAAATACTCTGAAAACACATCCTACATTTATTGTATGTGCTGAGATTCATGTTCTGTAGGCGGCAATTAGTCAACAATCGTCTGACTGACAGAAAATGGATTTTATGTGTTCGATTTGATTGACGTCTTTTCACTGGGATTTTCTCATTTTTCTACGAGCAAAACATGTCAACATAATAACTACAAACATTCTAATTACATATAATTAAAGTCTAAACATCGGAGCTCTTAGCTGTTTGCCAAGCAAAAAAGATTTTCCAGTTTCTGGTTTCAGATTCTGCAGTGTGAGTCAGTATGAGATCTTTTGGACCTCGAGGCTCGAGGGAATTGTGATTGGAACTTTACACCGTATAATTTTTGCAGGTTTATAGATTAAACCGCCAAGAAGAAAAAAAAACATTGTTCTCTTTGGCTAAATTGTCCTCGTTAAGTAGACGTTGATTAAAGACACTTTGGGTCATTGCAAGCAGAGCGATATCACGGGTCAGCTAGGTGTGTGTTTGGATCTCACTCTGCAAAAACGTCCATCTCCAGAGGACGCACCTGAGGTCTAATTTATTAATTTGTTCCTGCTCCTCTTAACCTCTCAGCGCAGGTGGAGGGAGATGTGGGTGGAGGCCGACAGTCCTTCACACAATCTGAACAGTTTGGGGGGAAAATGAATTTTTGTTGGAGCTCTTGGACTCACAGTGTGCAGTGAGAGAGTTTGCTTCGTTGTTGTAAGGGATCACAGGTTGCAGCTGGTTGAATAGTTGATTAGAGATTTAGTTGCAGCTCTTCTCTTTCCCCACCTTCACCCTCCGTCTCTAAATATTTGTACGGAAACCCAGCTGCTTTTTTCACATGTGCATGCACACATTTCGCACATGATTTCACGCAAACATACACTAACACATGCACACACTCAGTGTGGTGTTTGCCCTCAGCTTGCTCCTTGTGGTGTTGACTGACAGCACACACACTTTCTCTCTCTCTCTCTCTCTCTCTCTCTCCCCCCGGGACATCTGGGAGAAGAGAGAAGGGGGAGGCAGGGCAGAGAGACACTCAATATACATTGCCTTTCCTGAGGGACCTCCCCGGGCACTCAGCAGGGACTGTTGCAAGATTCCCAGCTCACTCCTCCTCTCTAAGCTCTCTGAGTCTCTGCCCCTTCTTACTCTCTCCATCGTCATCTGAACCTTCGCTGCAGCATCACCGCCTGTCCGTTTAGCTCCCTGCCATAGTGTGTCCTCTTATGTTTCTTTTTCTCTTTGCTCCCCTCTTGCTCACTTTTCCTTCTGCCAACCTTCTTTTTTGTATTCCTTCCACATTTCCAAGCTTCTCTTCATCTTCCTCCCCTGCCTTCTCTTTTCTTGCTTTTTCTTCTCCCCACCTCTTGCCCCATCTCCTTTTTTCTCCTTTGCTCTCCTCTCTTGCATTCTTTAACACCCTCTCTTTGTATCTGACCTCATTGTCAGGTCATCAGAGAGGAGCCACAGAGAGATACAAGTGGAAGATGGAGCAGATAGAGAGAGAGTGCACGAAGCACCTCACGACTAAACCACCTTCCCCCTAAGATAGGTCCGCGAGGAGCTGAGAGCCGCTCTGCGTCTGATTAATAATAAATGAATCAGATCAGTCGGTTTGACTCAGAGCCTCCTCTCCTCCTCCTTCCTCCTGCTCACCTGTAATGAGCAGGGAGGAGGAGAGCAACGGGAACTGGGCCGTAACGCACTCAGAGGGGGAGTCCCGAGAGGGAGTCTTCCATCTTCCCATCCCATCAGCCTCGTGTCCACTCCCTCCCACCACGCTCATACGTGTGCCTCAGGTTCATGCATGTAAAAGCAACTTTAAGCATCATTTTTGGACTCCTTCCTGTCTGAAATATAATATGACTTGCAGAAAAGTCAATTCATTGTTTTGTTTTTTTTGGCGTGGAGGCTCAGCTCGCCGTGCTTTTTAGAAGGAATCTGCTCCTTTTATTCAACAATCATTTTCTATATCCTCGTATTCCCTCGGCTGCTTTGGTGTCTCTTTCACTGCAGCTTTTTGTTTTTATCCCCGAGTTTTTGTCACCGCTGCTGCTTCTTTCCCTAGATTACATCTCAGACAGGCGGTACACTCCTAACAACCTCTTTCTACAGGTTTATATCAGCTCACACATCGCAGCTCCACTTGCTAAATATACAGTGTAATTCATGTGCATTAGCGCTGCTTAATGATTAAGTGTTCTTTTACTCTGGATTTTTAAAAAAAGGCAATTTTCAAACCAAAAGCGCTGCAGTTTTAATTAGCTGTAGCCTGTCGTCTTAACAAGTTTTAAGAGGTGAAATGATAACTGTCGGCGTCAAATTTAATTATCTGTAACTAATTAACATCCATGAATTGGCAGTGGGGGCAAAGCTGTGTAAGGCAACCTGTCCACACTGCAGCAGCATGCTGCTTTCAGGGTTGCAGAGCTGCCATATTGCCTCTAAGAAGTTGCCAAATTTGATTTAGCCTTTTCTCTCCTCCACCAAACATAAAGGAGGGAATGGAGTCACTTTCCTCAGCTCCCATTGTGCACACAGTGAGTAAACAAACAACACAAAGCTGAGGAGATTATACAGAAATCTGTATTCTGCGACATGCTAGGTCCTGCGTCTATTTCAGGTGGGTTAGACTTATTGGAAGCGTCCCACCACCCATAGTGCTGCAGGGTTTAGTGTGGCGACAAGTGCCTGGTTAGTGTGTGTGGTTCAGCAGACAAACTTATCAGCCGTAGTGAAAATGAAAAGGCGCTTGGCTGCTGAGCAGGTTTAATTTCCCACCCCACAGTAAAAGCCAGCAGCAGCGGCAGGCAGGCAGGCTGCTGGATTAGTATTCAGCTGGCTGTAGACAACAGAGCCGGTCTGTTGGTGTTTGCCCCGTGGCTGTTGTCTTGCTGTCAGGTTAGCCAATGACACGTCAGAGCTCACCTCTTCGGCCTCGGCAGCTCGTGGCTATAATACACTCGCTCTCCAACTCTTTCCACACTCAGTTGGCCACTGATACAGACTGCTTTCATCATTTGTTATCCTGTTTTAGGTTTAGTCGACAAAGGTTTGCTCGACTCAATTTTTTTGTCCAGTTTTCTCCTCTTATACAGTCACAGTACAAAGTAGACCTACCTTTACATGTTTGAGCTAAACTGAGTTTTAAGTCCAAGCTAGGAATCACTAAATCACAGAGCTACACCAATTCATAATTTTGTCATTGTAGCAATAGAATCACCTGATGTAGCATCAATATAGAGTGATTATATGCAGGTGAAAGGTTTCAGTAATCTATTACAAGAAAGCTTGTGTTTGCAACATGTTTCTAAACCTCCATTTTCAGTATTTTGCCAAATATTTAGTAGTTGTAGGGAAGCAGTGAAAAGATGTCATCGTTCTTCGTTAGCCTTTAGTCCGCTGATTTATGAGACAACCTTCTGAAGACTTGGCATGCATTAGTGACTCAGCTGACAAACACGAGGCGTTCTTTTTCCTAGTATTTTTATTGAAGTAGAGCGTGCACACATGCTTTACACATGCCAGTGTAACAGTATATTAACACATACTGTACACAGTGAAATGCAGGCTGTCTGTGTTGTTAAGTAAGGGTATCATGGGAATGTTTTTAACGCCTCATTATGGAACAAATTAAGAGGCAGGTGATATACATGCCTTTTAGCGAACATAATTTTCATCATTACCTGACTTTGAGCTGTGTTTGCAGGACTTCCCTAATTAGCTGCCAGAGTGAAAACAATATTTTCTGCATATTAATGTCCAGCTTGATTTTAAAGAGAAAATGACTGACTGTTTTGAAGCCACTGATTTTAAAGGTACCCTGCTGAGTTTTTTTGGCCACTCTGGGTCACAGTACAACAAAAGCAGATAAGCAAATGCACATATATTATGTCATCTTCCAGCCGGCGTGCAGCACAAAGATGGGGTTGACATGATATCTTGTGCAGAGGGAGTAACAGTTGGTGGCAGCAGTGTGGCAATAAAAACATTAAATGAAAAGCTTTGTGAGGTAAGAAGTGCATTCGGCACATTTTTTAGGCCTTGGGGATGCAAACAGGAGGAGATGTGGAGAGAAGCCTCACATGCAAACAAAGCTGATTGTTTACAGCGAAGAACTCCACGGGATACCTTCGATTTAAAAAGAAACAGGCTCACTTCTTTATGGAGCAGGTAGAATGGGACTGTTTTCACAGGTTATGAGGAAAAATACTCTCCATTAAAGGAAGAAATCAATCCAAATGAAGCCTGTGTGGCTGCCAAAAGCACTCCGCTCATATTAGGAGTTATGTGTTGCTTCACGTCATCAGTCCTCGGATATCGGTTTTTATTTATAACCCATGCATCAGATAGCACTGTCTGTCTGACACATTTCCTTCAACCTGACTCCATCACGTCACCGTCTGCTTTCAGTGGCAGTGCAGAGTGGATGTGATCCTCCACAGTGCCTGTAAGCAGGGCCGAAACTTCAAACTGCTGCATCATAACAAAGCTGTTCTGGCGTGTTGAAGCACTGCAGTTACACATCACTTCAACTAGTGTGATTTGTTGGTCCAGAACAGTTAAGTCATATCTGCCCGTTGCATAGTTTTACTTGCTTGTTACAAAAGAATAAGAAGTGCAGAAAGATGAGCAGAATTAACAGTTATTACACAACACAAAGTCTCGTAGACGGGTACAAAAACTCACATGTTTCAGTCTGCAGGTGAATTTCAATGATCCAGTTATGTTTCATGACAAGTTATCCGATATCTGAGCTGAGGGGGAAAAACAAAATCACACTTCTCAGTATCTTTTTAAAAAGTTGATTTTGGTATTTTTGTTGTTTCTTCGTCCCTTCAGGCAGTCTGACTCAAACACACCATCAGAATACTCTCTGTCTATCTCGCTCAGGCAGGTTGAAGAAACATGAAATACCACAATGTGCTCAATTACAAGGTGGATTTTAACGGAGACGGATCTCTTTGCAGAGAGTGTTGAGTGTTGCCCTCCGGGCTACATGAAGCAGCTTCTGGCCAGGTATCTGGAACAGTATCTTTGTTGGACCTGTAAGATCCAATAAACAGATCCATATTTATCTTCTAATCCAGTCTTTCAACCAGCATGGAAGGATTCAGTTCGTGACTCGGACTCTTTGATGCTTTTGCCAGCATTCATTTCATTTATGTTGACGGCTGGAGTCCACTGTCAAAGAGTCAAACAGTTGCTCTGTCTGTTTAAATCATAGTTCTTTTGAACTATTCCAGTTTTCCCTGGAACGCTCCAGTTGTATCAGACTTTTGGTGTTTCAGTTAATGTGACGATGGCGCTTCAAACGAGGGGGTGAAGTGTGATTGTTGCAGGTGATTTTTGGCGAGGCAGCACCTGCCGGCCGAAGCTCATTTCTATTCCTGTGAGAGTTGGACCTCGTTGTGCTGTGATGGAGTGGTTGTTGTGTTGGGGGGAGGTGAGAGCTGGAGCTTGACTAACTTGGCCAGCTTCCCTTGTGGAAGTTGAGCTGAAATGAAGCGCACCGCTCTGTCTGTTTCCATCTGTGTCTTCTTCTCTTTGTGTTTGCGTCCGTCTCTCTGTTGTTGTTCCTTTCTGTACGTTTCTCTTTCAGTCTTCGTCTTTTGGTCTCCGTCTATATTGAGAGCGCACATACATGGATTTGTAAGAGCAGGATTAGATCTGTGAGCGAGGACAACAGATGATTTGTGCATGCATGTATTAAAGAATTACAAATTATACCCGAATTATAACCCGATGTCCCATCATCATCTTACTAAGGCAAAAATGATGCACAGGTGGAAGCGTGACAAAGGCCGTCTGTTTAGATGAAGGCTCTTTGTCTTGCAGTAGTCCAGCATCATCTAATCCACAAAATATGGTTAGATTTCTTTTGTTGGAGGGTCACTAACTCACTAAACTCACTAAACGCTGACTGCCTTACCTGTGGGAGCGCTCATCACTTCCCCACTGCCCTCAATTCATATTTATGAGTGGAATAAAATTATTAAAAGTCCATATTTGAAATTTGTTTTGTTTAAATCTTTCGTCGTTAATTTACTTCCTTGTCTGACTTCTATTTGTTTGGTTATTTGTCTCTTTACTTTGTCCATTGTTCTGACTTTACCTCTCCGGCTTTCACCATTACTGTCAGTTTTCTTTCGTCCCTTTTGTCTTTCCTTCTCCTTCTCCCCTCCTTCCTTTGTCTCCCTCTCCTTTTCCCTCCCCCCCTCCTGCTGAGCAGGGAGCCCTTTGGTGCGGTGCTGATATCTATTCACGCGGGTCATTCATCAGCACCGTGTCGCTCTTTAAGCAGCGAGCAGGAAGCTAGATCAATAAGATGGCTGAACGGATGGATCGCTTAAGAGTCCTCTTCAGCCTGGAGTGATAAGGGAATTTTTTGAATGGCTGGCAGTTTAAAGAGTCACCGAGGGTGGGCAGGGGGTGGTGGTGGTGGCGTGGGAGTGATGAATAAAGATCTGAATGCATCACAGCCAGTATTAAAATGGGAAAAGGCATTTAGATTGAAAAGGCGGTAAAAATCTGGAGAAAAATCTGTGAGGGGTCTCGCTGGAAGGCCCATATGTCTGCAGAAGTTATGCTTCAACTTGAGTTTCTAATTAAATCCACTTCTAACCCCTGAAAGGGAATTCATGTACATTATTCATGTGGTGTTAAACAAAAGACCAAAATCAGCTACGCTTGGAACAATAAAAGGAAAATGTAGACATATTCATTTCTATCAAAGCCAACAATTTTCACTCTCACTGTGTAAACGAACACACAAGCATGCACACCTGCATCGAAGTCAGCTGCAACCAGAGACCCAGCAAACTCTACAGAACAACTTAAAACATAACTTTATAACCATCTATAGCAACACCTGTCAATCAAAGCGTCCACGCTCTTAATCCTGCATAACTTTAAGCCTTAATATAATCTGAACAGGTGAGTTGTATATAAATTCACCCTCAGTACAGTTGTCATGAACGGGGAAATTAGCTATAGAGACCAAAACTGTTTTTTGTACCAGGCTGTAAACATGTTTATTTCTGCTGTGAAGTTGGACATTTTAACATGGGGACTTATGGAGACTGACTCACTTCTGGAGCCAGCCTCAAGTGGACGTTTGAGGAACTGCAGGTTGTTGGCTTCACTTCACAGTCACGGAGGTTGCCTCCTTTGAGACTGTCACGTTCACTCTTTGAATCGTTATTCTCAGAGCCTCAGACGCTGTTAATTGTGTGGATGGTAAATTAGATTGTAAACATCACCGTGTGCCGCTGTGTGCTGACAGTGATCTCAGACTGTGTGTGTGTGTAAACAGTGAAAGAGCCGCTATAGATGCATTCAGTAGTTTAGATTTTATTAATGTGAAACGGAGCTCAGTGGTCTGTGAAACCTTAAATAAACACATTATAACCCGCGCTCAGTTTTGGAGCCGTCCTCGATGACAAAAAGCTTAAATGTGCAAATATCTATTTTTACAGTGGATTGTTTTCATGGAGCAAAATCTGACATGATGTTTGGATCTCTGCTGTTTAGGCGTTTTGCCATCACGCCACTGAATCGTCGCTTATCAGCATCCCAGTTGCCAACACTGACATGAGCTTATAGAAAGGAAGCCTGGGCCAGAGAGTCACAGGAACGCTGACAGGAAATCAGCGAAAGGCTCGACAGTCAGGGAGTTCAGATTGCAGGAGATGTTGTCTCTGATGTATCCGCACACACACACACACACACACGCACACACACACACACACACACACACTCTGTCTTTGTCTTTATTTTCGTGGTTCTCTTTGCCGTCGTCTTCACAGCTTCCTAACTACAAGTGTGAAATCAGCCAGGGGAAGTGAATGGAGAACACACACACACACACACACACACACCGCCTCTCCGAGACACCCCAACCTTCATCACCTTTAAAAAAGCACTCAGGATTTTTTGATTCTTTGTATTTTTTATTTGTGCAAATGTGGAAAATACCAGAAAATGGAGTAGAGAGGGAAAAAAACCCATTAAGTGCTCAAGCAGAAATAAAAATCCCACAGTGCTCCAAAAAAAAAAAAAAAAATCACACACAGCCAAAGGAAGAGAGTGCAGAGAAAATCACATCAACATGACAAAGGTGCTACTTAATGTCAAAACCCAGAGGAGGAGAATCATCCAGAACTAAATACGGCACCAAAAATCATCTTCATACAATAATAAAATGGTTTGAAGTTAAAGTGTGTTAGTGAATGGAGGCGTACGAGGAGTGCACGTGATGCGTTGACGCAGGAGTGTCTCATTTAACAGCCCCCAAACCTCATGGAACTGTTAAGAAGTGTTTTTTTCCTCCACCTCGCGACACGACAGCTGCTTCCTCTCTGACACTGCTTGACACATGCACCTTGTATCTTGTGAACCGTTGACATCATCCTCAGTTATTTTATATACTGTGACTGTGAAGACATTTTGATTCTGCAGCAATCGTACCTTTAGCAACTGGTGATCTTTTTTCTTGTTGCTGTAGATGTACGGTGTAAACGGGACAAAGTGACTTTAGAGGTTGTGCTTATCATAACAGAGCGCGAGTTCATCGATGTGGGCTGTAATCACCTCTTCTAACACGGCCTGTCAGACCAAAACACACATGAATATGCACGAGCTCCAAAGAGAAAATCGCTGCTCATTGATTAATTTATGTATGCAGTCGTGCACTTCTCAGCTACAAATGGAACTCAAATGTTCTCAAGACTGCTCTTGTCATTTCCTCTCCTCAGTCATCAGTCTGTTCCTCCTTGTTGACTCATCTCTTCTTCTTCTTCTTTTTCTTCTTCTCTCCGTGTGCACACAGCTGCTTCCTGTCCCTCCTCCTGGTGGCCGCCGTGGTTTGGAAGATCAAACAAAGCTGCTGGGCGTCACGGCGACGAGAGGTAAGTCAGAGACTCACACTGACGATAAATATTGATTTTGGCTACTCTGGTAGTTAATTAACAACCACTAAGACTCATTGTGTGTGTGTAGTGTATTCATGTTGGGCGCTGTGGAGCTGCTGTTCCAGCTGTTGTCTGTTTTTGGTCAACGCTGCTTAAAAAAGGCAGATTAAGATAAAAACACTGGAGGTGCCTTTGGTAAATGGATCATACAAAGCTGCAACATGCATCACATATCAGCTACAGCATGGTGTTATGTAGGTGGTGATATGAGCTGATGAACAGGAAAGTTCTGTCTAAGATGATTCAAGCTGTAGTTTCATTTGACTATTTTCTTTCTACTTTGAATCCAACTTCCACCCTCGAAAACTTCCATGAACCACTTTTCTTCTTGCGGATAGAGAATCGCTCAGGACGGAACAAATGCACTCTAAGCTCTCCAATTACTCATTTGACGACTGTGAGGAATTAGCTTTGTCCAAATAAAAAAGCACAAAGAAATGTTTGTGTATTGTCTGCCCTCGGGCTGTGCAAAAAGTTAGCAAAAAAAAAAGTAAACTCATTTATTCTCTCTGGAAAACTGTAAAGCAAGCCGAGAACTCCAAATGTATTCACACACAAAAGCTGAAATCAGACTTTACAGTCAGGTCTTATCACTTCTTTATGATAACAGAGTCACTGTCCTGTTTGTGAGTGAATGTTTAGTGTTTGCACGTTGGCTCGATGTCTCGAGGATTGCTGCCGTGTGTGATGTTTGAAACTGGTTTGAATTTTTCATACTGTTGGCTCAGTGAATGACGGCGACTGTGGCTAATCCAATAATCCACCCAAACATCTTGACAGACCTGCGGGTCATTAAAATCTGCAGAGAGGAGACGGCGTGTTTCGAACACGTCCACATGTTCCAAGTCTTTACAGTCAGAAAGGAGCACGTATGTTATATATGAGCTGTGTCACGAGGCGGCTGCTGGAGCTGTGCTAGAACACAAAATCTCGTGTGTTCTTGTGCCAAAGCGCCAACCGATATCCATCATTAGCAAACTAATGAATTAGTCATGCTGCTGTTTGCATGGAAAAGGCAAAGAAACAGGCAGAAAAATGCTGAACTCAGATGAGAAGGTGGATGGAGACAGACAGTTACAGGCAGATTAACTTCATCACCACACTGAGGTGTGGCTCTGTGCTGAAGCCTCATGAAGCAGATGCATTTTTAATATTTGCTTCCTGGTTTTTGTCCAGTTAAATGATTATTTCTCATCCTAACGCTCCAATTCAAGCCCAGTAATTGATGTTTTTTTTAAATCAGAAGGCAAATGATTAATAAACCGTTCTACGAGACACACTGTCAGAACCGAGTGACCCAGATTGGAGCAGGTTTACGTCCAACAGACCAAATTATATTTATAATTGACCCAAGAATTGTAATCTGTGTCTCTGCCTTTTACATAACGACCAATCACAAAGTCAAGACACAAACCAGATGAAACGTCCAAAGTTAAACGGCCGTGCACATATATTTCTTTATGTTAGCTGCTTGTTCTGTGTTAGCGTGCATTCACACAGGATCAGGCATTGCAGCAAGTCGTAGCAGCGTTGTCCGGTGGTGGTGTGGCGGTGAAGGGAGCTGGGGCGGGTTGCTGTGGGCGTGTCTATACAGACACAAATCAAATTGAACTTCTTCGTGTCATTGCGGCGTAAAGTCAGACTCAGATTTAGAAGCTGGTACATGAAATAAACAAAGTGAGAACACACACACAGGTAGATTATCAGAGTTCAGTCCATGAATCCACCTGGATAGTCTCAGAGACAGTTTCAGAGACATTTCAGGCTGTCTGTGGAGGTTTGACTGATCTGAGTGTCTGTTTAGCTTGCGGAGAATGACTCAGTCTCAGTTTTCCCAAAAGTTGGATCTGGATCAACCTCCGTTCTCGTCGGAGCGTCGGATCCTGTCTGAATCCAGCCTTACAGT
Source organism: Argyrosomus regius (assembly GCA_946959425.1). NCBI lineage: Eukaryota > Metazoa > Chordata > Actinopteri > Sciaenidae > Argyrosomus > Argyrosomus regius. Next base: position 1,480,788 of record OX336887.1, on the reverse strand, counting down.
GTATTCTATAGAGGTGTGCGTGATTGTACATCACCCCTCGCTTACTTACTGTCTTCTCTCTGGTGCTGAAAATTGACTCCTTATAGAATGTAGTCCTATTAAAAATCTCATTCACAGGCAAAATCAATGAAAAATGATAATGATTTTTTTTAGAGGTTACCTTCTGTAGTTTATAAGACTTCTGGATTTTAAAAGTCTAAGAATGAACATTGATGAAACACTTGAGGTTAAATCATTGGACAGAGCCTATTTCCTGTCTTTAAACTGGAGCCGACCAGCTGTAGCCTGATATCGCACAGACTTTATGAGATGGCATCAAACTTCAGATTTAACAGTCTGTGCAGACAAAGTGTAGTTCTACAGCGATTATCAATTCACTGTGTGGATGTCGCACAGATCTAAACAACAAAAAGACTGTGAGCATGAGTTTAGAGTCCTCGGAGCATTAAGCCTCAGTCTATTTACCTTTTTTTATCCTCATTTCAAATCCAGACGTTTCTCTGACAGACTCTAATGGATGCTTTTATTTCTCGCAGACTTGATTGCTGTGATGTTTTTTTTCAAGACTATCAAAAAAAATCTTATATAAAGCACTTATGATTGTGATTATTCACCGTACAGCAGCACAGAATGGCTTTTCTCATTGCTTGCCTTATTATAATTTTGAGAATTTGTTATTAGGTTTGTTAAATCATTCAATACAGCTAAAGTGATATACACACATCTGCAGATGTCACATTTGAATTGAGCAAGATACTAATGTAATAATCAAAATACTGATTATAGGGGTGTCGTTTAGCTCAGCTGGTAGAGCATCCGCCCCGTGTACAAAGGCTCAGTCCTTGCCGCGGCAGCCCAGGGTTCGAATCCGACCTGTGACTCTTTCCTGCATGTCATTCCCCATCTCTCTCTCTCTCTCTCTCTCTCTCTCTCTCTCTCTCTCTCTCTCTCTCTCTCTCTCTCTCTCTCTCTCTCTCTCTCTCTCTCTCTCTCTCCACATTTCCTGTCACTCTTCAGCTGTCTCTATCGAATAAAGCTAAAAAAAAAAGGCCAAAAAATACTGATTATACAGAGATGCATAAACAAAATGTGTCGATACTTCAGAGCTCATGAATATCTATGAGAACGACACACTTTCAAACACTCGACAGGTGTCAGCCACTTAAAGTACATCACTGAAGTGCAGAGATCATAATTAACTGGTCGTATGGCACAGCACTGAGTGACAGTAACCTCAGCGTCGATAACGTTTTGGATGCCAGAGCAATCTGCCAAACTGTGCAGAGCTCTGCACGGTCCACAGAAGGTTGAGAACGACAGTGACCGAGTGATTTTACAGATCAAAATCAGAATCAAGTAAAAATATGAATTGATTTATTGATTCGTATTCGTCCTGTAAAGAGATCGATACATCAAGTATCTGTATCCAACCTGCACATCAGGAAGCAAGCTTATAAAATATGTTGTGATGCACTGCAGATTTTAAGCTTCTGTGACATGAACACACACACACACACACACACACACACACACACACACACATACATTCACAGTGCTGACGGATAGAAAGAAGGCATCCTGACAGAGCTCCGGTGTGATTGGTTTATGCCTCCTAAGATGACAGCCGCCACAATAGATTTGCTCAGATTTTTTTTAAAGTCATTGTCCAAGAAACTGTGACGGCGTTTTATTTTGTAAAGGAAATAAGACGAGCTCTCAGTAGCCTCAACGTTTGACTGACTGAAACTGACAGTGTGGTGCGACTAGCTGGTTGGCGAGATTGACAATCTTATTGAGTGACATCTGGCTGGTGCTAACTAGCGGACTGTCTGTTGAGGGCGAGCATACTGAATACCTGAGTGTTTCCTCAGGGTTTTGAATGAGTCATCTGAAAGATTGTGTGCATGTTGAAGTGTCACTAATGTTTAATGTGAACTTTTGGTCTAGGCTTTTTACACTTGGCACACAGGCTGAAGTGTTTTTTCCGGCTGTAACCTCACCTGAGAGTGCCGTCATCATCCTCACCTGTGGATGCCTCTTAACATCTCTCTTTCACCTGCTTCCACTCCGTCCTCTCGCCATCACACGACCACTGTTGTCCAGCTGGGCCCTCGACAGGCTAACCTTTAAACAAAATTAGCACTGGACCTTTGTCAAGAGGACCGGGGGCTGCATGAAACTGTGGGGTCAATAATAAACTCCCCAACAACACCTGGAAAAGCTTTTCTAGGACATCAGGCTTTGTTAAAATGCCTTTCATCCGCTCGGTCGCCCCAGAAGTGGTTATGAAGAGCAGATAGTAAAGATTTAAATTATACTTCCATTATTCTAGCAAGTCCTTAATTGGAAATACAGAAATTAACATTTTACGTCAACCGTTAAAGTTTGCATGTTGTGCTTTAGTGACGTTTGTGTTAAACTTCAGATCTTGGTATCGGGCGTTTTGTTACACTGAGGCACATCAGCCATGGTCAAGATGATGCAAGGTACCTGATTCCAAAGACAAAACTTCATACATACCTGTTCTGTAAGAACTACAGCTTTGAGACTAAACTTGAGTCGTTGCATCACATATAAAATGCCGTAAGACAGTCACGATGGTGCCCTGACTGATACGCCGGGTAAAGAATCCCAAGCATAACACAAGCCAGCTGGATATAGATGTAGAAATATCTGCCAATCAGAATTACAGATTCTGTGAGACTCCTGCCACAGCCGGCTTTACAGTCCATTTTTGAAAGAATTTGGTTTAATCCTTCCAAAGTTACGTTTTCATGCCACTGTCTGAAACACGAAGGTGAAGATCAGTTTCACACAGAGCAGATATCGGCAAACCAATTCATTGAGCAGATTTAAGTACATAAGGTTGCCACCTACAGTTCAGAACAGCATGTGGAAACTGTAATGACCCACCCTTTCTGTAAGAATCGTGAGAGGCGGCTGCACTAAAATACTGTCTGAGAAAAACAGACCAGCAGAGAGCGGCCGTCTCTGAGGGGAGTCCTAAAAACGATGCTGTCCGTGACTTCCTTGTCCTTCATAATGAAAGTCGTAACTCTTTAATTTGACCCTCGTTTTGGAAGTCAACATCAATTTCAGTTTTGGAACTGTTGCCCAAGGAAGTCATGTCCAAAAATCAGGAAGAAAAATCAATAGTAGCTCCATTTACATTTTTATTTCATTGTGAAACTAATGATTAAGGAGTTTCTGGAAAATGAACAGTCTGTGCAGTCTATCTGCAAACCCACAAAGACATAAAAACCTGGATTTAAGCCCAGGGCCAAACTTGTGAAAGGTTCTGGGCGGGTGGGAGAAAGCAGATATAATATTAGTTAAATAGTGAGCACTTCCTATCACAGATGTCAAATTGAATTAGGGCCGTAACTCCTTTAGAAATACTCAGCAGCAGGTTTCCAGCATCCCACGTCCGCCTCCCTCCCTCCACTCCCTCTCTGAACACTTTTCTGTATGCATAAGGATATTTTTCATCGTCTATTCACTGCTGCAAGATTTCCCCATTACTTCAAAATACACCTTTCCTGCGATTTCTGTGATGTGATCCGGAGCAGAGAAAACACAACACCGACCAAACAACATCACAAATCACCAAATGAGCCTGGAAAATACTGTGAAGGAACTCATTTCTAGTTTCAGTTTTAACCATAATTACCTCGTCCTACTCATGCACACATCCACACATATAGCACACCTGCCTTCGTACACACATGTGCTCTGTTAACGTGACGTGACACATCATTTCTGGCAAACGGAAAGCTAATCATGTTTTTCCACGAGGTCGACTCTCTTGTTCCAGTCGTCTGCGTCTTCGACACCGGGACCCTTCTGTTCTTTTCAGCGCTGTCCCTCCAGGCTTCGCTCCCACATCCATCCCTGCCTCCTCCATGTTACCGTGTGCTTGCATCAGCCGTACAGTGACATACATTTGCAGCTAATTATGCCAACGTTCACCTCACTTAGGCCCAGTGCAGTGGGAAATGGTGGCCATTGCATTTTATGTGATCATCGCAGGTTCACAGGAATTTAAGGCTATGGCCTTGAGCCTTGTACGTTTTACTCCTGGCTGCTTGTCATCTGATTTTAAGGAGTTTAAACCTACACTGCCGTCACTGTTGCTCTGAATTACCGTGTTAGCTTAAGCCCTGAAATATAAATGTCACTGTGAGCTCATTTGAAAGAAAGTCTGCAGCGACGTGGCTTGAAGTCAACTTTTTGGAACTTTTTTTAACCAGGCAATCAGTTCACGAGTCTCATCAGTCATTTATTCCATTAATACATATATAACATCATTGTGCTGATATCCATAAACAGCATTTAACTTGAACTTTTCCACTAAGACGAGCTGACTCATGCTTTGACTGCGAGTACATAACTATGAATTTGTAATATATATATTGACAGACTGGCCTCAGCTTTTTAATCATCGTGGTTCTTTTCAATACCTGTTGTATCAGTCCTCCAGGTACAATGCACACCAGTGTACAGCTGAAACCTGTAAACAGTTGCACTCTCTTATTTTCGGGTTTTCAGGTGTAAAATTCGAGCACAGAGTAAAAATAAGTTTATGACTGTGTTTGAGGTTCTCCTCACTGCGGCACCGGGCACCTGCTGAGACTGGCGACGCTTTTTGGAACAACCAGCAGCCCACCTGTTGGGGTCTGCGTGCTTGTTTGCATGCGAGTGTTCAGGTGCATGTTTTTTTTCCTCATGTGTGTGTTTGCTGTGCATCTGTTTGCATAGCTGTGCTAGGGTGTGTGCGTGTGTGTGTGTGTGTGTGTGTGTGTGTGTGTGTGTGTGTATTTCTGCACTGTCTGAGTCTAAATCAAAGACTTCCTTTGAGATCCGGCGATTCCTTTGAAGGAGCTGGAGCTGCCAGATGGCAATAGACAGGCCTGACTCCTGCAGACATTTTGTGCCGTAGAAGGCTCCGGCCTTTTGAGAGAATGAGCCCCACTGCAACTTGAGCGGACCGCTGTCAGTGCTGTGTGATTATTCCTGCGGGGACAGTTGAGGACAGAAGGTCTTAGGCTGCTGCTGCTGGGAGCGGATATAATAACGTCTCTTATATGTTCCTTTAGTATGACTTTTGTATTTCTGTCAAATATAGTTCATCTTTAGGAAGAGGAGTGTAACTTTCTCTCATCAGCACCCAACAATTACAGCAGCACCGACAGGTTTGAGGCTCACAGCTCACGGACGCCTGCAACAGACACAAATGATAGAATATATTTTGAATAGAGATGAGCCAACCAGCTAATTAGAGCAGTGATCCAGCAGAGGCATCCAGTGGCGCGGTAATATATCATGATGCAAAATACTGTAATAATGGCGCCACTTTAACAGTCACTTTCTTTGCCTTAGGACAGAAAGTCTTCCTCGTTTCACTCGATTGTAGCACCGAACAAGATTTGAGGCCAGAGTGTGAATTTTAAGCACCTGGACACGTAACAGTTGAGTCATGTGTATTTATTCATGAAGGAACAGTAGAAATCTTTCTTTGAATGCCTTTGATGTTTTCACAGTGTTCTTCACTGTCATCTCGTCTCCCTCCTTCTTTACTGTAACTATACAAAAATACCCTCATGATGGCAGCACGCGTATTTATCCAACATCCATCGTTGCCCTAACGCGGATATAAATCACCTCTAACTCGACATCTATTAGACACATATTGCTCCCTGAGGTATTGACAGGAATGCAGAATGTGATAATGTCCCTGATCGTCGCGGCGGCGTCCCACATGATTAACTGTGTTGTAGATTCTTTACACTACGCCAGAGGCAGAACGCCGGGGGGGGGGGGGGAGGAAGTGGCATAAACGTCTCCAGATACCCTCACATATTTATTACCCCATTAAGCTGCCCCCCTTTGCCCCCCCACCCCCCTCCTCTCACTGAGAACCTCAGCAGCCATAAATATGAATGTCAGCCGAGGTGTCAGGCTCAGGTCTCCTTTAGAAATACCTGCTATTATGTCATAAAATGAGTGGAAAGCTGCTCAATGGCCTGTGATGTGTAAACTTTTTTTTTTTTTTTTTTTTTTGATCAAATGTTATACAGCTCCGGATGTTAATGAAGTGATGTGCAGAGGTACAGAGAACACACACACACTCCCCTCCCAGGGAATGAACCGCCACCGTCGTACGTCTCCCTTTGATGATAAAAGTTTCTAAAGAATGGGAGCAGATCAGAGGAGAGCTCTGAGGCCTTAACAAGGCCGAGCCGCTGTCTGATGTACGACTGTTCACTGGCTTCACTTACATTAAGTGCATTAACCTGCCAGTTCACCTGCAATAAAGAGCACAGTGTAGTGTTGCACACAGTTCAGGATGTACAAGAAAGTTTAGATGTTAACAAATGTCAGATTTTTATAAGTTTGTCCAGCTGAGATGAGTGTTTGCAGCAGATCAGTCCAGTTATATTTGAGCTGTGAGCTTTAGCTAATTACGCACTTATACATTTATGCATGTGAACATTTAATTACACCACTGAACCACCTACAAAACCTCTGATTAATACTTATTTAGCATCACTGGAAAAAGTTTCAAGTATTAAAATCCTTGAGGCTTCTATGAAAGATTGTGTAACCCCCTCCACATTATGTATATGCCAAGTTTTCATTAGCAATATGGAATTTCTGTAATTAAGGTGGAGTACAGATATCTAAACCACCCACAATCCTCTGGGAGATGTTTGTTTGGAGGTTTGTGCACGCACTTCAGTTCACAATAGACTGAATGTTGGAACAAATCTGAATAATAATGTAATGTAGTAGAATCCTCTTCACTGGCTGATGCACAGATGAATAAATTAAATTTAAACGTATAGCTCCTGCAGGAACTTTTGCTGTCGTCTCATTCAGAGCGTGAGGATGAATCAAAACTGGTGATAAAGTTGTTAAGCGGTTGCACGGCTGCGTCCTTGTGTTCGCGCCCCACGCTGCCGCAAACTGCTGACCCTCGTCTTCGTGAGGGCGGGCGTCTGTGTCACCGAGCCTCCTCGTCTCGTGCCGTCCTCTCCTCGTCTGTCCGCCCACCTCCGCTGATGAGAGACCTCTGACCCGTACCGTCGCTGACCCTGTCCGCAGGTTTCAGCGGTGCAGACTGCTCCTGCTGCTCGGCAGCACGTGTGCATAAACACGTGCACGTCCTCCTCTTCACAAGTCTGAACTAATACACACACAGAAACCTTCAATATAACTTTTATTTAACCAAGAAGGTCCCTCAGTGAGATTTCAAATCGTTGTGCACTGACTAATATGTTGGTAACACAATAATCAACAATAATGATAAAATCAGATGTGCACAGGGTGTTTTATTTTGAAAATCGTCCGGGTTCTCTGTGCCGTTTCGGTGTCTGACGTCTGGCCAGCTCGATCTGCTCTGTGCCGCTTGACGTGGGTGATCACGGCATCTGTCAAAAATAGACCAGCTGCGTATCCTCCGGGTGCAGAGAGTTCGTTCCGTGAGCTGTGACGCTCGAATCGTTGTCTAGAATGGGAGCGATCAGCTCCGGCGGCCGCCGTGCAGCCACGAACACGTCGCCAACTCACAGCCATGCCAGGTGGAATTTCGGTGAACGAGTAAACTTTGGCTGAGCGCAGACACGCCTTGCAGAGAGCACATGAACCATGCAAAAGCTGAGTTTCATTTTGCTCCATGGACATGAAACCTGCGTGAGGTGATGGTCAGTATGGGCTGTAATGAGAAGCCTGCTACCTGAATGTTTATTACATTGCTATTTGCTGATAAAAAGAGCGAGCAGGGATGGAAAATTCAGTACTCAAAATGGGATACTCAATATTCAGAAAATGTCTCAGCCTCACAGCAGAACAAATCTGGATATTTTACAAACCTAAAAGCAGGAATCTGAACTCAAGCTTAGCTGTGAGAACACAGTGATGGGAATGAGCAGGCATGGAGGTGAAGTGACATCTTCAGAAGCATTCACAACAACCTATTCTCATAAACACAATCACACAGGCCAGTGCTTTCAGGCGGGCATTAAACATTCACCAACTTCACTCACACTCTCATTGACTTCGTGCACGCCGCCTCGCATGCAGCGACTTCTGCAGCAGATGGTTCAGTGTGAAAGCAGCACAGCAGAGTGGGAGAGATTGGCACCGGTATCCTGAATAAGCGGAGTCCTGGAATACAATGAAGATATCACCGAGCACGTAGGGCTCCCCATCAAATTAGTTTCCGGAATCATCCATAATGATAAGGAGGATCCTCTCACCAGCGTGTCTGCTCCCACCCTGCACACTCCAGTCCCAGAAGCAGATGGCTGCATGTGAAGGCAGTTCACACATGAGCAGGGAAGAAAAGAAAAGACAATCTTTCCACCTTTACTTTGCAGCTGTTACCCCCTTACGAAGCACTTCTCGATGATCCTCCAATGATCCTGATACATTCGATTTTTACAATCATGGGAATACACTGTGGCTCCGTGCCTCTCCACTTCTGCTTGCCAACACAATCCAGAGGGTGAATATCTGTGTGCATCCCCTGATAGTGGCACCTAAACCTGATACGCCAAATGGATAAAGAGATGGCCAATATAACCAAATTGAACTCAGCTGAGTGGGAAAATCCATTCATGACAACCTAATTACAAGTAGGAGTTATAGAGATAGCTACAATATATCTCATTTGCTGAAAGAAATTAAGGAAGTGTCAACAAACTGCTGCCAAAACAAGCTGCAAAGCCGCCATCGCCTGCAGTTAAGTCTAAATAAAATCCAATATCAGTGCCACGACAGTCAATGCTGCTATTTGAGACTTCATTCTAGTGTCCACACAAGCAGACTGATGGCATTTATAGATGCTACACACTGTTAGCTGCACTGTCATAGCACCTCTCATGCAAAGATTCAGCCTGCAGTGCTTTACAAGATATTAAAAATGTTGCCAATAAAACCAACAGAATAAATTGATATGACTACCAAACATAACAAGGTTGGATTACCCCAAATTAAAAAGATGGGTCTTTAATTTAAAAATACCGAGGGAGTTCGCTGTTCTAAGATCCAAAGGGAGGATCCTCCACAGTTTACGGCCATAAAAACAGAAGCATGCAGCCTCAGAGGACTTCTGAAAGAAAGGCAATGAAAGATCTGAGAGATTCAGGCAGATATAAAACATATCCGACAATTATTAATAATCACAATGTTGCTAGGGTAGATGGGGAGGAAAACGCAGCATGTGGTGAAACCCCAGAAGATGTTAGCTGGTGAGCATGGTGAGACAGGTCAAATCTAACTTAACCTGCCTTTTTTTGATTATTCATTGTTGTAAAGTGATTTAATCGATGGGAGGAGAGACCGTAACTGGAGTCCATCTCGCCGCACTTCAAGCCATGTGCACCAATCAGCGTCCTGTGGTGAACTACTGGCAGCTTTGGCGTGGTTTGATCCTGTGTGTCGTGACGTGTCTGAGAAGTGACTATTTGCTCAAAAGCAGCAATGGAGGCTGCTAAAGAGGTTAGCGAGTTCCTGGGTTATTGATGTATTGAGCAGGTGACTGTCTAGTTTACATACTGCATAACATTTGCAAGGCTGTCATGTCATTTGCCATTTGTGGGGAAATCAATGAACATAATGTAGCTGTCTGGCTTCTCCAGGTGAAGGCTGCTAAACCTGCATGGATTCTTTATATCTGATTTAACTTGTGATTTACCAAAAAGAAATCATTTCTAATTATCTAATGTGACACCAGGGTTAGCAGTGCGGGGGCACCGTTTTGGAATAACGTGTGCATTTCCCTGTTCACGGTCTGCAGACATGATTAGACTTCAGAATAACACCAAGCAGAGACGAGTTTGATCCCACTAAACCTTATCTTAGCCTCATTTGCTTAGGACTAACACAGCCTGGGGACATCCAGTAATTTTTAATAATCTGCTCCGTTTTTATCATCAGGACAGACACTCAGTAAAAAAATAGAACAATGTACAAAGGGAGCAACAAATAATAAAGAACCAGAGCTCTAAAAATCCAATAAACATACACGTTTACTGAAAAATCAGTTCCAGGTATTGTGATGACATTGCTGAGGGGATTTCTTTTATCACCAAAGAGGAGCAGATAGCAGAGGTGAGCTCACGGTGTAGTGGATGGTTACAGTGTAAAAGAGCTTTGCACAGCGCCTGTCCATCACGTCCCTCAGACTGACATATCAGCCTCACCCCTTTAATCTCATTGGCCTGGTCGATAACATGGTTTAAGGGATTTCTGCATTTAATTGGTGTCAGAATCTGCCTGCTCTGTACTTTAAAAGGTTGATATTCCAGTGCAGCCTGCTGCCTGCAGTCTTTTGGGACAGGCAAAGGTCCGTTGGTAAAATAAATCCAGCTGCAGTTTGTGTTTTTGGTTTGTACGTTTGTATTCCTCTTGTCAGGAGAGATGGATGTCATCGTGGACTTCAACTAAAGGCAACTTTTCAGGTCTTTTGACGGTCGCTTCTAGGTCGTAAATTCATCAAACAACACTCCTCTTTCCAGTAAACGCCGTATTCTTGAACCTTGCAGAAATTTTCTTTTGTTATCTGAAGATGGAGGTGGATCACTGTTACCATTCTGTACCCTTGAAAATGGATTGAACTCTGGCCGCCCTCAGTAAGAATAATTGCACCCTTGAAGGCAGACTGTTGAGCCAATGGTCGTCCTTGTGGCTCAGTGGTACAGTACAGTGTACCGTACTGGGACTGGGACTCGCTTTATGAATTTTAACCCGGGACACACACAACGCTGTCGGGGACATCCCCAGCACTTTATTAACTACTTTGTAACTGTCACTTATGGGTTAAAAATGGTCTTCGCTCTGCGGTGTGAGCACATTACAGGAATAGCCTCCCCTGCTGCCCCTTCCTCTTTGAAACACAAACTTTTCTCAGCGATTGACAGTGCCACAGAATGCCACGTGGCTCTCCGGGGAGAATGTGGTGCCCCCGAAATGTTAAGATATACACAGGTGATGAATTTACTTTTCATTAAAGAGCTTGTTCTGCTGCGGGGGTTGATCCTTTGTCTGCTCACAGAAAATAAAAGACAAAGGAATCAAAGACTGACTTTAAATATAACAAAACAAAACCACCATCTCAGCCAAAAAAAGCAAAGTGTCACTCATTAAACATGAAAGTTCATTAGAGCTGCAGCGTTTGTTGCTTCTCTCAGCTGTCAGGACATTTCTCCTGTCACCAATCCAGCTGTGGCTGCAGACGAGAGGAGATCGGAGAGGGAGAGCCCTCACCTTATCTCACCCTCTGCAGAGTGCTATTAAGTAGGAGGAAACGGTTCTCTCCCTCCCCCGACCGCCTTGCTGCCTCGGTCTCCCTCCCTGCTGGAGGTGGGAGATGGATCGGTCAAGGTGACCTCAGCCGGCACTGTGTCTGCTCGGCCCGCCCACGCTCATGCCACCTTTCCTGACACTCCTTCTGTTCTGTCGCTCCCCTGAAGAGGACTTCAGAGCCGCCTTCAGCAGCTTCCCGGTTGTGAGACTCCCCGCCACGTTCTCCCTGCGGCTCGCTGCCGGGTGGCCCTGTGTTTTCTTGGTGGGTTGATGACGTGGAAATCTCACAGACTCAACTCCTTTTTTAAAATGGGTCAAAGCTCGAGTGATAAAACATGCTAATATAGTCAAGTAACAGCTCATACAATAACATCTCCTGACATTTTATGATCATTTGATCATCCCTATAATGTAATGATGTGTTGGATTATCAGGAAATATATTATCACAGGATCAGGCTTATACATTTTCACTCATTCAGAGCGACATTTTATTAAATGCTGTATTTCATTTGCTCATAACTCTAAAAGCTGTCCATTAAAACCAGCACTGCACTAATTCTCTGCAGAATTTAGCTGTATAAAATGCTTAAATTATCATTTAAAGGCAAATTTAATGAAGTCCTGTGCAGCAGCATTTAGTTGATCGAACAGTAAAACTCTCCCTTGAAACCACTAATGAAATTCAGACCATGTGAGCCATAAAGTCCACACTAAAACAAGTTTTAATGAAACACAAAATAGTTTGAAATTCAACTTTTTAAGGCCTTTAGTCAATAAAATATTGTAATTGCAATTCATTTTTATTGGTGAGCTGGTAGTTAATCCGACCAGGGTTGCACATGATTAATATTCCAGCGAGGAAGTTATCGACTTCGTGTCAGCTCCAGATTATGATGCAAATGAAGTGAGGCGAGCAGACATGAGCGGGAAATGTGTTTTCTCTGTCCAAAGGCAGCAACATCAACTGTATTCTTTAAAGTGCTGTGAGGCCCCTGTAGATTAACTAGAGCTAGATGCTTTAAGATTCTGTGAGAGCTGCCTTCCATCTCCTCCTCTCTCCTGAGGTCAGCGTTCGCTGCACCACCGCACAGAACAAAAGGCCTACTTCTGAGGTGATCAATCCTGAAGTGAGAGGTGAAGAGAGGGGGGTTAAGATGACGAGAGAGAAGAGAGGAAAGAGGAGCAGCAGCCAGCGCTGAAGGTCACTCACACAGGAAGCCGAGACTCAGAAACATGCATCCTCCATAAAGGGAAGGTCTTGTTAATGGTATCCTCCGCATAGTGGAGTTAACAAGAGTCTCCGCGGACCTGACAGGATGCGGATTCATCAAAATGTGATGAAAAAGAATTGGGAGCCACTGCAGCACTGGCAGCCGGTTACCACTGCAACAGTGTTAGAAGACGAGCTCATGCCTTCGCCGCCCTGTGCCAACTGTGCAGCAAATATTAACTTTGGATTTAAACGGAAATAACCGGCATGCAAATAATGGAGTGCTAACGTAAACGTGTGCACACGGGACAGAATACTAATAATACATGTGTGTGTTTGTGCAGCTCGTTCAGGGGGAGTTCTCTGTGTTTGTGAACAAACAGTCAAATTAGCTGCTCCCACTTTTAGTCTCATTGCAGTGTTTGCACCGGTGTCACTTTGTGTGTGTGTGTCTGTGTGTGTACACAGTTGTGTTATTTTCTTTGTCTCAGAGTTCCCAAGACACTTCTAACCCCTCCTAATCTTAATTCCCCAGAGATGGTGCGTATAATTAGAATTTGGATCAGTGCCAGTGTCTTATTGTTCACAATAAGCAGGCTGGTTTATGGTTCCAACCCCACTGCATTGTGGGTGACCCCCGTTTGGCCTCCACCCTCCACACACCCCACCCATCGATCATGGTGCTCGTTCGAGGCTTATCATGAGCCCAGAACGGCTGTCAAAGCAGCACTCCTGTACTTTTTGATTCTGTTTTATCTCGTCTCAGACTGCCTTCACTTTCTTTTACTTTTATTCATTTCTTTTTCCCACAGCCGACTTATCTCACCATCTTTGTTCTAACCTCCCGATTACCTCACTTCACTTCTTCTGTCCCTCTAAAGTCAAACAACTCTGTTACCTCCTGTTACCTGTTTTAGGTTCGTTCACAACAAATGAGCACACAGGATGACATTCCTGTTGTCAGGATTTTCACGTGAACGTGTTCTGCTTTCCTGTACAGTTCATGCTGCAACCGTTCTGAAGAACTAGCATGTTAAAAGGGCAACAGACGCCACCGCTTCATGATGTGCAGCAGAACGCTCGGGCGTATTTTCATGTCTGCACTGTGTGTGTGCCGCTGTCCTATTTCTTTCTAAGCATCAGCTTTCTTTCCTCCTGTACGTCAGCTGCTTCCTCCTCTGTACAGTGCTGTGTGCCACAGGTGTCACAACAAGCCCGGTGTGTTGCCCTTAAGAGATTTACCTGTTTTGTCAGGATCACACCAGCGAGAGAAATGTTGGAAACATTTTTATTTTTCACTATTTGGTGTTTTTCTGGCTTCTGCAGCTCAATAATACTCTGAGATATGAGATGGTAGATCTTTTTGTGCTCTTATTGTTAGCTTTAACAGTTACATAAAGATCATTGGAAAGGTTCATTCTCGACCTTGCAAACATTTTGTCAACCGATGTTGCAAAGTTGATGAGTGATAAACTTCATGAGATCCGGCCTAAAGCTGCAGAACAAGCGAGTAAGCCGTCGTGTTCCTTCTGTCAGTTCCAGTTTCTCCAGCCGACACTCGGGCTCGCGTTAAATCATTGATTTCATCTGATACTTCACCTTCCATCATTGCCTCCTCTTAAACTAAAACATAAACTCCTTTCAGCACTTCCAGTTTAACTGCCACTTTAACTTTTATCAATGCCTCAACTTCATGTCCTTTTAATATCTTCTTCTTCAGCTGTGACTGCCATACACAGACATTTTAAAGGCCTCAGCTTCAACTGCACCAACATAGAACTGAATCTAAAACCACAAATGACAAGTCTGACTAACACAGTGGCAGTTATGGCACAGAGTATTACATGAAGCATGATGGCTGAGGTTAAAAACACATCAACACTGATGATGATTGTGCAGACGGGTTAGTGGGCAGCATTGATTTGATCTGGCCATCAGACAGGTGTTGTTTAGCTGTTAGTGAATATCAGGACTGACAGGCTGCCAAACATTTGAAACAACTGCACATCATGAAGCTTCATTTATCAGGTTGCTGATGCCCTCATGTTAACTTTGCTCGGCTACTCATGCTGGATTTCACTTCAGTAACTGCAAGCTATCAGATGTCAAACTCCGTCTCCTTGTACTTATGATACTTTGTGTTTTCACACCGCAGTTCACTTGATCAGGAGGAAAGACTCACATTTTTAGACACCTTGGCTCCGTCCAAAAGATCCACTTCAAGATCACACCTCAGAATGAGCTGCTGTCGGCGAGCTTCCGCTGTGTCGATTGGTTAAATGCTCTTTCACTGAATCCGACCACTTCATACTTTGTATCTCATCGGCAGCTTTTCAAAAGTTTCTTTACTTTTCAATGTTTTATTTTCTTTTGTCTGCTCCTCTTTGATGGAGTATGGATTAGCATTGTGGGTGAGGAGTATACAGTATGTACAGGAGAGAGGGAGGGTGAGACAGGTGGAGAGGTGTATGGCACAGACAGCAGGAGGCCAACGGTGAGGAAGAGGCAGAGTTGGGGAGTGATGGAGGTAGAAATAAGAGGAGGAGAGACAAAAAGGAAAGGGAGAGAGGGAGGGATCAAAGCCTTCTCCCTTGTCAGTATTCACAGTGTGTGTCCTCTACACCGCACCTCATCGCCGGAGAAATGGAAAGATGAAGCGAGCGAAGCAGCAAGCAGCTAACGTAGCTTCACAGACAAAGATTTCCTCCCTCCCTCCCTCCCTCCCATGCATCTCACTCCGCAGTTTTCCTTCAGTGATGCTGAAGGATGATTGAGAGCTCTCCCACCGACAGCATTTTTAAACAGACGCATCAATAAATAAACGCCGTGATGTGGTGCAGAGTGTGTGCAGTGCATGTGTGTGTGTGTCCATCCACGTGCGCACGGGATCTGTGTGTGTGTGTTCTCCACGCCCAGGCGATCTGGCGCTCCATCCCTTTCTTCCCAGGGGCAAACTCTTTGAACGCCTTTGTCTTTCTCTCTGCTCCCACTTCTTTCTCTTTGCTGATTTTTTTTTTCCCTGTAATTCTCTTTGGTCTCATTTCCTTCGTCTTCTGTTTCTTTCCTGCATCTTGCTTTTTTCCTCCCTTCCTTCCTCCCTCCTCTCCTCCCTCCTTCCCTCCCCTCCGCTCTGCTGACGCACTCAATCTCTTTGGCACACCGCTGCTCACTTTGAGAATGCTCAAACACAGTTCCCTCAAACAGCTTCTGTGCGTCTGTGTGCAGGAGAGTGAATGCAGGCGTTGGTGAATCCTCATATTCTGTCTTAAAGATGCAGATAATTACTGTCATTATTTATCAATCCATATATATTTTTATAGCTGCCATAATCAATATTTTATATATTTAACAATCACTTGACAACATGTGTTTGAAATGATCAGCTGAATCTGCATTTCCCTTCAGCTCGTCCTTTTGCTCATTGTATACGTCACAGCTTTACTGTTCAAGTTCAGTCCCACTGCTCTCAGCAGCAAGATGTTGTTTCAGCTGATAAACCCGCCGTGTACGACCTACTCAGCACCAAATGTCAGAAGAACAAAGTTAGCAGCTTGCTAGTGAAGAGATCGGAGCATTTAGCGCTTAAAGATTTCCCTCCTGAGACCAAAACAAGGCTCAAAGAAGGTAAAATATTGGACTCACCAGGTAGCCGTGAATATATTTGAAAATGAATGCTAATGTTTCTTTGTGCCTGCCATATTCAGCATGTCATTTGGTATAGCTTTACAGCTTAATCTGTGCCCAAAAAATCAGCTGATGCACGTTCAATCTGTCAGATTTTGGGGAAAACGCCGATCACAACAAATCGCACATATGAAGCTGAAACTAAGCAACGTATATAAATGATCTAATAAATTGTGAGTGCTTCACACATGCTCACCGTGCATGTTTGTGAATGTATTTATTATGACTCTACATCGGGCATTTCATTCAAACATTCAGATTTTTACCCGCAGGCTCGTTTCCTCACGTCCTTTTATATTTCCACTCTGAGAAAATTAATGAGCCTTTCTGAAAACACACATGACTGCTCATGTGCAGGTGTCTCCAAACCACCTGCCCGCATCCATATGTGTTAATGCATGCTTATATCTACGCCTATGCACACGGCTCATAATTAGGTTTATATATGCACAGTTGGCTCTGCTGCAGACACACACACACACACACACACACACACACACACACACACACAAACTACCCTGCAGAAAACCAAAAGCTAATTTAAGAAGTAGGCGATTTGCAGTGTGACTCCTCTGGCGTCTGGTTATCTTTGGGGTGCTGCCTACTCGCCGTACAGCCACTGCCTACTCGCCACACGAGATAATGAGATTTGGGCAAGCTGTATCTGCGGTAGGACTCCGTCCAAGACAGTTGTACTGAGAATTCTTACACCTCCGTAAACTGATGATAGCTGTCCATACGTTAGAGAGGAGGACTGAGGATTGAGAGAAACCGACTTAGATGAACTGTGCAGTGCATTGTAGTTTGTAGGCAATTAAAGGAAAACCTTTTTTCACATTCAATATTGGACTTTTTTGTTGCACCTTTTGCCAGAACTCTTGTCAGCCACAATAAAATTCATCACCGACCTCATTTTTACTTGTGGGGAAGCAGCAGCATGCCTGTTTACAACTTGTTTGATCGTCTGACTGCTTGTTTGTTGCCCTGTTGGACTCTTTTGTGGCCCAGACCTCAGAAGGTGGTTATGCAGGTAAAACATCATAATCAAAAGGAATAAGAGTCAGGATTTGCAAATAAGAAAAATAATACATTTCCTTTGAAACAACAATAGCGATAGAAGGGGCAGACAGCTTATTTCTGGCTCTCTGTTGCAGAAGATGGTGCTGATGTGACGTTTAAATGTTTCCTTTTGTTCGGCCTCGCCGCCTCATCAACTCATTTCCAGTAGCAGGAGACGGTTGTTGAAGCAAGAAAAGCTTTGATAAACACTACCTGCCCAACGCCAAACTCCAGACAGACAGATTTAATGGCATCCTGGTTTACACACTGTTAGATAACACGTTCGGTTCAGTTATGTGTTTGTGGCTCGTTCTGCCTCTCAGTCAAGGTAAATTATGAGATCTGAAAAATTCTGAATATTTCAGAAGATGAAGGTGAAAAACACATTTGTCAAAACATTTTGTCAGCAGTCATGTCGTCTTTTCTGTTTTTAAAGCATAAATTCAGTCTCATCTTTTATTCTAATTTTAAAGTAAAATGTTTTCAGCCCACGTTGATGAAACTTGCAGATCTGATTGCCTCTGAGAAAGCAACTTTTATCCCTGCTGTCACACCGACATGAATACAAAACAGATACATAATAGATACATAATAGATTGTAGATGGCACAAAGTTGCGCAGTAGAAATAATTGTTAACCTGTCAAAAAATTAGCATATGAGTTCAGCCAAATGTCAGTGTGGGAACAAAGGTTACCTGTATGTTAGACAAGAGAGCAGGCTGTCTGCAGGGAGGGACACTGAATCTATAAAGTTTGTTTACTGCAACATTCAGGTGCTCCTCCATCTGCTTTTTATCCACTAAATCAATTCTGTTGCTTTGTGCCGTTCACGGAGCTCCGCTTATGAAAAAGGATGTCGTCTGCATGCAGATTCTCGCCTCTCCTGCACGCTGTTTGCACATCCAGACTGATGTTGCTGCCCGGCTCGGCCTGTTGCGTCATTATGAATGAGGTTAATTCTGCCAGAGCTGCAGAACTTCTTTAAGTTCATAATGAGTTTAAGTTCATTATCCCGCCTCAGAGTGAAACCTGATTCGTAGCAGGAGTATTGAGTTTTGGCTTCGGTTGGTTGGCCAGAAAGTCACAGATTTGATTAGTGCTGAGGAGTCGGCGTTAATAGATTGAGATTTGAGTCGAGAACTGAGGAAACCAGACGCAGTGCAAGATGGCAGAGTGCTCAGTGTGGGGCGTTGCTACACCCCCAGCAGTCCTCACACACTCACAAAGGCTACATGTTTTGGCTCTCGCATGCTTCACACTGTGGGGTTTCCAATCATGACAAATCGGGACTCGGCACAATGAGTTGCTCATTTGTGTTTTCATTTGTTTCTGCGTGATGAATGCCGCGGTGGCACAAAGAATGTACAACATGAAGACATCAGACTGGGCATGCTTCATTCTGTTTTTCTTTGTGCATGTGGTAACGAGACATTGTGTTTGGACTCATTCATACTTCATGGCTGTTATTGTTCTGCCGTTATGCATCGCATTGTTTCTATTTATAGCTTCAGCTCGTCATGACTGCTCCGGTTTCTTTCTGTTTGATGTGAGAGCTTTTCATAAACCCTCTCTTACGCTGTATCTCCTCCACTCTCAGTAATATTCTGATTCTTTTATCGCCGACTTTATTCAGCACTTTTATGTTTTATTAACTTGCAAATTTACTAATGAACCTCGTACAAAAATATCAGGAGATGAGTTAACGAAGCTTTTTTGGAGAGCGGAAAGCTGCAGAAACATGCCGTGCCAGCTCTGTTGCTCAAACAGTCTGAAAGTTGCTGCTTATTTTAGGTCACCCAATTAAAGTGTGCAATGTTAACCTTAATAGTGCAGAGGAACGGGTATAAGCTTTGAGTTGATTTAGGTCTGTTTGTGTTAGTGAATATCAAATAAATAAATAAAAGCATAATTATGATATTTAGTAAACGATAATAAATTGATACTAACTGGCAACCACTGCAACATCGTCTGTGAACTATGAGAGGTAGTTTAATGAATAAATGCAAAGTTAGTTACGTGTGTGAAGAAATAAATAAGATTCCTGCAAAGGATGCAAATTATTTAGCACACAGATTACAGCCAATTTTCCTGATTTTATATATAAATATCTTCAATGAAGTCAAAGACAGTTGATGCTTTAATAAGCAACAGAGCTAATAGAAACTTATATCATGTTCTCGGTGAATAGTTGGTTCCGATTGGCTGCAGGGTGTCTCTGCTGGTTGCCTGGCAACCTCATAGTGATGACAAGACTCCAAGTTTTTGTAGCAGTTTATCAGATTGTGTTTAATGCCATAACTCTGTATAATGACTCCCTCTGTGCAGAGAGAGGAGACTCATTCTGGAACAGTTGAGCTGATGGACATATTTTGCACAAGTTATTGCACGAGTCCATATGTATATTTTATAATGCTGCTGCAACGAAAGAATCTATTATCTAATTAGCGTGCTGGACAGAGGCAGGCTAGCTCCTCCTAGCTCCCCTTATTTCTAGTCTTTGTTGCTAAGCTAACCGGCTAGTGACTGTCGCTTCATATTTGATGAACATAAGAGTGGTATGAGTTTATTTCATACATATTCCCTTAAATGTTAAACAATTCATTTCAAAATAAAGGTTCATCTCCCTCCAGCCGGGCAGATTTGGACACACATCCATAGATGACTGCAGGAATAAAATGAGTCGACTTTCTCCACAAAGAGAATCCGGGACATTTTTCCCCCCCGTCAGGCTCAACTGTGGAGAGAAAGAGACTTCCCCTCGAGGCATTTTTGTAACCCTTAACAAGGCTGTGATTATAAGACGTGACATTTAGAGAGAAAGTGCTAACATGTCAATAGCCACAATTGACAGCCTCACAGAGGGACGGAAACACTCAGCAGATTAATTGCAAGCTGTCGGAGTCAAACAGGGAGCCGGCGACCTCTTGCTTAAGCCTTGACCCCCCGACATGAATGTGCATTGACACGCAAATGCCACCTGATTTCTAGCATGTGTGCTTTCACGTTGAATTGCAGTTCTGCCCTTTACTTATTTTTTCTGTGTGAGCAGCTCACGGTAATGAGACAGAGGCCAATAGATTGCGTCCTTTATCTTTTTACGTGCATGCCTAACTCTGCACATCATTGCTCATTGCTGTTTCTGAGTTCTGTCGGGGTTTTCCCGCTCACGTATCAGTTGCAGGCGTTTTTATTTTGAAGGGCTCGCTGCTCGTATTCACGTCCTGCTGTCTTGACAGTCGATGACGTTTGTTTCTTCATTCACGATACTGGCTGCTTTGACAGCTCGCTCTCTCCATCCTCCTCCTCCACCTCCCTTCTCCTCTGCACTCTGCGTCTTTCACATCATTACAATGCTCATCTTCCTCTATTCCATTTTTTTCTTCTTCTTCAGATTCTCCTCATTTCCTTCTCTTCTCTCCCCCCTCCTCCTTCCCTCATAATCACCTCCCTCCTCCTCCTCCTCCTCCTCCTCCTCTTGCTGGCCAAGGTCCATGTTATAAATCAGAGCAAAATGAGACTGTGCCTCTGTCTTGCAGTGATAGAAAGTTACATTTAAAGTACATTTACTCAAGTACAGATTAAAGGGTTGTTGTACTTTACTTCACTATACTTTCACTCCTCTGTATTCATCTGACACCTCCGAAAGATTTCACATATAAAACGTGCAAACAGGCAATAAAATGGCATTTCTTGCTTTATTTAATAGTGATGAAAGCTTCAGTCTTCAGTGTAAAGACATTATCAAAGCATTAAAGGCTCTATTCTTCATAATGAGTCATAATTAAAGTTGCACTGATTCATATGTAAATGTGTAAAAAGTGTTGCTCACAGTCAGTAAACTTTTCAACGCTCAGCTCAGCACTTTGTATACTTTGACTTATTTTGAATGCAGCTCTTGCTCTGTCCCTGTAACACAGCGTACCTGCTTGGTATCATTTTGTGTTTGAACTAGTCCTTTAAAAAACAGCTTAACAGTTTGATGAATTCTTTTCAGTAACTAAAGATGAAACACGTCGACGTCATGCTGGCCGCTTGATTTGAGAATAGAAAATAGACAGGCTGTGTTTACCGGTCACTGACCTTCACACTCCTCTTCTTCTTTCTCCTCCCTAGCAACTGCTTCGAGAGATGCAGCAGATGGCCAGCCGGCCTTTCGCCACCATCAACGTCGCCTTGGAGACGGACGAGGAGCCACCGGACCTGATAGGAGGAAACGTCAAGGTGAGCGCAACCTTTTCTCAGAGCAAGCCGTCGCCAAACCCCAGAGAGCTACCTGTTGTCTGGGCTGACAGGAAGAACGATGATGCTCCATCCATCATCGGGGTCGTCGCTCATCCTCCCTCGAGTGTGGAGCTCAAGTCTTTGGGCCCGTCGACTGCGGTTTGTGATTACAGTCACGCCACATTCCTCAAACCATCTGTTTTACGTCATTCTTGAGTCCTTAAGATGATTCCATTAGTTTTCAACAGTCTGAGGAGGCTAAATCGAGCTCACTTGAAGTGTAGTGCACGGCTAGTGGACCTAATCAGGGTCAGTGCAGTGTACACTCGCTGGGACGATGATGAAAGTGGGCTGCCGATGAGTAACAGCACATTATGCCAGTTATAGCCAGTTATTGTGGATAGACTGTGAATTGTAATGAGAATGAATTCAGTTAACCCCGGAGTTAAACACATGCAGATGAGAGCAAGGTACTGTAGATTAAGACTATACTTAGAAATGAGATAAGAGGTTCGTTCCAATGTTGAGATATTCTTCATTTGGGAAAAAAAATAATGAAAGCCTCCTCTCAGGAAATGTTTGCTGGCAAGAAAATGAAGTCCATTAGAGGAGTCCATTAAAGCAGCGCGTTAAACAGGCTTGTTGTGGTTCATCGAGCCATCTGTGTTTGTGAAATATTGACGGAGAAACTGAAGGTGGCGAGTGTCTGTCCGTACGCATCTACGATATTTTGAGCATCTGGATCTAAATTCAAGACAAATCATGACACGGCAGTTATATCAGACCAGCTCACGGGGTCGGGCTCAAGCTCTCGATGGCGGTCCAGTGAAGGTTGTTGTTACTTTTGGCTGCTGTTCTTGTTGTTTGGTTTGGAGATGATACAGATATTTTCCTCATTTAAACACGATTGATTTTCCATACTTGTAAATCACAAACTCCACATTTCCTCACTAATAATGGTATCCGGCCACGCAGAGGTTTGGAGATGAGTTTCTCTGAAACTTCCCCAGTTAGATGCAGATGAACAGACTTTTTGTTTGAGAACGTCCGAGTCACTCTGGATAGTCCAAAAGCTTCACTGTGGACAGTTACGACAGAAAACTCTCCTCTCTCAGCCGAGATAATTAAACATATTCATGTAAGACGGAGCGAAGAGTCATGCAGCTTAAATATTATGAACCCCCTGATGTAGAAACGAGACATCAGATTTGTATGGTGGAGTAAACAAGACACACTTTGGTGTAAAGAGGAAACACCTGCTGTCTCCTAACAGTGGAATTAGTGGAGTCACAGTCAGAAGAATCAAGCGTTTAAATTCAGTCTGCGAGGTTTTCTAAACAACAGTTATGATCAGAATAAAACCTAAAAGTCTTTAACCTCCACTGTATGAGGGAGTGCAGGATGAAAACCTCAAATGAAAATATTCACACTTGTACTCTTCATCCCCAGCTGACATTGCCTCATGTGACATCACTTAAGACAATTCATCAGTCAGTCTATTAGTTTTGTGAAATGACAGTTTAAGTTCATACACAGATGTTGAGCAGCAGCAGCAGAGAGCGTTTAAAAGTAGAAACTGTGCAGAGTTCTAGAAATCTGAAGCGGAGTGTTGCGGCGGGCACGGAGCTGCAGGCTGGTCTACCTGTGACTGTGCACTTTGTGATGAATGACCTCTGAATGCAGATGTAGTGCAGAATTATAGGGCTGTTTCAGCAGGGTGACTCGGGGGGGCCCGCTGTTCTGACAGGGGCCATGCATCTCGAGGGGGCTCGGCTCCTCAGGCGCAAGGTTACTCCCAGCGAAGGCTGCAGGGCCCCTGGGGAAGATCAGCAGCTAATCAAATCCCCATCCCACCTCTTCACTTCGCTTTGTGTCCTCCATTCTTCTCTTCTTCTCTAGTTCCTACCTTTTTCCTTTTGTCTTCACTTTTTCCCCTTTTGTTCTCGTTCCTTCCTCTCTTCTTTTTCTTTTCAGTTCTTTCTTGTGTCTTGTGTTTTTGCTCTCTCTTCCCTCAGTTTATCATATCTTCACCTCTTTTGTCCTCTTTTGTTTGAACTTTTCTATTCTTCTGTTTCCTCCTGTTTTTACCTCCATTTTTCATTTTGTTTTTTTCACTTCATGTTGCAGATCTCTTCCGTCTTTCTCTTTCACTCGTCGTCTTTTCACGTGTCCTGTTTGTCCCTTCTCGTCATCTCAGGATTTCTCTCTTCTGCTCTTCTCAGTTTTATCGTCCTTGTTTTTTCTTTGTTTCTCTCCCTTTTCTTCAGTTTTCTGTTGTCTTTCTATCGTCCTTTCTTTTCTCGTATCTTTTCTTCCCCCCTCTCTCTCGTCTCCGTTCTTTACCTTGGTGTTTTCCTCTCATTTACGAGCCCTTTACTGATCCTATCTGCTGTCTGGGTTTTCTGTTGGTCTTATCTGCTCGCTGTGTTAGCGTGAGTGAGTGTTTTTGTGCACTTCTGCATGTTTGTGTCCGTGTTGGCGTCTGTGCCGCTATGTCGAAAGAAAAAATGCAGCTTTTTGTGGAAATCGGGCACCTTCCACCCCCCTCCTCAATCTCTGCTTTACCTTTTCTTCTACTCTTCTTTTCTTCCATTCTTCCTGGCCTGCTCTTCTCCTCTCCATCAGGGCAGGAGCAGCCCAGGAGCAGAGATCCAATTTAGATCTTCCTCCTCAACTTTCTCTGCCTTCACCGGCTCAAACGGTGAGCGCACACTATCCTATCTCCTCCCGGCTCAGATTGAGCGACTCGGAGCAGGTTCTTCCCCTTGTTTCCATGCTGTTTTATCAGGATGCTACAGTAGTGTATTAAGACCAGCGATCGGAGTATATGGGGGGCCGGGCGCAGCACAGTAGGCTGAAGATCATTAAAGTTGTTTATAGCCTCGGTGGGAAGTCCAAACTTGCACCGCAGATGAGATATATTCACTCTGCTTCTGCCAAATGGAGCTCGCGGCCCCGGCATCACGGGCAGATGATTACCTTTGTGACGCCTCCTGCTCTGCTTTTATTTATAGATACCACGGGACGGGAGAAAATCGGGACATGCCATGCAAGAAAAAAAAAGAAAGAAACAGGGGCCAGCATAGAAACCGCTGTGACTTATCTGACGTGATTGTGGTGCACCTTTACCTTCACCCCTACTCATTGTGAATTGCATTAAAGTATAGGCATTCAGCTGATTTTTGTGATAACCTTCAGTTTTTTGCACCTTTATCAGGCAAGAAAAAAAAAGGTTAAAGGTCAGAACACCAGAGGAAGTCTCAATTATGATAGCATGAAAGATTTTTTTCATTTATTCTGAAAAAAAACACAATGACTCACCATTTTGTTGAGATGCACATGCAGGAGGAGGTGACAGCAGGCGGCAGACTTTTTTTTTCTATATGACAAGTTCAGCAAGTGACACGATTATGTGTGCCAGCGTCTGAACAGTTATTTATATCTAGACGTAAATTTCCTGGGATGTTATTTATAGCTGCTGTCCTGTTTTCTATATTTTGTGTTTGTGTAGGTTCACCTGCAGGCGCGAGAGTCCAAAACTGTTTTTTTAAGAAAGCAGAACTGTTTGCATTTATCGAGCGCCGTGTGTCTGAAAACTTAAAAACTTGGATGTTGCCTCCAGTGACTCAAACTTGGTTTTCATGAATAATTTTCACTTGAACCAACGAGTGGAAATGAAGTGAGAGAAAGACGAGGCAGTGCTAAAGACGAAAGGTGTTTTTATTTGTTTGCAGTAATCAGAGACATTTATGCTTCTCGCCTGTGTGAGCAGAAGTTGCACATAATTTTAACACGTCGTACTGAAGTATCTTTGTCTACAAACGAATCATCTGCCTCCGTCCTCCCACTGAGAAGTGCTCGGTCTGAACACTGTTAACTTAGTTTTCATTAGTTTGTAGGACATTATATAATTAAAGCTGCTGTACTGTACGTTCAGCTCCAGGTCAGGAAAGAGTTCACGTCCACGGCAGATGTCCTCTGATGTTTCTGAGTTCACTTAAACTTAACTTGTGTTTATCTTCATTTTTCTGCAGTGTTTAGAATAGAATAGAATCCAATATGTTGTTATTAGCACAAGCTGACAGAACATTCTCTCTAAACAGAAGTGAACTGAATAAAACTCATCAAAGTTGGCTCTGTGGAAGTGGCTGTACCTGGTGAGTCATAGCAACAGGGTGTTTGACTCGCTTTCGTCGCTGGCGGGGGGAAACTCATCCCCAGCTGCTGCTAAAGTAGAGATGAATGCAGCGGATGAAAGCCAAGCAGCATGCAGCTGCAGTGTATGCCCACATCAGTGTGTGTGTGGGTGGGTGGGTGGTTGTGCGCGTGCATGTGTGTGTGGGTTCAGCATTGATCCTACGTGCTGGGCTAATTACTGGAGGTAATTTAACAAAACCTTTCGCCGCTCTGCCTGGCCAGTCTAGATAACTCTCCAGAGTGGTACTGGTGGGGGAGGGGAGGTTGGGAAAGGAGGCCTTCAACACTATAAAACAAAGGCATCTGCTTGGGGATGTTATTAACACACAGCCTCTGAAGAAGACCACAGGAAGAGAGACACTACCTTTGGGGAACATCTTAGGAAAAAAGAAAAATCACATGCACAAAGAGTTTAAAAGGGAGGATAATTGAATTTTCCAAGGTGTTTTGTTTTGTTTTTCCTCCTTAATTTCCACTCAGGACAAAATAAAGTGGACGTGTGTGTTGAAGGAGATAAATGTTCTGTTTTATTTTTGTCAAAAATGGGCAGTGAAGAACCTGCCTTTGCACCCTCGGCTTGAAATCGAGGTTGCACATCAGATACAACGGTCGTACAGACGCACTCAATTACAAAAGAAGGACTGTTGAAATCAAAATGATCCCACGTCAGTCTGACAGCATGCGTGCCGACTCGCTCTCCAGTTTGAACGAGATGATGTGAGCACGTTAAACAAGCGAGGACCTAAAATCAGCTCGCTCGTCTTAAAACAGCCCAAAGCTGTCGAATCAAAAGCTGCCAGTCTTTTATTGATTTATTTAATTTTCACGCAGAGTACAGGTGTGTTCAGGTTATCATGGGCAGCCCTCATTTTTCCAATTGTAAACAAGCTGGATGACAAATACATTTTGCCTGAGGCGAAAACAGACCTGTGGACTGCAGCAAACTAAAGCCTGGTTGGATCGCTTCTGGCAAGGCCAAAAATAATTGTTTCATCTTTTCTTGCACCGAGGGATCGAGGAGCAAAATTAGCCGAGTGTGATATTGCACCACCTAATGTTGTCTTGGAATAGTTAGTCAGTACTTTTATTTCCGTTTCTCAGCAATCCATGTAAGCCGCATATAATGATGTTCTAGCACCATGATTTTGAAAATGGAAAGAAATGAGCCTTAAACTGAGAGCTTGGTTGTCTTCTCTAGTTATTGAGTCATCACTCATTTATCACATAACGCTATATAAGTGGTATTAATGTTTTATTGCCCCGCGGGACAATATTGTCTTTCACTGCAATCAAGTGGAAAACCAAATTGCAGTTTGCTCTCTGTCAGTGTTTAATTAGTATATTTGTATCCGGTTCACTCCCACCTCTCTCGTGAGTTTTTAAAGAAGTCTCTCTAAAGTGCTTCGAGACTGCGATAGATGCGTCTCTGACGAGTTCCCTCCGGGTCCAAATTAATAGAAGCTCGATTTTTACTGTTATTTTACTTTTCCAAAGTTGTCCAAATTAAAGACAGTCTAACAAAAAAACACTTGCTAATTAGAGCATTCCTTCTCTCTCTCTCCACACACACACACACACACACACACACACACACACTGACATGTCTAACAATTAGAATATAAAACAAGAGCAGTTTGTGGTTCTGCTGAACTTTGCTCTAAAACACAACAGGTGCAGATAAAAAGCTGGTTATTAAAGTTAGAATTACAAATTTCTTTTTATGAAACCAAATGTTTGATCCATTGTTTAGACTGCTGAGCTATTCAGTGTGCTACCTGCATTCCTTCCATTCTGTAATGGCATCTCTGTATAGTTGTCTGTTTGTGGCTCACATGTGATGCAGAACACACATGCCAGTGGACATCAACATATTTTATGTAATGTTAAAGATAAGGTTGGATGGTTGAACAAATAGCCAAAGTTTCACCAAACCAACCAGGACTGACACCATGAAGGCGTCTTTCACTGCTGGAGAAGTGACTGCAGAAAACCTCCAACAGTCAGAAAGCACTGGGCCACACCAAATGCTCCGGCTGGTGGGTGGAGTGATGTACTGACGGAGTTTGGCTGTGTTTAGTCTGACTCATCTGTTTTCAAGCAGGAAAAACTTTTTTTATATATTCCAGCTAAACAGTTCACTGAAATCTGTTTCAGTGAGAACTCGGCAATGCAGGAACAGAATCTTGATTCATATTTGATCAGGACTGCGTAGTTTGACAGTTTGATCTGAGTTTCATGAGTCAGCGTTGCACCGTATTTTGTGGCCCATCAGGTTCTGTTACTTGACCTGATATAGATGAGAGCAGCCCGTCCAGGTACTTTACTGTAGTGTCACGCTGCCATCGACCTTTTGGTGAAAGCAGTTCCTGTAATTTGATGCGATATCGGAGGTCCTGTTGTTTTCATAGCAAAGTGGATGAAGCTGACATATTAAATCTTCAGGTGATATATATTATCTGGTCGGTTTAAGTCCTGCTTCCTAAGTTACTTTATGCTGTTTACAAGCAGCTTGTCAGCTCAATTTATGTGAATTATTCAGGTTAAAGCGCCCTCTGAGTGGACACAGTCCGTTCTAAAAGCAGGTCATTGATGGTAGATCTGCAGACACAGTCGGCAAACACACAGGTCATTTACTCAATGACATCATTAACTAACCATGAAGGATTTGCCACAGACGTACACGTACCGGGTCCCACACCTTATCTTTCATCCTCTCTGCAGATGTCCTGCAGCCACTGATCTCTTCTTTTACTGTCCGTCACTCTTTGTGGGAGTAAAGAAAATCCTGAACTGTTTTTTCAGTGTTTGTTTTTTTTTGTTTTTTTATTGTTTGATGTGCAAAATGGGATGCAGCAGCTTTTAGGCATGCTGCCACGAGGCACAGTTTCTCCTGTTTCACCCAAAAGCAGTCCACGAGTTCTGAAGACAGGAAAGTGACGTATGGCTTCTCTCATGTATTCTCCCTAACCTCACCCTCTCACCCTCTCACCCTTTACCAAATACAGTGTATCACTGCGCCTCTCGATCTGTCTGTCCGTGGAGGCAGGTATGTAAAAATGTTAAAAGCCGTGCTTTGTCTTGCGAACTGTTACCAGCCAATGAGCAGGGAGCTGTGAGTGCATACAACGTACATACTTATTTGCTTACTTGTCCATTCGCATGTGCTAACCACATTGTAGTGATACAAAGCTGGTTGTAACTGTCTCTAACTATATCTTTAACAGCAGAAAAATGTCACCTTTGATGCCTTCATACTGTTTCGTCGCACCGCAGATAAGATGATTTGTAGCTCGTCTCTCACACCGGCGGTGCTGTTGGTTCTCGTGTTTCCCATAATTAAAACCACATTATTCATAAAACCCGTCTGACTGTTCTGGAGGTTGCTGCTGCTCGTCCCTCACGGCTCTTCCTGTGTTTTTCTTTGCTAAGGAGGATAAATACATCAGTGTGGATGGCTGGTTGTTGGAGGCTGCCAGTCTTCTCAGCGGTGGTCTCGCTTGCACTTCTGAAGGATTTCAAATAGTAAGCAAAATATGGAAGACAAAGGGAAGAGAGGAAATAAGAAAAGAGTGAAAATCAAGGTTGTTAGGACAGAGCATGTCGTGCTGTACTGATTAAAAAGCCCTTTGGGACTAACTTGTCTTAATTCCGCCCTCGTTAAATAAATGTGACTTGACAAAAGAAAGAAAGATCATCAAGGGGAGGGAGTTGAAGATGGAGTGGATATAAAACAAAGCAGTGACCCCTTTTTCCTCTCGTGGTTTGTTTACGTTAATCACATTAATTTCTCAAAGTCAAAGCACTGCATTGATGATTTATTGTTGAGTTTCCAGCGTGTCAGAGTTGATTCTGACGACCAAACGTGTCTGAGTTTCTGTTATTTTCTGTGTTGTTGATTCTGTTGCTGCTGGTTTTGAGTGCAGCGTTTCCAGCAGGCGAGTTCGTCCCACTACGAGCCCATTTGTCTGCATCTGAACTATTCCCCCCGTCAGTTCTCAGGGGGCCTGTAGCGCTGCGTGTGCGTGTGAGAGTGCAGCAACAACACAGATGAAAATTGCTGCCAGCTCAGAGGCATGCACGCAAAAGCACACACTCCTAATAACCTTCTCTGTCCAAAGATGCATGAACACAGCAAGTTCTCGGCTACATGGAACAACATATTAATGCAATTACACATACAGTGGGGTCCAAGAGTCCTGGAAATAATCGGATCATTTCTTTGCATCGTCGTATTGTTGTTCTAAGCAGAGCTACAAAGGCTTTCTCAGTCAAATCATGAAGGTTTCTAAGGGGGCAGGACATGGAACTCTGAACTACTTTGCAGAAAACGCACGGCCAGGCAGATCAGAAGTGGCCACAACATCAGAGGATCGATACATGAAGCTTTGTTCCATGAGAGATTGGAAAGCAACTTCATCACAGATAGAGAATTTATTAAATAAAGACTCCAATCAGCCACAAGAAGGCGTTTTAGTGGTAGCAGGGAAACAAAGCCAAACACTTGGATTGGAGCATTTCACAAAGGTTCTGTTTACTGACGAGTCCAAGTTTGAAGATTTCTGAGGTGAACAGTAGAGAGAACGATACCTCAGGGTATCATACATGGGTGGGATATTCAAGTATGGGTGGGTGTTTTGCTGACTCAGGAGTTGGACACCTGCACTAAATTGACTCCACCCTGACCAAGGAGAAGTAGCACTCCATTCTTCAGAGACATGCTACACCCTCTGGTCTGCATCTTTTGTGGAGGAGCATTCATACTGCAGCAGGATAATGAGCCCAAACAAACACACCTCGAAGCTTTGCAAGAACTATTGATCAACCCAATGTGATGCATGTTATCATCGAGCTCCACTGTCTACCTGTAGCAGCTCGCATTAAATTCAAATCTCTAATGCTGACTACAAACAATAGAAAAAAAATCCAAACTTTTCTCGTCTGTTGTTCCCCGTTGGTGGAACGTCCTACCAGCTCCTACCAGATCAGGGGCGTCTGAAGACCTCCAGCTCTTCAGAGAGGACCTCCTCTACAACACTACCAACAACTGGACATGATACATCTGTCCCCCTCCACTAACTCGTCCTCAGAGTCAGCTAAATGACTAAATGTGAATCCTGGCTGTCATGGACTTTCCTCCAAGGTCACTGCACTTCAACCCAATACAACATTTATGGAGGCACTTGGAGACTGAGAAAGCCAGGCGTGTTCTGTAACATCACAGGAAGCTCTTTGGAACATTGTCAAGTCGTTCTCGGATCACACGGGTCATTGGGTTTTACACAAACTTGCAGAGTCCACGCAGCTCGAATGTAGATTATTAAACTGATATTATCAGCTGTAATAAAAAAATAGTGTTGCCTTCAAAGCAAAGACAAAATGGAAATATCTTAACTTGTGGCCTCAGCAGTGATTAACAGCAGTTAACAGTGATTGATTGAATAAATATGACGGTACGTTTACAGACAGAGCTGTTTGCCATCAGCTAATCATCCCCGTAGATTTTCTGTTTAATCACTTATCAGATGGAATGTAAAATTCTGCTCCCTGTTGAATAATATGTCATGGCTCTCACGTGCCGCATGTAAAGCATTATGTCAGATAATCACGCTGTAAGCGGTCGGCGTTGACGAGAGTCAAGAATGTGGAGAAACGTCTGATAGACTCATCATCCAAACGTCGACCACAGATCCAACATGAGAGAAATCTCTGTGTCGTTGTGTTCTGCAGGTTGTATGTAGGCGAATGTGCACGTTGAGAGGCCTCTGCACGTCTCTGTTTTACCCCTGCTGTGTCTTTCACACTCAAACTTTTAAGTGTACATTCACTGCAAATCCCCACGATGACGATGTTGTCTCGTTTTGGGAGGCTCCTCCGTGACCTACAGTTACCCATAACGCCCTTCTCTGTGCACCCACAAAGGCTTCGTCTATCTTCTGAGAAGCATAATTCCAGCCTTTGAAAGCTGCACAGCTGTGATGCGGCGTCTGCCTCAGGACTGCAGAAAACTGTTTCAGGGTCGTGTTCGTGTGCGGCAGCAACATGTAAAGTTACTGAGTGAAGTACATGTCTGAAAGGTTATCCACTCACCTGCATACAGGGCGAGCAGAGAACAGAATGCTCTTCATGGTCAGACGTGAAAACACATTTGCTATACATGAGCAGACCACATCTGTACAGGCATAAACAAACACAGAATCCCCCCTCTGTTACAACATCAGCTGCACTGAATCCACACACACACACATACATACACACATACACACAGGCATTCAGGTCTTTGTGCCACCTCCCCAGCTACCTGTGTGACAGCCTGTATATCCTGCTGGTATGAAAGGTAAGCCTCAGAGAGATGGAGCAGAGAATAATTGTGTAAAATGGGTCAGAGCCTGAATATCATTACTGCCCCACGTGTGCATGCGTACACTTACACTGTGTGTGTGTATGTGTGTGAGAGAGAAAGACAAGCTGTGTGAATTTATGTGTGAAAAGGCGACAAGCATGTGTGTATATAAACTTGCATATGTGTGTGTGTCACACTCCAGCGGCATTTCCACTCGGGGCATTGAGCTCAACTCCCCAGAGTATAAAGAGCAGCGTGGGAAGGGATTGAACTTGTGTGAACGTGAACGTGTGTGTGTGTGTGTGTGTGTGTGTGTGTGTGTGTGTGTGTGTGTGTGTGAGGCAGTGTCAGGAGTGTGTGAAACCATGCCATGGCCCAGTTTCCTGTCCGGCTCAGGAATTCAAAATCAGAGCGAGAGAGAGAGATAGGACGTTATCTGTATGCGGCCAATGTGGCGGCATCCTCCATATCCATATCCTCCGTCGTGGTAAACCCATGAATATTGTACGAGCGGCAGCAGAATCGGCCAGTGTTTACAGGCGGGAAAACTCATCCCCACATATGGATGAGTTGCTGATAAACAGGAGATATTGGTATTAGAGAGTCAGGTGTGTCAGGCAGCCTGCGGCGACAGCAGCGCACCGCCGGCGCCGCCGACACAAATCTCTGCTCCCAGCGTCGCCTCTTGATATCCAGCCGCGGCCTGTGCTGCTCACAGGCGGCATTGTCATGAAATTGTGCACAGTAGGGGATTTTGGGAGGGGCCGGGGATCCAATTTGTGTCTGCAGATCAGTATGTGCATCTCTACAGGGGATGGAAGAGGTTTTTTATTTTGCTTCCCTCGGTGCATGTTGCTGACACAAACAAGAAACAGTAACAGCAAAGCCTCTGTTATCCGTGTCTTTGAAAAGGACGCGTGTTCACCAGGATTCTGGAGGCTTGTGATGTCTAATGTTTTTTCCTTTCCTTTCCACAGTCTGTCCCGAAACCCATCGCCCTCGAGCCCTGCTTTGGCAACAAAGCCGCCGTGCTCTCCATCTTTGTGCGGTTACCCAGGGGCACCGGCGGCATCCCACCTCCAGGACAGTCTGGTAAGACGCAGCCGAATCCATCACTCTTTGTATGATGGTTGTTCACTGTTTTTTCACACCCTTCCCTCCGCCCGCCTTCCTCCCTCTGTCTTACACAGGTTTTGTTATAGTTAAAGGCAGATTTACACCCCACACTTGCCTCTTCTACCTTCTTTCATTAGAATTGCACGCCGCGCCCACGGTAAGGTGGAGAAAACAAACATCCACACTGAAACACCAAAACAACTCAATGTCTGATGAGGACAGCATGGATGGAGTCTCAGTGCTTCTCCACCAGCTGAAGTGGTTTCAAATTAGCCGAACACACAATTTAGTTGTTGTGATTCACATAATCTGTCTGACAAACGACCATAAACATAAATCAGTGATTTGATTGCGAGTCATAAATGCTACCCTTTAACCAGGTAAACAATCATTTCTGTGCCACAGCAGCAGTCCAACAATCAAATCATTTTTGTGCTTATGTCTGATAACATAAATAGGTACATATGAATCTGTGTATTATTATCAGTACCTGTATTTTGACATTAACAATGAGCGATCTCAGAGAGAGTTGAGGATGACAGGAAGTTGAATAATTCTGCAGCATGCTGGAGAGGCTGCATCTCTGTCAGAGAGCTGCATTTCACATTCGTCCACTCCTGAGAGCCAATCAGACAAAATATTG
This sequence comes from Argyrosomus regius, assembly GCA_946959425.1. Lineage (NCBI taxonomy): Eukaryota > Metazoa > Chordata > Actinopteri > Sciaenidae > Argyrosomus > Argyrosomus regius. Next base: position 1,447,009 of record OX336887.1, on the reverse strand, counting down.
CTGAACTCGGGGTCAAAGGTCAAAGCAGTAACAAAAAGATGAGTTTCTGAATGAAATCCAACGATAATACAACTCAACGTATCTGTGTCCAAATCAAGTCTGAAGACGTGTGTTCATATTCTGTACATTCCAAGAGGAAGTTGTTAAATCAGATTACTTTAAAGTAACTGACTGAGGGACCCAGGTGGTCCACAGGAGCGCCGGTTAGTCTCTGGATGTGTGGGCACATAATGAAGCTGCTGTTTGCACTGAACTTAATGGGACCTCGGAGGCTACATGGTCCATACATTCATGAGTGGGGGAGGTCAGAGGGGGTCCAATCAGCTATTTTTACCCCGGAGCCTCCTAACCGGTTAATCCAGCCGTGTGCAAAGCGCGGGATGTCAAATCTGAAGAATAATTGTTGGTTTCTGTCAAACAACAAACAGAAATGGTTCTGAAATATATATTTTCTTCTTTTCATGTCACAGTGAAATGGAGAGACAAGCCTCAGAGAAGAATCTAGGATTATGGGATATGTGGTCTTAGCGTTCAGAGACAAAGAGGCAGAATCAGAGGCTATGAATCACCTTGACCGCGCTCTCGTTCCTTTACAGTAATTATTTCATGCTTGCATCATTAATGTGACAGGGATGTAGTGATCGTGGAGGATGCTGCAGTGCCGTTTCCTCTTCCTCTCTCGTCTCTGCTTCGCTGCAGCCTGTTTGTGTTTCCTCCCATCGTCATCTTTTCCTGTTCGCGTGTTGTCATGTCTCTCTGCTGCAGCTCTGTTCTTTCCCGCTCTTTTATTTCTCTTCTTGATTTTTTTCATTCTCGTCTGTGAGGTCTGAGTTTAAAGAGCAGCCTTGTGTCTTTCATTGTATTTCCTCCCCGTTCTTTCTCCTCCTTCTTTCTCTTCCCCCTTTCTTCCTTTCTGGACCGTCTGATAACGGTGAGAATTGAACCCATTACTGCCTTCATCCTCTGCTCTGTCACTTGCTCTCTTTTACATTCCCGTCTGTCCTTCATCTGTTTTCCTTATCTTTCTTTTTCAAGACAGTCCGATAGGACTCACGACTGAGCACTTCACTTTCCTTTTATTTCCTTTTTTCTGTTTCTTCCACCGTCTCCTTCAAGGACTCGAACAAGAACTCGACTTGATTTCTCTTGGCTGTTTTTTTCTGTGTTTTAGAGCCTCTTTGCCTCCCACAGTTGCAGTCCCTGGACCATCAGTATGCCCCGGGCCCTTATTAATTACCACGTAGTCCTTTTGTCATAACAAAACCGCCTCTGCTCTCAGTGGAGCTTTCCCTCGGGCGGCTTTTGTTGAGGCCGCGTTAGCTGCGTTCCCGCGATCTCCTCATGCCCGCGAGGGTCTCCCGTTATAATGCTTTCAACTCGTCTCCCATCCGGCATGCGTGCATGTCGAATCCTCAAGCCGATGTCCGGCGTCGGAGTCAGGACATTACAGTACATCTGTTTACAGTTAAGCTTGTTCCAAAATGGCCGCCTTCGTCACTCTGCAAATAGCCATGAGGAGGTCAGCACTGTAGATTATCTCTGATTGTATCTGAAGCTCATTTGCTCCCACTTTTAGATCAAGAACCGAGCTAATAGTTGCAGCCTGTTAACGCTGAAGACGATCAGACTGAGGACGTGATCCCAGCAGCTGCTTCTCCCCTCAGAATTTATATCTCGCCGCTGGCTGTGTGTATTCGATCGGGGGGCTAAACGCATCCATCATTGGATGTTTATAGGAATTTCATGGCTCAGAGAGTAATCATAAATGTTAATGAAGTGTGCTACGAGTTAATGATTGCCTGCACTGCCAGTCTGTGATCTCATCCCTGTGTATGTCGAGCTTGCGTGTGTGTGCGCCCCGATTCTACACTACACGCTAATTCTAAGTGGTCTTTGTGCATCTAGTGTGTTTATAGCGGAAACGTGACCGTGTTGATGGTCATTATTTACCCACAATGCCTTGCAAAAAAGGAATAGGAGGTGGACGAAGAAAATCGAGAGAGAATAATAGAAAAGAAATGTTTTTTTGTCACACACATTTTTGCATAATCTTCACCTAACTCTAATATTTGTGTGTGTGTGTATGTGCAGGTCTGGCAGTGGCCAGTGCGCTGGTGGACGTCTCTCAGCAGATGTGCGTGGGCTACAAGGAGAAGTCCGGAGGCCTGAGGAACCGCAAACAGCAGCCCACCGCACAGCCGTCCACCTGTATCTGACCACGCCCGCCCACGCCCGCCCCACCGTCCTCTTCTACCACCCCGCCACCCGATGCTCTCCCATCAGCGTCCTCCCCGCCTCGGCCCCATCCTTCAGAGACTTCTGCCAGCTCCGCGCTGGCAGGGAGAGGTGCATGCTGGGACACAGAACTGTTACATTTTTGGTGCGGTGCAGAGTCGTCCGACTGGTCTGGAGGCTCAGTGGGCTTCCCTTCCCTCTCCTCCTGCTGGAGCCACGGGGTCCCCACGAACTGAACGACAGAAACTGGACACAAAGAGGGGGAGCGAGTGAGTGAGCGAGGGAGGGAGGGACAGAGCGGGTGCTGACTTCACCCTTTCCTCTCGAAAAAAGAAAAAAACATTTCACATTTGTCGACACCGCCTCGTTAGAGTCGAGGCGGCCACGGCTTGCTGCTAGAAGAGATCCTCGTCTCGTAGTTTCTGAAAAATCTTTGAGACTTTGCAACCCTCTATATTCTCCTTTTACTTAAGTTATTGTTGTTCTTTGTTCTGTATTGTTTTATTTTGAAGGCAGGAACAAACTGGACATGTTCAACTGCGCATGCACACACACAAAATACACACACACACACACACACACATCCAAAAACTTTCCAGGCTCTTGTACCCATTTGTAGCCCATTGTCGCCTGCTGTCATGTTCACAGCTCAGCACTGAGGGCCGGTGTCACCGGAGTCCTGTGCAGTCCGGCCTCCGAGCAAGCTAACAGCATGTTGAGTCTCCCTTTAATGAGGATCCACTGTAGGAGGCCGGCCGTGCAGCCAAAGCCCATCTAAAGAGTCTGTGACATTTCTAATCGGCTCTGTGTCTTCTGCCGCTGTCTTCTCTGTCTGGAGCTTTGTCTCTGCCTCTCTGTGTCTCTCTCTCTCTGTGTCTCTCTGTCTCTCTCTCTCTCTCTTTCTTTCTCTCTCTCTCTTTCTCTCTCTCTCTCTCTCTCTCTCTCTCTCTGTCTCTCTGTCTCTCTCTCTCTCTCTTTCTTTCTCTCTCTCTTTCTCTCTCTCTCTCTCTCTCTCTCTCTCTCTCTCTCTCTCTCTCTCTCTCTCTCTCAGCGGCCATCTGAGCCAAACGCCTTCCCAGCTTCTGTGGCTGTGTGGCCAAGAACAAAACAAGACCACAGCAACATCTCATTCACGCTGGCTGGCTGGCTGGCTGGCTGGCTGGCTGGCTGGCTGGCTGGATTGTAAGCCAGCTCCAATTGAAACTTTTCCAGCTAATTACTCAGCCAGTTGCAGTGAAAGCCAATGACTGTGCACACACACAGGTGCTCACACGGGGATCTCACAGTCGGTGGTGAGAAAACCCTCCGGTGTTTAACGATTGTCCCTTTGGCAGCGCTGCACCCTGAGCTCATGTGAAACAGGCCTTCCTATAGATCTCCTGACTCTGATTGACTGAAGTGATTAGGCTGATCTGCGTGAGCGGAGCCGGGACGACGGTTCAGCATCCTCTGTGATCGTCTGCCTAAGAAATCCATAGCCTCTAATTGCTGCTCCTGTACCCCCCAAAAAATGCAACACATCTTCCCCTCAGTGCCAGAAAGCGTGTTGCTCCGTTCGATGGCGACTGTTCCGTGTCCCTGAGCTATCTACGGCTGCTCAATTAGCTCCTGCAGCAGTGACGTCTGTGTTCATATTGATGCAATGCTAATGCTCCGACGTTTAAACGGTACCGGGGACGACAGCTCATGAAGAACACAAAGCACACACACACACACACACACACACACTAGCAGTGTGAGCAGAATTTATTTCCTTATTTGCACCTTTTCTTAAATGGGACCTTTGAATTGACAGCGTCTCATGGAAGACCTCGGGTATTGATTCAGACGAGAAAGAAAAAGACATGTTTTGCTTTTTCTGAAAATTGTCTCTTGAAATTATCTTGTTGCCTCGGCTCTCGGGCTTACTCTGTTTTTGTGTGAGGTTGCTCTAAGCCAGTCCTTTTTTATTTTTCCTTTTCATATCCGCTCTTACCTGCTCTTTCCACAGTTCTTATCTGAAATCACTGGTCCATTTTTAAAGAAACATTACTTCTTTTTGTCAACCGGGGGAAAATGAGGGAAAACACACAGAATGAAAAACACGAAGCGAACACAAGAAAAGAAAGAAAGGAAGAAAAACTCTGCTCGGCTGCTCGTTTGAAACGGAGCTTTCTTTGAAACGTCATTCTGTGCTTTGTAAGGGCATCGGGGGGTCACGTCTTCTTTATTCAGAGCTGGCTTTAATTAGTGCACATTGGTCATCTTTGTAAAATACAAGTACAGCTGCAGGTCTTGACTGACGGCAGCACCGATATAGAAAATATATCTCCCGCCGAGTTATTAACTTGCCACCCTCTGAGAAGAACACTAATAGAACAATTTAATAACTTGCATTTTGCCCTGAAGAATGTGTTGTATTTAGTTCGGGGCCCTCACGTGTGTTCGGCATACTAGAACTGCTCAGCGCCTGGTTAAAGGGCACACTTTTAGCACTGGGAAAAGGTCAGAGCGGAAAGCATGAACGAAGTTGACATTCTGTAATTATAGAGAGCTGGATGTGCTCACAACTCCACTCTGTGACCCCGGCGAGCGCTGCGATGTTAAGGAGTCAGCTCTGTTCAAACTCAAAGCACTTCACTTCTCCTTGTTTTTGCTCTTTTGGCTGGTTTACGGTTTGATTTTGTCACTCCTGCAGGCAGTTTGGCCTGTGGCTGGCAAAATTAAGCACCTGATTACAAATTGCCAAAAAAAAGTTCTTCTTCTGAGTTCCATAAAATCTAAACGTTTTAGTCCATGTGAAAGCGGAGAGTGAGGACAGGTTGTCTCTGCCTCTTCTCCAGTTTTTCACTCTGTTCGTCAACACTACCAGCCTGTTTTGCAGGTAACCACCATCATGCGGAGGTGCTGTTCATTTTTAAAAAGTCTCATCGTGCTCCTGTACACTGTAGTAATGCACTGAGGTGTATGTGTGCACCTGCAGCATCAGCAGCAGCTCTGAGATCAGACGACGTCTCATGAGATGTATAATTCCCTCTCCATTAAACAACACTACCTGTTCATGACACTCACTGTTAGAAGATCACTTTATTGCGTTCTCTGGTAACTATTTAGTGACAAAATGTGTAACCGCTGACTTCTTCAGTTGCAAATTTGATTTAGTTTCCCACAAAGCAGAGATCTCATTTCATATATGAATCTGTTCTTGGGCTGATTCAGATGTACTGTAGTAATATTTTTACACAGAATGAAGATTGTTTTGTTTTTTTTCCCTTTTGTAAATGAATGTAAAATGAAAATACACCCGTGCAGCCACGGTGAATCTGTAAACTGGAGCTCGCTGGGCGTCGAGGCGGTTTGTAAGTCCCAGCAGCCTGCTGTCATCAGTTCCTCTCTGGCCTGAGGTGACAGGGCGGTTCAGTGGTTAACACAGACAGCACAGTACCTGAGAGGTCACGGGTCACACCTTGTAAGAGCTGGTTTCGCCTTGCTGAAGATGTATCGAGAAAGACACTGGACTTGTAAAGAAGGTGTGAGGTCTGTGGCCTGCCTCGCAAAACATTAGAAGAAGCAGATCCTGGGTCTGAGTCTGCGTTTAGTTTTTTCCTGTTATATGATCTATTCTATTTAACGTTTCTTTGACAAACAACTATTTATTTGATTTGGCCTGTCTGACCCATTTCAAACTGCAATACTGGCAGACTGATGGAAAGACGAAGTCTATCATCTGTAAACGCTGTTTGACCCAGATCTGTTGTCAGCAGCCTCACACTGGGTTCCTACGCATGTCTGCTAAGTCTCAGAGCATCAAATGTGATTAGGAGTATTTAGTATGAAAAAACCATCTGCATTTTATTTGAGGCGTTTCCCCCCCTGGTCCACCCACGCACACGGTTATTTATTTTTGGCTGATCTGACATCTTTTCAGGTGCGTGGGCGTCTGCAGACTGCTTGATTGACGTCTTTCTCGCTGTTCTTTTTTAATTTGGTTCCACCTGTTCTGCAGCGTCAGACGTCTATGATGGGGCTGGACACGACATGTTGGCTCTTTCCAGATTCGTTTGGTCTAATTATTCACCAGATTCACTGAATGGTTGAACTTGAACTTGATGATTGAACTTGACAAATGTTATTGGTTGCTGTTGTTTTTCTTCAGTAATTATGTGAGATTAACCAAATTAATTGAAATGTGAAATGAGGTCATTTGTCGATATTCGCACACATTTGGTTGGTTGGTGTCCAGCCCACGCTGATTTGGTGTCGTCAGCACATCCTGTGAAGATCAAATGTTTTTGATTTTTTAAATAGATTTTAAATCCTGCATTGTTTAAATCAGTGTTTACTTGCTAGCGGCCATCTTCCTCTCGTTGCTGGCACAATATCACCACCTGTAAATCAGAGGAATGGTGTGAAATCAGTGGCAAGAATATGTTTCCACTCACCACAGTGCACACTAGTGGTCAAAAACTCCACGGGGTTCCTCCTGCTCCTCCTGCTGCTGCTGCTTCACTTTAAAAGTTTTCCACCAGCAAACCAGTGGGGTATAGGAACAAAGGGTATAGGAACAAAATAAGGAACATAAATTGGTCTGCAGTTTGGACTAGTACTAACACATGATCGATGGCTTTTATGCTGTTTTGTGTTGTGGAAACACCTCCACTGCGCCAGTATGTCTTTGAATGGACAGCTTAGTGCAGGTATCTGCAGCCCTGTCAAAAAACAGCAAATCTGAAAAGTTCCAACTTTAAATGATAGAATGTTTTTCACTGAATCACAAGTTCTAGTTGCAATAGAGCAGCGTGTCCCAGCCTTCTGAACTGCGACCCCACAGAAGTGACAAATAGAAACTTAAGAGCACAACACAAACCTTCACTCTGTCCGGAGAAGGCTGGGCTCACTAACGTTAAATCGTTTGATTCGTCCCCGTTAGATAAACATGAACTTTACCGTGTGCACTCTACGGGTGTTACATTACAGGATTCCTGTGTCCTACTAAAGTACAGATATTCCACACTATTACCACTCGCCACTATTTGGAGCCACCCAATTGTGAAGGGTCCCCCGAGCTGCTCAAAATATCCGAGACGGAGCGTGGAAGATGACGTAGAGAAATGTGTAGGAACCCTGTACCGCTCATTCAGATGAGTTTGGATCCACTCCTTCTATCTCACCCGCTTTCCAAGCCTCAAACTTACCGACCGGGTAACACTTTAACTTTACAGTGGCCTTATTTCAGCTTATTAATCTCTGTATTAACTGATAAAAATGTACAGCAAATGCATATTTATGAAGTGTGATTAGTTACTGGAAATCTCCCTAATATTCACATTACAAGTAGACACAAACACTGGCAGCATTAATATGTATTTAAAATGCTTTGATATGCAGGTTAAAGCATCAGAATAAGGTCATTGTAAAATGTGGCATTACCCTCTCTCTCTCTTTCTTTGTCTCTCTTTGTATAGCGGCATTATATATACTGAGGAAGTAGTTTGTTAATATGTATAATTTAGCAGTTACTGTTTGTTTTTTTTTGTAAATAATGAGAAAGTATTGTGAATGACATTTGTTGAATGGTTTTAAAAATCATTTATGGCAAACCTCTCCAGGCTTTTATAAATGTGACTGCAGTACATAGCATATTTTGTATGTAAGACAGCAGTGTAAAGATGAACAAGCATTACTAGAAGCTGATGAAACTACGTGTAAAACTTGAGGATGATAGCTTACTGGACTTGTAATTACTGATGTACATAAAAAGAATGACAGAACATTTTTGTCTATTATTAAATGTGAAAATCCACCTGTTGCTGCGTTTTATCTCATTTCAAACTTATCCTGTAGAACTTGTTTGTATCTGCTGGGAGAGCCGGAGTGTTGTCTGGATGCATGCACAGTGTCAGGTTGGAGACTTTCAAGTAAGTACAGTAACTGATTGTTACTATCCACTATCCCCATACTTATTATTCTTATGTATTCCAGGAATTTCAGCGCCCTACTCCTCCCTCAGTTTTGGTCGCACATACACAAAAAAGGTATCAAAACGACCAGCCTGGCCGGTAATGGTGTGCTGTGACTTTTCTAAGAGTTTCACCAAACGGTTTTGCCAAAAATCACCAAAAACCACGCCAAAATTTACAATGGGTGTGTATTGGTAGAATGTTCCAGAACTAGAGTGGGTGACATCATCGCTAGAGTGGAGAGAGAGAGAGAAACATTTGTCAAAAAATACATTTGCAAACGGCTCTCGTGGCCACAAATGTCACTCTACAGAAATAATTTATACATAGAAACGTAGGAAAATTTGTGGGCAACGCAGCGATATCACTGCTGAAGCTGTCAGACTTATAATTTTGGCGGGAGACGCACTGATGCGCCAGGATCACCCACCAACAGCCCCATCTACTCCCATGTAAATTGGAGAGGAGAAATTTCCCAAAGGAGCACGGGGCAGCTGTTCTTTCTCTCTCTCCCCAGGTCACATTTTTTAACTTTAGACACTGAAATTCAGCATTCACATGGTCGACAAGATGAGGATGCTCACGGTCATTTGGGCTTTTTGATACGACCTACCGTTTGGCATTAGTGTCCACTAGTTGGAGGGGGTTCATTTAGAGATTTTCTGTGTCTCTCAGCAGTCACTCACACACAGACAGAGCACAGCTGCAGTTAATTGCTCTGACCTGCAGCTGACCCTGGTTGCTTGGCAACCTCAAGCCTGCTTTGACTAACTTTTGAAGTCTCTGTGCTCTGCTGTCATATATTTGTCGACACACTCACTTTATTTACAATTTTTAGTTTAAGATGAAATTGTGTTTGTTTTAATGAGTGAGATTCCTAGTGGAGCATGAATGTACTCAGAAATGTTCATGGTATTCTCCTGTTGATAGTTTTTTCGTAGGAGTTGAACTATCTAGAGAGACGAGGTGTAAAGGTGGCTGAAATCATCAGGGTTCATCCTCTGGGGATCACTTAGACCTGATGGTGATGCTATAGGAAAAGGCCACAGGGTCACAAAGATCTTTTAGAGATCATCCTCATCATAAATCATCATAAATATCTGAGTCGACTTTCACGTCAGTCTGCTCAGTAGCTGTCATGAGGTCTCGCTCACGGATTAAAAGTGAAAGTTTTCTCCCGCGTTCCGTCGTCATATTGTGACACATCGTCTCCGAGTTAGCATGAAACAAATGTTGAGAATTATTGTTTGTAAATCCACGTTTCCCCGGGCTGGTTTTCAAATAATCGCTGCTATTTTTAATGCAGCTGTTGATGTTTCCGAGCCCTCGAGCGAAGCGGCGGCAGGAGAAGGCTGAGTGTCGGTGAGCTGCTATGTTCTCACCAGCAATTATTCATCACCAGTCATCCTGCATCTCTCTTTCATTCTTTCTCTCCCTTTAATCTCTCTGTCTCCCACCTCTCCCTCCCTCTCTCACTCCACGTCTCTCTTTGTTCCTCTCTTCACCTCCTTTCACTCCTTGTCTCTCTCTTTTGCCTCTGAGCTCTCATTTCCTCCCCCCTCATCTCCCTTCTTCTCTCACACTTTCACTTTCTCCTGCTCTGTCTGGCACCCTCTTCACTTCCTTCCCTTGTTCCTCCTCCGTTCTTGGCTCCGTGCTTTTTCCTCCCCACCGTCTCTCGTTTCTCCCACTCACCCCATCCTTCTCTGTTTATCTCTCCATTTCTTTTTTCTAATCTTCCTCTCTCTTCTCTCTTTTCATGTCCTTGTGATTGGTCTTCCACCTCTCACCTCTCGTCATCTTTTTCTACTTTGTCATACTTTTTGTCAAACTCTCTCCTCGTCACGTCTCCTCCCTCCCTTCTTTCCTCACACTTTCCCTATCTTCCATCCTCACCGCTCACATCAATCATCCCTTTATTAGCTTCGTCCCACGTTTTCCTTCCTGTATTTTTCCTCCTTTCCCTGTTTCTCCATCATCACTCCATCCACCCCTCTTTCTCTGTCATCCATTAAAACTTTCTCTTCTTTTCCTGCCCACTGCCTCCTACCCATCCTTCCCTTCTTCACTTCTTTCGCATCTGTTCCCTCCTGTCTCTGTCTTTCCTTTTGTCCTCTATACACCACTTCCTCGTCCTCATCCATCCATCCTTCTATCTCCATCTCCCAGCTATCTTCCTCTTTGTTTCTGTCTTGCTTTCCTCCCTGTTTCTTTCTTTCCTTTCCCACATCCCAACTCTCCTTTTTTCTCACCCACTCTCATTTTTCATCACTTCTTCCCATTGTTGCTCCATTCTTCTCTCTCTTTCCTTCTTTCTCCTTCTCCTGGTACATTATCTTCTTTATTCTCTTTCTTTCCATCTCCTCCATCATTTCTTCTCCCCCTTTTCTTCTCCTGTCTCGATTATCACTTGGTGAATCTATCTTCTTTCTCTCACCCTCTCCTTCATCCTTCCTTTCCTCTCTATCTTCCTCTCTCCTCTCCCTTTTTTTTACCTTATCTGACCTTCTTTCTCTCCCTCATTTGTCCTCTTCTGTTTTTCATCTCACTGTCTTCCTCCACTCCATCCCTCCTTTTCTCATCTCAGCTTTTCTTTTTATTCTCTTGCCCACTCACTTTTCTTTACTGATCCCTCTAGCTTCTCTCTCACTTCCTTTTGCCCTCCCTCTCTTTCCTCCCACACCTCTCTTTCTCTATCAACTCTCTGTACTTTCTCCCTTCTTTAACCCTTCTCCATCATTTTTTCTCTCCCTTTTTCACCTCCTGTCCCTCCATCTCCCACCTTTACTTTCACCCCCTCCTTCTCCTTCTTCCTCCACTACCTTGTTCCACCCATGTTTTCTCTCCCTCTCGCCTCAGGAGCTCCTCTGCAGTGTAAACAGATGATTAGGTGCTGCCCTTTGATTCCAAGTCTTTGACTAAATCCATCCTGATCATCCTGACAGCCTGCACACTGCTGCTCTGTAGCAGTTGGCTGATAATGAGGCTCTTATTTTTTCCTCCCCTCCTTCACATTATGGCCAGGCTGTTTATGAAATCATCCTTCCTCCTCCTCCTCCTCCTCCTCCTCCTCCTCCTCCTCCTCCTCATCATCATCATCATCATCATCATCATCATCATCATCATCACCACCATCACATCATCATCATCATCATCATCATCATCATCATCATCATCATCCTCTGAGTCTAATTCCGAGTAAGCAGAGATTGTTTGCAGAGTTTACATGCGTCTGCCCATTTTCAGGTCATCTACTTTTTATTGCTTTCACCAAACAGTCTAATATAATTATGTCTCCTCAGCTTTGATTCGCTCACTTTTTCAGCAGAGCTGTCAGGGGCAATAACGTCTGTAAAAAATTTCCCCCGTCGTATTTCAAATGTGCTGAACAAAGGTTACACGCTGAAATGTAATTCTCTGAAATGCTGCATTCGTGTTTTCTTGTCGCGGTCGTTTCTTTTGTGTGTGTGTGTGTGTGTGTGTGTGTGTGTGTGTGTGTGTGTGTGTGTGTGTGTCACGTCTTGCTTGACAGCATTAGACACATTATCACAATTAGTAAACATTTCTCAGAGGAGTTGCTCCGATCCGTCCGCCTTCGCTTCATCCTGTATTCTGAGCTGTCAGATTCTGACTTATGATGATGTTTTTTTCCCCTCAGTACTTGTTACGTTGAAGGCTTTCACTCATAAATAATCTGCTGTGAATCCATATTGGGAAAGAAAACCTGTTTGCTGATGTGCAGTAGCTGCTCCAAAACAAACACAGGTGTCGACTAAATTTACAGACATCATCCAAGACGACTGGAAACAGCTCAACATGCTCCTAATTTGTCTGAAAGACAAAGCGTTGTTTTTCTTGGGACAATTAATTTGTTTTTTCGAGGAGCTTTGGCGTCTGGCTCTCAAAACTCACTCCACTAAAAGCGATCCCACCACAAGGCCCATCGAGTGGCTGTTCTGGAGCTTTCGATCATGGCATGATCTTCAGCACAGCAGATAGTAGATGCTCTTTTTTTTTTTGGAGATGATTGTAATGTTTCATCATGAATCCTGAAATCACAAGCAGATTTTATATAAAACTCAGTGAGCGGCTGGCTGTTACAGAAGACATCAATGTGCTTTCACACCCGTACCAGGCCACATAACACATGTATGTAGATGAATATTAGCATATTGTGAGCACTAAACTGTACATATCATAATATGTTTGTTGCCAAACAAGGACAGTAAGAATCAGAGTAGAGGGTGATGGATGAGCCTCACCACTTTGTTTTTAAACCCTTTTTTTTTATGTATTTCTAAGATCATCATCCTGATAGACTGATCCCTGAGTGTGTGATGTAACACCAGTGATTCTCAGCCGACTTTGGAGATTTCAGTGTTTTGGTTTGATATTAGCCTTTAATTAAAAATCTTAACTTAATCATCTGCTTTATTTAATCAGAAGTAAAAGTTCCCTCCAGATTACAGCTTGTGAAAAAAAGAAATTATATTAGTATTGAATCATTACTCAGAGAAACGAGCTGAATGCTGCTTTAAAAGAAAAGTTCATCAGATTGTGTCAAATTTTCAAAATGACGTCAGCGTTTGTAAATCAGGTTAACTTCAGCCTGCTTCCTTATTAATATGAATTAAGCTGTTAATAAGACAAACACAGTATGAACCTGTGAGCTCTGTGCGTCTGCATTTTCCACATATTTTAAAAAGAATTCATTAACTTAATTATACAGCACGTTCACAGATTAAATGTCACTTTGGCAGGAGGTATTAACACTTGAGATATTTTGTTCTGGGTTTTTTTATCCATGGAAGTGATTGTTCAATACATTTCATGATTTCTTCACCTTTGCTGCGTTGCTGTGTAGAGGAAGTTCTCACACTTGCAGCACAGTAAGCAACTTCTCCTTCAAATACTGTTTCACCCCCCAAAACATTCACTTAACATTCTGCCTTTTTTCCTCCTTTTAGCTGCACAAAGTGAACATGATGACGGCTGCAGCTGCTCTCACCTGTCTACTAGTGTGTCGCCTGCTGTAATCATGTGACCTGTAGTGAGTATTTATGCCAAATGTACATTATATTTGCTATTTATTATTATTATTGTTAATGATACCAGATCAGACAAACTATGAACTAAATAAAGCCTGCAGGTGTTAGACTGATCCACCCTGATGGACAGAGGCTCTTTAAATATAGATTTTAGCGTGAACAAAATCACCTTCAATCACGAGCAAGCAAAGAAATGTCAAAGGGGCCTAAAGACCAGAGTTTATGGCCGACAATAGCTGCTAACAGTCTGCACTGAGTGAAGAAAGGACCAGATTTTTTATGACAATCCAATAGCTGTTTGAGATATTTCAGTCTGGACCAAAGGAGAGGACCAATCAATCAACAAATTTGTTCATGAGACATTAAGTAAACTTTTATGTTACAAAATGAACATGACGTTCAGTTTCAACAATAACAACAATAAAATCCATAATTCTGCCAAATGGAAATCATCGAAATGAACAGCTCACAATAAGTTTAAGGTTTGTGCACTGCAGGCTCAGATGTGGCTAAAAGTTTCTTTTCTTGTAATGAAATAAAACGTTGGCTTCTTTTTATGTCATCCAGTTAGTTTTAAAGGTGCAATCGTAGATTTTTGTGACACATTTTGTGTCTAGAACTGCAAATATAGATCTGTCACTGATGTAAACAAACCTTTAGCATTATAGGCACATGAATAACTTAAAGCAGCTATAGGACACTTTCACTTGTGTTGATTCTGGCGGCCCCTGCCATGTTTCCACCTCCTTGTTTCGGCTGTTTCAAGGGTAATCTGACTGAATCCGACCCGCTGGCAGGTGTTAAGAATAACTAGGCCTATATAGAAATAACCAATTATCTTGCTGATGGTCTAGTTTGTTTATGTAGGTCATATGGAGGCATCTGTATTAAACTGATACTGTTTCATAACAGGTTAAAAACTTCTCGCGGCAAGTTGAAGTTATAAATTTATAAGGTTGATGTTTAGTTTTAGCATCAGACATGAGAAGGTTGTTGAATTTCTTGTACGCTGAGTTTTGTTGGCAGGTTTTGAAGAGTTTCATAATCTTTTCAGCACGTACAGTATAAGCTTCATTTGAAGTCTGTTGAAACTTTAAAGCTTTAATATTTCATTGATGGAGAGCAGAATTTGGCGACCTAAAAATGTCCCAGGTTAAGAAACCCTGTTATGGATGTTTAAAAGCCCACATCACTCGTTAGTTTCAGATCTCAGACCGTTGGTGGTCAGATTTTTTAGACTTTTATCTGTCAGAAGCAGCAGCTATGGACCCAGCAGCTACAGTATGTGGGACAGCAGGAGGTCTGTCCCACATAGCTGTTGACCCAAAGCACGGTGACTGGGACCAATTACAGCCGCCATATGCAAAGCACAGGTGGCACACGGGCAGCTGGAGTCTCACTTTGTAAAAGGATGACTGGTTGAGCCTTTTTTCTTTGAGCAGCGTCAGTGAGATGAGATGACGCAGTGATTTTTGAATTACATCAGGTTCCTTCCAGGTTCTATTTTGGATATATTTTTTGCAAAGACCTACGACTCCAATAACATCTTAACGGTATATTTATGGCTCGCACACCTTTATTGCCCTCTACAGATTTTCCAGCTGCGGTGTGCTCTACCTCAACCACCTCACAAATGCACCCTTGCACCGTAGCCTTAAGGTATACAGTAGAAGAAACACAAATCTGTTCTAGGTTTGTTTACACCAGGGGTCTCATTTATTAAAGTTTCTGATGCACAAGTTTGTGCTCAAAGTTGTGCTTTGTAAAGTTTTGATGCCGGAATCGGTGATTTTCTGTCTGACATCAAAAGCAAAACTTTAGATAAATCCCTTTTTATTATTATTCAATGTATGAATGTTATAGACATCATATATATGGTATACACTGTGTAGTATACACTATACGATAATATCTTTACAAATCACTCCCTGTGTGTGATGACACATTGATTTTTAACTTGATGCCTGGGGTGCTGCTCGAGGGAGGAAAAGGCAGAGTACTTCCTCTGAGGTGATGCTGAACTTTAATGAGTCTCAGGGTCAAGAGTCACATTTTGTCAAGGGACCAAACATTTCTACACAGGTGGGGAAAAAAAGTGCCTCCCCTCAGCACAAGAAAACACCGCCATTTTTTTACAGAGTGGTCTTTATTTGCAGGAAGTGACACGTGTCACATCTGAGACTCTGCCGGCGCAGGCGAGCAGGGACCTCACGGCGTCAGAGCACATGAAGTGACGGCTGCTGACTGATAAATCACAGGACGAATCAAAACGTGGGGGCGACAGAGCTTGGCTGGTGTCACATCATAAGAGACAGCGGCTTTGTGAAAACCCCAGGTATCACTCACACACACTGTTGTGGCCAGAAACACACACATGACATTTGGTCATTTTCTTATTTGAAAATTTAAAGAATCAGTTCACCAAAATCACAAAACAATATTGCTCATGTAGATCTATCTAGAAAAAGACATGTTTAAGTTCATGTGCCCGAGCTTGGAGACATTTCTCTTCTTCTGCTGCCACCCTGAAAAAAGTCTCCCGTTAACAGTGTCACTACACGATCCACTGACCGTACTGTGGACAGATTTTTAGTGTTGACTAATGTGATGCTAAACTTGTAGTGATGATCCCACAAAGATCTGACAGTGTCTTTTAAATTCACCTTTACCACTTGAATCTGTGTCTCTACCAGCTGTAGCAGAGACGAGACAAACAGAACTTAAAGGAGAAATTGGACTTACTACCATTGAAAACCATTGCCGGATTGTAAGTACAGAAGTCTATTCACTGATCCAATGTCATGTCATTTACTTGCCCCAAAACAGGACCCTGGTACTCGTATCAGCTGATACTTCAAGTTCAGGTATCAGAATCAGGAAGGAAAGAACGGTATCAGAACATCTCTAGAACTTTGAAAGGCCGTAAACAGCAGAAAATGAGTTACAGTGATAACTGATACAAGCCTCATACACAGCTTCAGTGGAAACTGTCAGTGTTAGTACTCACGATCAGTCTCAACTGGTCTGTCACCTCTACCCACCCCTCTTCACATGCACTCCAAGAAAGTGAATGTAGAAGACAGAGAAGAAGCTGTAGCTGTCTGCGAGGAGATGACAGCCGGAATAAAAATTGGCTACATAAACCACAAAGAGTTCATATGTAAAGAGATTTGGTGAAATCTGGCTACCTAAGTAGGCTATTTAGTGTCTGGTCTTGGTCTCAACCACTCAAAGTCTTGTCTTGATACACTCCGGTATTGGACATGACCTGGTCTCTGTTTTTGGTGGAACTACCACACACACTGAGCTTTGGTATCAAAAGTAACATCACTGGAACGTAGTTCAAAGAAAAAAAAATCAATCTTTATTGTACTTGAATGGCAGCAGCATTTTCAGAGAACAATAGCTCAAATATCTGCCTGACTGGGTGAGAAAAAATATTGGTTTGTGATTTGAGTGAACTTCTTGAACTTGACTTATTTTTTGGGTCTCATGTTCGAACTACACGGGCATCAACGAGGAAGGAAAAGGAAAGTTTCTTTCCTTCCTGTAGAAATCTGCAGGCAAAATCCAACAACTATTGTGCTGTTATGACAACATTATGAACTACTGTGAGCTTTTTTAGGTCCAACATGAATGTGTCATCTTCATCAGATCTGCTTGTAGCTAGGGGCAACACATTTCCTGTCTCTGTGTTAAAATCAGCATATGTTATGTCGTTTAATAATGTGGTGAGACGAATGGGTGTTTCTTCAGAGATCTGAATTCAATGGCAGTATTGAAGATGACGCATGAGAAACCTCAGCCTCTCGAGCTCAACAGTTTTCCACAGACATGTCCGCTCCACAAAGCAGAGCTGTGCTTGTACAGTACATATTGTAAATCCTCCGGCGTCCCACGTTGAGTGAAGAGTCCCAGCAGATAGCGGGGGCCAACACGGGTCACCACCTTCATCTCACGACTCTCTAGAAAGACAGATGCATCCGTTCATGCATCAAAATCCGCCCCTTCTGTTTTCCACCCGTCCTCCCGCTACGGAAAAGCATGATTGGTCACAAACTTGTCGATAGATATCTGTTTTCTCTGCGGTAAAGTCCACATACATTTAAAAAATATAAACTTGTTTCCATCTCTTGTTGCTTCACCATAACCACAGGATATTTTTTTATACATTTCTGAAGAGGAACAAACTCAAAGCCTTCACACTTAAAGCTAAATGAATGTATACTGTATATGAAGAGTTCCCTTCCAATGATATCTACTCATACAAAATGACTTATAGCTTTAAAATGAAAACAAATTACAATACATTAATAAGTAGTGATGTAGGTCCTTGTTTGACAAAATAAAACACTTTCACAGACTTTGGGAGCGCTTCTTAATTTCAATGTTAACTTTCAATTAACAACTTAAGTTTGTCTATATATATTCTTTATTTGGAAATGAACTCTTCAACCTGCCACTTAAAACACAACAACAAACAGTCAAAGAATTCCATCGTGATTTGACTCCATTATAACGTGTGCAGAATTCAAATCATAAAAATGTGGCATCAACATAAAGAGCAAAGCTGAACGAGCAGAGCACTGCATGTGGACAAACACACACACACACACACATCCACCTTAAATCTCGTGTAACACTTCATCACAGTTCATCTGAGAGAAAAGTCTTAACATTTAATATTTTTCTTTTACACCAAAGAATGTTCAGGGACAAAAAAAATCATTTTTTTGTTGTGTTTTTTATATTTTTCTTAGAGTTTTCCGGCACTGTGTCTTCAGTGTCTCTTCACTGTACACCTTCTGAACCCACGGGCCCTTTCCATTGGAGCTTGGACGTTATTTTCGGATGAGCAAAGTCTGCGTGGTGTGTGTCATGTGTAACAGTTGGTGTTTGGGCAGGCGTGAAGCAAGAAATGAGGTGTGTACTTCCTGTTTTTTTCCCCCCCCCACCTGTGGTGCAGCAGAGGCACCCTCTCCAGCGGTCTTTCTCACGGGCGTGGGCTGCACGACACATCTGCTCTGAGTCATGATTCACAAAAAAGAGATTAAGTGTGATTTTTGTGACAGAGAGGGAGAGGGGAGCGGGGCAGGACAGAGTCGACCCTTTCCCCCGCCGTCATTTGACACATAAAAATGGCTCTTTCTCTCGCTCTCACACACCCACCCTCCCCTCCCCGGGTCTGGAGGTTTGTCCGTGGAGGCCAGGTGAGCGAGGCCTCTTATTGGTCAGCGAGCAGCAGCAGGAGCAGCCAACCGAGGCCCAGAAGCAGGGACGGGCGGACGGGCTCAGTTCCATGGTCCGACAGGCCCGGAGAGGGAAGAGTGGAGTCTCCCTCGTCGCCCCACAATCTGTCATTCTCATTTACCTAAAAGAAAACAAACACGTTACGATTAGTCATTTTTTCTTTTTGGTAGAATAAAAACTTTAAATATATTTTCAGCAGAAGCAGCAGACAGGAAAAAAACTGTGAGAAGATAAATTTTATGAACAAATATGTGGATATAATGGCCAAATGTTCCACATCCACAGTTGAAAAATAAGACAAGTGATGGCGAGGACACAGGCACTTATCAGCCAGACGCAATTTCACAGCGAGAGATGCTTTCGGCTGCGAACATATTCAGTATAAACTCTTCAATCAGCTGAGCTCCATCTCTACATTATGCCCTACTTGTCGCTCCATCCTCCATCACACGTCGATTAGACTTTATTTCTTTTTTGTTTTCTTTGCCCCTCAACTCCGCCCGCCTCTGTCTATTGGTTATGTTGAAGTTTGTGGCATTGGACTGTATAAACAAACCTGGCACGCCGTCAATCACTTGTACTGTTTATTCAAGGTTTCAGTCTCTCGACAGGTAAACTTCAGACAGACAAACATCAGCAGCAACATATACAGTATACAGTATGTGTTTACTGTATATACAGTAAGGTTTGGACACCTTTTCATTCAGCGGTTTATTTTTATCATTTATCTTCTTAACACTGACAGATTTGCACACTTGAGGCATTCTCTCATGAGCTCATCTCCTAAAATGATTTTCCAACATGAATTAACTTCTCCTTCTCGTGTCTGCTGAGCACTCGTTGGTTGATTTTCCTTCACGCTGCAGTCTGACAGGTGCTATGGGTCATTGTCCTGTTAAAAAACAAGTGATGGACCCTCTTTGGTCCTTAGGTGGGCACATTTACTCAGCGTGGCTACCACAGCATTCTGCAGCAACATGCCATCCCATCTAGTTTGAGCTAAGTGGGACCGTCATTTGATTTTCAACAGGACAATGACCCCAAACACATCTCCAGGCTCTGTGAGGCTGTCTGACCAAAGAGGAGAGTGATGCCTCATCAGATCACCAGACCTGAACCCTGCTGAGATGGTTTGAAGGAAAAGCAGCCAACAAGTGCTCAGCGTACGTGAACGCCTTCAAAACTTGTTTTGTTTATATGGAAGAGGATTAGGGCCACATGTGAAAAATGTATTTGAGTTCTGACTTTATTCTCAGAATCTGGATTTTAAATTCAGAATTCTGACTTTTTCTCCGAATTCTGACTTTTTTCCCCCTCAAAGAGTTTTGACTTTTTTTTTCTCAGAATCTTAACGTTTTTCTCAGATTTCTGACTTTTTTTCTCAAAATTCTTTGACTTTTCTTTTTTCTCAGAATTTTAACTTTTTTTTCCCAAATTATTATTATTTTTTCTCAGGATTTCAACGTTTTTCTCAGATTTTTGACTCTGACTTTTTTCCCCCCATGTCTCCCCACACATTCCTGTCACTTCTTCAGCTGTCTCTGTCAAATAAAAGCTTGAAAATTTCTGACTTATTATTTCTTTAGAAAATTAATGAATGAAATGAAAATGAAAAGTTTAAAAGTCAGAATTCTGACTTGTTATTTGTGAAGGGGGTGTGGTGCATCAGCTGCAGAGGAGAGGTCCAGTAGCGTGCTGAACCTGGGAGAGAGGCTGAGGACAGACACAGACGTGAAGAGACAGCAGCGAGAGTGCGGCTGTTGACGAGCATGCAGAGGAGCCTACAATCGTCTCAAAATATTGTTTGTACTGTGACAATAAACAAGTGTTGAACCGTCATCTCTGTGTGTTTGTGTCTGAGTTTAAAAGTCAGAATTCTGAGAAAAAATTCAGAATTCTAAAATATATATATTATTATTTCTTTTTCTTAATATTGTTGTTGTTATTTCTGACTTATTTCTTAAGGAAATCAATGAATGAAATGAAAATGAAAAAGTTTAAAAGTAAGAATTCTCAGAAAAAAGTCAAAATTCTGATTTAAAAGTCAGAATTCTGACTTATTTGTGGAGGGGGCGTGGTGCATCAGCTGCAGAGGAGAGATGATTCACACCTGTATCCAGTAGCGTGCTGAAGCTGGGAGAGAGGCTGAGGACAGACACAGACGTGAAGAGACGGCAGCGAGAGTGCGGCTGTTGACGAGCATGCAGAGGAGCCTACAATCGTCTCAAAACATTGTTTGTACTGTGACAATAAACAAGTGTTTAGATCCCACGGTGGCAACAGCTAGTGCCACATTATTATTATTGTTATTATTATTATTGTCTGAGTTTAAAAGTCAGAATTCTGAGAAAAAAATCTGAATTCTAAAAAAATATATATATTTTATTATTTCTTCTTCTTCTTCTTCTTATTATTATTATTATTATTATTATCATTATTATTATCATTATTACTATTATAATATTCTATAATAATTCTAACTTTTTAAACTTTTTCTGTTTAACTTTTTCTGAAAATTCTGACTTGTTCTCAAAATTCTAACTTTTTAAAAACTTTTTCTCAAAACTTTTTTTTCTCAAAGTTCTGACTTTTCCTCAAAATTTTGACTTTTTCCCCTCAAAATTCTAACTTTTTTAAAAAACTTTTTCTCAAAATTCTGACTTTTTCCCCTCAAAATTCTAACCTTTTTCTCAAAATTCTCACTTTTTCCCCTCAAAATTCTGACTTTTTTTCTCAAAATTCTGACTTTCTTTTTTCAAATTTCTCAGTTTTCCCCCTCAAAATTCTGACCTTTTTCCCCTTAAAATTCTAACCTTTTTCTCAAAATTCTCACTTTTCCCCCTCAAAATTCTGACTTTTTTACTCAAAAATCTGATTTTTTTCTCAAAATTCTGACTTTTCTCAAAATTCTAACTTTTGTTCTCAAAATTCTAACTTTTTAAAAAAACTTTTTCTCAAAATTCTAACTTTTTCCCCTCAAAATTCTAACTTTTTTTTCTCAAAATTCTGACTTTTTTCTCCAAATTCTCACTTTTTCCCCTAAAATTTTGACTTTTTTTCCCTCCAAATTCTGACTTTTCTTCTCAAAATTCTGACTTTCTTTTCTCAAAATTCTCACTTTTTCCCCTCAAAATTCTAACCTTTTTCTCAAAATTCTCACTTTTTCCCCTCAAAATTCTGACTTTTTTTCTGAAAATTCTGACTTTTCCCCTCAAAATGTTGACTTTTTCCCTCAAAATTCTGACTTTTTTCTGAAAATTCTGACTTTTTTTAACGAAAATTCAGACTTTCTTTTCTCAAAATTCTCACTTTTTTTTCACAATTCTGACTTTCTTTTCTCAAAATTCTGACTCCTTTTTCTGAAAATTCTGACTTTTCCCCCTCAAAATTCTGACTTTTTTTCTGAAAATTCAGACTTTTCCCCTCAAAATGTTGACTTTTTTTCTGAAAATTCAGACTTTTCCCCTCAAAATGTTGACTTTTTTTCTCAAAATTCTAACTTTTTTCTGAAAATTCTGACTTTTTTTCTGAAAATTCTCACTTTTTTTCACAATTCTGACTTTCTTTTCTCAAAATTCTGACTCCTTTTTCTGAAAATTCTGACTTTTCCCCCTCAAAATTCTGACTTTTTTTCTGAAAATTCTGACTTTTCCCCTCAAAATGTTGACTTTTTTTCTCAAAATTCTAACTTTTTTCTGAAAATTCTGACTTTTTTTAATGGAAATTCTGACTTTTTCTGAAAATTCTCACTTTTTTTCACAATTCTGACTTTCTTTTCTCAAAATTCTGACTCCTTTTTCTGAAAATTCTGACTTTTCCCCCTCAAAATGTTGACTTTTTTTCTCAAAATTCTAACTTTTTTTTCTCAAAATTCTGACTTTTTTCTCCAAATTCTCACTTTTTCCCCTAAAATTTTGACTTTTTTTCCCTCCAAATTCTGACTTTTCTTCTCAAAATTCTGACTTTCTTTTCTCAAAATTCTCACTTTTTTCCCCTCAAAATTCTAACCTTTTTTCTCAAAATTCTCACTTTTTCCCCTCAAAATTCTGACTTTTTTTCTGAAAATTCTGACTTTTCCCTCAAAAAGTTGACTTTTTTTCTCAAAATTCTGACTTTTTTCTGAAAATTCTGACTTTCTTTTCTCAAAATTCTGACTCCTTTTTCTGAAAATTCTGACTTTTCCCCCTCAAAATTCTGACTTTTTTTTCTGAAAATTCTGACTTTCTTTTCTGAAAATTCTCACTTTTTTTTCACAATTCTGACTTTCTTTTCTCAAAATTCTGACTCCTTTTTCTGAAAATTCTGACTTTTCCCCCTCAAAATGTTGACTTTTTTTCTCAAAATTCTAACTTTTTTCTGTAAATTCTGACTTTTCTATTCTCAAAATTATCACTTTTTCCCCTCAAAATTCTAACTTTTTTTCTCAAAATTCTGACTTTTTTCTCAAAATTCTGACTTTTTTTCTCAAAATTCTAACTTTTGTTCTCAAAATTCTAACTTTTTAAAAAAACTTTTTCTCAAAATTCTAACTTTTTTTCTCAAAATTCTGACTTTTTTCTCCAAATTCTCACTTTTTCCTCTAAAATTTTGACTTTTTCCCCTCAAAATTCTGACTTTTCTTCTCAAAATTCTGACTTTCTTTTCTCAAAATTCTAACCTTTTTCTCAAAATTCTCACTTTTTCCCCTCAAAATTCTGACTTTTTTTCTGAAAATTCTGACTTTTCCCCTCAAAATGTTGACTTTTTTCTCAAAATTCTAACTTTTTTCTGAAAATTCTGACTTTTCCCCTCAAAATGTTGACTTTTTTTTCTCAAAATTCTAACTTTTTCCCCTCAAAATTCTCACTTTTTCCCCTCAAAATTCTCACTTTTTCCCCTCAAAATTCTGACTTTTGTTCTCAAAATTCTAACTTTTTTAAAAAACTTTTTTCTCCAAATTCTCACTTTTCCCCCTCAAAATTCTGACCTTTTTTCTCAAAATTCTGACTCTTCTCAAAATTCTGACTCTTTTCTCAAAATGTTGACTTTTTTTCTCAAAATTCTCACTCTTTTTCACAATTCTGACTTTCTTTTCTCAAAATTCTCACTTTTTTTTCACAATTCTGACTTTCTTTTCTCAAAATTCTGACTCCTTTTTCTGAAAATTCTGACTTTTGCCCCTCAAAATTCTGACTTTTTTTCTGAAAATTCTGACTTTTGACCCTCAAAATTCTGACTTTTTTTCTCAAAATTCTAACTTTTCCCCCTCAAAATTCTGACTTTTTTTCTGAAAATTCTGACTTTTGACCCTCAAAATTCTGACTTTTATTTCTCAAAATTCTAACTTTTCCCCCTCAAAATTCTGACTTTTTTTTCTCAAAATTCTAACTTTTCCCCCTCAAAATTCTGACTTTTTTCACTTAAAATTCTAACTTTTGTTCTCAAAATTCTAACTTTTTTTTTTTTAAACTTTTTCTCAAAATTCTGACCTTTTTTCTCAAAATTCTGACTTTTCCTCAAAATTTTTACTCTTTTTCAGGAGAGGTGTTAGCACACCTGATCCGTTGTCTAATCACTCTGCCTTTAGTGTGCAGTACAGTAGCACTTCTTTTCTCAAAATTCTAACTTTTTTTCTCAAAATTCTGACTTTTTCCCCTCAAAATTCTGACTTCTTTTCAGAGAATAAAGTCAGAACTCAAATACATTTTTACATATTTCTGACTTTTTTCAAAATTCTGTCTTTTGACTGTCCTCGGTTCGCTGCTACTGTGAAGGGCAGAGTGATTAGACAACTGGATCGGTGTGCTAATCCTCCCTGGCCATCTGGCCTGAATTCTGAGAAGAAATCGATTCGGTTTAAAGTAAAATTCTAGAAAACCCTGTTCTTACTTTTTTCCTCAAAATTCTGCCTTTTTTTCCTCTCAAAATTCTGACTTTTTCTCTCAAAATTCTGACTTTTTTTCCCTCGAAATTCTGCCTTTTTTTTCTCAAAAATCTGACTTGTTCCCCCCTCAAAATTCTAACTTTTCCCCCTCAAAATTCTGACTTTTTTCACTTAAAATTCTAACTTTTTTCTCAAAATTCTGACTTTTTTTTCTCAAAATTCTCACTTTTCCCCCTCAAAATTCTAACCTTTTTCTCAAAATTCTCACTTTTTCCCTCAAAATTCTAACTTTTTCCCCTTAAAATTCTAACTTTTTTCTCAAAATTCTCACTTTTTCTCAAAATTCTGACTCTTCTCAAAATTCTGACTCTTTTCTCAAAATTCTGACTTTTCCTCAAAATTTTAACTTTTTTCTCAAAATTCTGACTTTTCCTCAAAATTTTGACTTTTTTTCAGGAGAGATGATTAGCACACCTGCATCCAGTTGTCTGATCACTCTGCCCTTTCACAGTAGCATGCACAGTACAGTAGCACTTTTTTTCTCAAAATTCTGACTTTTCCCCCTCAAAATTCTAACTTTTTTCTCAAAATGCTAACTTTTTTTCCTCAAAATTTTGACTTTTTCCCCTCAAAATTCTGACTTTTTTTCTCAGAATTCTAACTTTTGTTCTCAAAATTCTAACTTTTTTTTTTTTTAAACTTTTTTCTCAAAATTCTGACCTTTTTTCTCAAAATTCTGACTTTTCCTCAAAATTTTTACTTTTTTTCAGGAGAGGTGATTAGCACACCTGCATCCAGTTGTCTAATCACTCTGCCCTTTCACAGTAGCATGCACAGTACAGTAGCACTTCTTTTCTCAAAATTCTAACTTTTTTTCTCAAAATTCTGACTTTTTCCCCTCAAAATTCTGACTTCTTTTCAGAGTCAGAAAGTCAGAATTTTGGGGGGAACAAGTCAGATTTTTGAGAAAAAAAAGGCAGAATTTCGAGGGAAAAAAAGGCAGAATTTTGAGAAAAAAAGGCAGAATTTTTAGGGGAAAAAAGTCAGAATTTTGAGAGAAAAAGTCAGAATTTTGAGAGGAAAAAAAGGCAGAATTTTGAGGAAAAAAGTAAGAACTCTGAGGGTTTTTCTCTCAGAATTTTTACTTTTAAACTCTGAATTCTGATTTTCTTTTCCTCAGAATTCTGAGAGGTGTCCAGATGGCTCAGGGGAGGTGATTAGCACACCTGTATCCAGTTGTCTAATCACTCTGCCCTTTCACAGTAGCATGCTGAACCTGAGGACAGTCTAAAAGACAGAATTTTGAGAAAAAGTCAGAAATATGTGAAAAATGTATTTGAGTTCTGACTTTATTCTCAGAATCCAGATTTTAAACTCAGGATTATGACTTTTTTCTCAGAATTCCGAGAAAAAAAATTAGAATTCAGAGAGAAACGTCAGAAATACGTGAAAAATTTATTTCTGACTTTATTCTTTTTTTCTACTTTTCTTCTTAGAATTTTGACTTTTAAACTCAGAAAAAGTCAGAATTCCAAGAAAAAAAATTCTGAGTTTAAAAGTCAGAATTCTAAAAATAAAATATTTTATTATTTCTTTAGAAAAAAGTCAGAATTCAAATAAATTTTTCACATGTGGCCCTAATCCTCTTCCGTATGTTTACCACACAATGTGTGTCCATATGTTTTTGTATTTTGTAGTTTCGATGACTTCAGTGTTAAACAATGTTGAAGGTAATAAACAAAAAATAAACCAGTGAATGAGAAAGTGTGTCCAAGCTTTTGACTGCTGCTGTATATTCAGTTCAGTCAGTTTGACCCAGAAGCATATTTTGATAATGTTGTTGTTGTCATAAAGCTAAGACTTCCCTCTTTACTGACATACACAAATCTCAAAATGTGTTTCTGTGTTGGAGCAGGTCACGTATGGATCAGCGTTTTCTGTATGAATGAGCAGAAAACCAAAAAACCTTTCTCTGCCCTCCAGCATGTGACCTGAAAAACCTCAGCACACCATCATGAAGGATTTCTCCGATATACATCCACTTGTTTCATTTTTGACTTACTTTGAAGGACGCACTAATGCCTCGGGGGATAAACGGATTTAACTGACGTTTGTAATAATAAAACAACATTAGTAAGAAAATTGGAAAATAAAGTTGTTTTTTCGACTTTTCATACATAATTAGCCACTGTAAAACTGCAGCAAACAGCCTCTTTAGTGTGTAGGTCCATTAAATAAGAGTGGAAATAAGTGCAAAGTTTATTGCTAACAATTAGTTGACCTGCCTTTGCAGAGGTGATTGAAATGCACAGCAATATTTGGAGTGTTAATTTAATTTTTGTTGAATTATCAGTGACAGTTATTTCAATGTGACAGGATGTTTGTTGAAGAGTTGTACGTGTGATGATGAGACTCTGAGGCAGCCGTCCAAAGCTCATTTACTGGATTAATTAACTCTGACTGGTGGTGACTCGTTGACACTTTATTTGATCAAGAGTTGATGCTCGGCTATCGGGTGACAAAATGTCCACATTCAACCAAGTGTCACTTCCCTGTTTACTTTATCTCGGAGCCATGATATTAAGTCTAGCGCAGTCTGAGGACGATAAAGACTGTTGAAACAATCATCGTGTGGGATGGGGAGCTTCTGAGGACCTCAGGCAAGAATGTGTAATTTGGGCTTTTGGCCCTTTTCTTCAGTTTTCCCTCTGAGAGTAAGTAAGTGGCCTAGTTATACATTTAGCCTGTGAAGTTTATTTATATCTGTCGGCTGATTGTCAGTTATGTTATCTGCAGCTTTTTCTCATTAAATGCATGGAACACATTTCCTTAGCCTGAAGTGAATTATTTATCATCTTCTCCTCATTATCAAAATCAAAAGTATGTTCAGTCTGTTTAATGCAAAACAGACTGTCCATATTAATATTTATGTTGAGCAGAGTTTAACGGTTGTTTACTTAACTACTTCATTGTATGGGCTACATTAATGATGTTTACAGAAGCAGTTTATGGTGTTGATGAAGCATTTATGAATATCACAGTGGGAGTGTCTCATGCGTTCACGCTGATTGTGCACATGTATGAGACGTGTGATATCAACACCACTGGCTGCTGAGAAACATTCATAATGAGAACATTATTTATGCACTGATACTTTTATTTACTTTATTTTTTGATGTATATATTTATAAGTCTGTGTTTACATTTGCAGCCATGATTTATTGAACTGTGCTCCTCCTGTATCTTCCTCTCCAGTAACGTGTTTAAACTTATATAACACACATTTGTTTACATGGTTTTTCGCAGCTTCTCTTAATTGTCTTTACTCCTTTATTCTCATTATGTTGTTTGTTTTATGCTCTACTTTGTGTGCTGAATCCTTTTACTGCCGCAGAGATCTAATGATCCCTCTGGGATCAATAAAGTTGCATCCAGTCTTAAAGCTTCAGAGCTGCCTTCATTCACTCACTTCAGTTCTCTACATGATAAACACTCAGTGGGTTAGTCTATAGTGAGCAGCCGAGCCAGAGCAATGCACTGACTTAATCAGCCGATACTAGTGTGTAAGACGCATACAAAAAGAAAAGAGTGAATCTTTTATCTGTATTTATCTTATTTTGACTCATGCAGACTCATACTCATTTTCTAATGAATTTTACTGCTGAAAAATATTTCATTTTCATATTTGATAAGCGTGATTTAAAATATTTAACATATCTTCATCTCAACTTTTTGCTAATAAAGTACTGTTGCCACACTTTTGTTTAAACTGTGTGAGAGGCTCCAATGATAGAAATGAAATATAATATTCATGTTTTCATTGTATAATCATGTATAATCATCTGAATATTGTGTTTTCATTACCCTACACTGAGCCTTTATATCTGCAGAGGGGCGAGTCCTTTTACAGTCCACCATGTTGCACCGCTGTGTTTCTACATTAGTCCATATGTATCATTATTTTTTGTCCTTACTGAGAAGCATAGAGTAACTAAATATTTGTAATTTACACACCTCATATTCTGCACATTTACCGAAAGGAGAAGCATTGCATTGCATCTGGATAGCTTCTCTTTGAGCTGCTGTGGCATGGATAGTCTCTTTGGACAAAAGCATCTGCCAAATGAACGTAAATGTGCACAATTAAAATTTAAATTACGTAGTGCAAACATCTCTCACTGAGAATTTGGGCCCTGGAATAAGCTGGCGTGAAGTGAATTTTGTGCAGCGAATGGACACGGCTTCACTTCTCTTCATCTCGGTTATTGTGTGACTGACTTTGTACCTGATGCTGTCTGAATTATGCAGATAATGTAAATCCCACCCATCTGCTGCTCCCTGCAGGATAAAACAAACACCCCAAGTCATCTGGAGTAGTGTGACCCAATTCTGAGCGAGGCCGTCTCCATTAGTGCCTCTCTGTTTGGAAAAGGTTGTACTTCACATTTTCAGTCTTCAGTCCATCTCGTCTCACCTGAGTAGGTATCTGTGCTCTCAGAATGTTCTGCTCTGTTTCCATGGAGACGCCTGGGGCGGTGGTTGCCAAGTGCGGGCTCTGGTTGTCCGTCGCTGGACTGGGCATCCCGGGCTGACTGGTGTCCGTTTTCACGTCCGACCCGTTCCCGAAGGCCAGGATGGCATTTTCTAGAACACAAGAAACAGCAGAGACGCGTCGTGACTGGAGGATCCACGTTGTTCTCATTATCTGACAGCTTAATGGAAATTAAGCCAAATGCTAATTTTCACATCAGCCATCACCTCCAGTTTCCTTTTGCTTTTTTATCCCTGCATGGCTCTTTGTAATGTGATTGGTCACTTTATAATTATGGACTGGGGACTGCAATTACAATGTGGTCATGGCATGAGAGGACAACTCAACCTTTCAGAGTGAGTCATCGGGCTACTGAAAGAGTGACTGTACTCTCTTTGCACTACAGCATTAATTTCAAACTGCATTCAGCACCATTCAACAAAAATGAAAATGAAAGCATGCACATTTGTGTGATGCATCAGGAATTAAAGAGTACTAACCGTCCCTGAAACAAGCAGCGAAAGCTCATCCGCAGACAGAAAGCAGATTTCTGAATAATAGAAGCTCAGATTTTTCAAATTCATACATCTTGTTGCCTTTCTGGGCCACCAGTGTAAGGAACTGCCTAAAATGAGTAACATATGTTATTCATATGCCCGGGGGATATGTTTAAATATGTTATTCCTAAGGCAGTCTTGAACATTGCCCGCCATTACACAAGAGAAAAAGGAGTGTTGTATGAGCAGGGATTCACTCATAAATTGTACATGTACATTGGCAGAGTCTTTTTTTGGACAAACAGAAGAGCTGCTGCAAGTCAGATATAATGCAAATTCACTTAATGGCAAATTTGAATGGCAAAAGGTGAACACTGGTCATAATTCAAAATAATGAACGATAATGAACCGCAGTGAGAGACTTTTTTTGAGTCTGTTCCCGGTCTGCAGGCTCACTGACCGGCTCACCTAAATAGCTGCAGGGCAGCATGACAAGATAGAGGTGAACATTTCCCAGACACAGAGTCAGTTTGACTCACTTCTGACCTTTCAGTTGGTTTTCAACACTAACACTGCATCCAAATGCAGCCTCCCATTCACTATTCATGTGTATATATTATGTATATAAGAAATTCAATGTAAATTCTATCTGTAGTTGACAAATTATGTAGTACTTCCATATGCCAATACGCCTGTACTACACCTGTCTGAGATGAAAAAGTGGTGTGAATGAGAAATGACTTTGTTTTGTCTTTGAGAGATTTGGTGTGTATAAGTGAGACTGACAGTGTAAGAGATCATAATTAGTAGTATTCTGGTAAAAGCAGAGTGCCCATGAGAGAGAGTAGGTAAGAATAGTAATGTGTGAGAAACAGAAGGACAGAGTGTTTGTCTGCTCTGAAAGTGTAATTCTCATCTCATCACATCTCAGCTTGTCCAAGTAAGTTTTCAAGTGGGCTCATTACTGCCGGCTGTGGCCAGAGGGCAGAAAACACACACTGCAACTACCATGCGTCTGTAGTGGGCGTTTTTTCCCCAGATAAGTTGAGAAGTTTAACCCCAAAATCCCACCGGGCACGTCTCTGTCACGTCGCAGCTGCAATGCTGTCCTGGACGCGACGTCAAACCCACTGCGAGCGTTTCACCAGCCAGACTTTGTTTACTTGCTCAGATTTGGTCATTTTCCTGGTTTATGTTCTTCTAAACATGCTTCTACATGTGTAAATATGCTACGTAGTTAATTAGTTTTGCCTTTGTCTGTTTCTACGACCGACAGTTTGTACAGGGTGTTTTATTTTGAAAATCCAGTGGATTCTCTATGCTGTTTCTGTGTTTGGCTTCCTGCCAGCTCGAGGTCGCTGTGGCGACCGCGGCGCACACGCAGCGCGGCATGTCCGCGCCCGGTGGATTTCAGTGGTTAGGCGTTAT
Source organism: Argyrosomus regius (assembly GCA_946959425.1). Classification (NCBI taxonomy): domain Eukaryota; kingdom Metazoa; phylum Chordata; class Actinopteri; family Sciaenidae; genus Argyrosomus; species Argyrosomus regius. Next base: position 1,416,218 of record OX336887.1, on the reverse strand, counting down.
CTTGGGAGCTGGTTCAAGAAATAAAAGATAATGTTACGTGCATCTCTACAGCTTGGATCGATCTGAAAACCTCCTGGTTCAGAGGATAGAGGATATCTGGTTCTTTGATAAAAAGCTGAAGATGTACAAAGAAAATATTAAAACAGATGAAGTACGACTCATAAGGTGCATCCAGTCACCATGCTTGTAAATGTTGTTTTGAGGAGCCAGAGTTTACGGTGCGGAGGTCTGCCGCTTAAATCGATGCTTTTAAAGTTGTTGTCAGTTTTTTTTTCAAGTCTTAAATGAAGAGGAGAAACTTTTCTGTGTTTGAGACGGGAGAGCACAGGTAAGCCTGCGGTAATTAACTCGTGTAGTTTAAAGAATTACGGAGCATTCTGTTAAATGTAATTAGACCTCGCCGGGAGCTAAATTTGATCAACACGTGTGTTGTTGAGAGAAAGTTGAGAAAATGTTATTTAACCACAGATTGTTAATTTTATTCTATTTAAATCACCTGCACAATCTGAATAAATTGAGGCCTTGATAGGTATTCTATAATAGCTCTTTACTTTCTCAGCACAAACACACACTTTTATTGCTTTCAATGAATCCAACATGCCAAATATACTGTAGATTTTCATATTTTTCCAGTGCTTTCATTCACTCAGTGAAAACCAAGGACATCCACTCTCAGACCCTCTCAACCTGGCAGGCTTCCCTCTTTAGTAAGAGATTAGCACCACACATAAGGTCACAGGCAGCGGAGCCTCAGTGCACTCAAACCACTAATGCAACCTCTAGTGCATTATTAGAAGTGAAATATTAAAAACACTAATATAATAATGAAATGCTAAGTGAGTGAGTGAGTGGATGCACTATTCAAAGTGAGAGGAAAACTTGTAGGACACCTGTTACATGAAAATAACAGCACAAACGTGCCCTCTTGGATGCCGCTCTGGTAGTTGGAATGTGATGAAGCGCCGTCTAGAGTTCCCTTTCAGTGGAGGAAACATAATGACATGCCCTTTATCGCGGCCCAATGTGTAAGAAAACGTGATTAAGTGCCCTCTAGGTTTCCCTTCCTCCGTTAACACCTGAGAAGAAAAGGAGGGCCACTTAATATGGCCGACATCGCTCACAGGTCATAGGTGGTAAATATAGAGCCCACTCCACAGGAAAGGTGTAAACACCAACACTCTAATAGCTACAGCACTACAGTAGCTGAGTCATAACATCCAATCACCAAACAATGGAGATGTTAAATAGATTTTTGATTTGCCGCCCAGCAACAGCAGAAAACAATTACGTTCAACAAAAGCGCCCCAAATTAAAGATGTGTCGTCTCATTCTGCAGCTACCTGAAACATTTTGTGAAATTACAACCTATACTTCTGCTGTTTGTCACTCTACAGAGCTGATTTAATTTATATTCCAACGTGTTCCACATGGTGTTATAGTTTAACTTTTGGAGCATGTTTGATGGATGGGATGTGAAGAAGGTGGTAAAGGCTCTCAAAGGCAATGCAAATACAGCAGGTGGGATCCACCACACATCGTTCATCACTCATGTATGTGAAAAAAATAAAAAATGTCATCTGTTAAAGGAAAGTTTCTTCTTCCTGATTTTTGCTTCTCAAGCTACACTGTATAATGTCATATACAGTGTTCACATATAAAGAAGGACATTTATTATTTCCATTTCAGTTTACTTCATATTTATCCTCTACTTCAATTTAGAAGAAAAAATATACAGAGCACATTTTACCTCAGTACGCTGATGTGACTCGTGTGCTGCATGAAGAGTATAAAATAAATAGAAATATAGATTAAACTATCTGAATGTGATGCTCTTAAAGTTAACTCCACTGCAACCAGCTACAATGTCAAACATCTGCTCACAGTGATGTTAAACTGTCATAATAATAACAAAAATAACATTTAATAATAATTTAACACTGAAGCAGCAGCAATTATATTTTAATATTAATGCTTAATCTAATCACTGTGCTTAATATTTAAATAAATCTGCTTCTCCTTCTGCAAACTTATTTAAATGCAATAACTTTTTGGCCGCTCGGGGGCAGCAGAACAAAGTTGCAAACACAAAATATGACACTAACTTGTTAGCAAAAAGTCACAAAACTAGCAGATCACTGCTAGCTCGTTAGAGGAAAAATGCTCAGTTGTGTTGTCCACCAGTTACTTGCTAACATTGTCTGCCATCAGTGAGCTGAAAACTGAAAACTACAAAGTCATAATGTAATTATCAGGATGAGCCACAACCCATAATTATATAAGTTAATATAAATACATTGATTACAGCTGCTTAAAGGACATTGTACAGTTTTTCCAACAAGCTGTGCTCAGCAGCAGTAGCAGGTAGCCCTGTTCCACAAATAAGCTCTGAGAAATCTACAATAGTCTTCCAGAACTAAACGGCCGACAGGCAAAGTTAGAGATTAAATGCACATAATGGAACGTTTAGAGGTTTAAGAGTCAGGTTCTCTACGTTAATGTTGTGTTTTCAGCTTTCTCTGCCGCCCCACGGTGCGAGCAAGAGTTTTAATATAAGATGTTTGTTTATATGTTTACACAGCACCCTGTTAGCACTGCTTATACATTATTACAACAGTCAACATTGACTCAAGGTCTTGGAACAGTTACATATTTACAATGAAGACTGGAGGAGTGTGAATCTTTGGAGACCTTTTTCCTTGTTTCACAGGTGTTAAAGGAACAGATGTTCAAGTTTGGATGAAATTCAATTAAATAAACAGACGCTTTCGATGTTTTGGGTTTGAATCCTCAGCTGACTGAAACAGATAATGGTTTACGCCTTTGCTGTCAGCGCTGAAAACAAATGTATAACAAAGATGATTCAGGGGGTGTGAGCCTGGATTCTTTGCACCTTTTTTCAGCCTTTCCTTTCACTGTTTTTACGCGTTGACATGGTGAAATCATCAGATAATGTGGAAAAAGTGTAACCCCGATTACCAGAACAGAAAAGTGACATTGGAGTGGATTGGAAACATCAGACAGCCTCTCACTCTTCATCTTTCAGATGTCTGTAATGGTGCGATATAATGATCATGGTCAATATTTAAATGGGCCACTTACAGTAAGTAGGTTGTGACTGGGAGGAATATTATAATATGTACATTCTGTACTATGTATAATTTACAGTCTGCTGGATTTATATGGTTTTATACACCCCAAAGGACAGCCATTTCATCAAGTTCTTGGATTTAGCACAACGAGAATGACTTATAATCACACCATAATTAATATTCCATAAGCATTCATTTTCATTCAGCTAATAGGCTACTCGGCAGCAATTACGTTTGCATGAAAGTCGCTTCAATTAAAATATGCTCAAATGAAGACATGAAATGAGAGATTCATCAATTAATATCCACAGCTTATACTGTAAGATGGATGTGGGTGCTTAGAAATGAAAATCGCACCATTATTCTGTCCGCTCCAAGCGAAAACCCTCCGATTTCCAGGAGCGTCTCGCTGGTTATTAGTGATGGGATTTTCAAAGCCTTCAGCGGAGAATCAGCGTGTGACACACAAACATTGATTTCTCACAGGATCATAACAAATTGATCCATCCTCCTGAGGTAGGTTACCTTTGCAAACACAATTCTGCAGAAATCAATGCAGGGCCTTGATTCGACACCCTCCACTGGTGCAATGCTAAGCTTCAACTACTAGACAGAGATGGAGGCGGTGGATGGGTAACCCACATGCTCCTTGCCAGCTCTGCAGCTAATTAGGGAATCTGCAAGTTGCAACAGAACAGCAACGAGTCAATAGTGAGGGAAACAGATTGAGCTCGGCTGATGGTGTGTATACATCAGCACCTCGCAGAAGAGGCTGTGGACCAGCTAATGGCGCTGTGGGCCATTAGCGTCGGTAGGACAGGTGGGGAAGTGTACTGCGGCGCTCAGAGTGTGCAGTTAGCGCTCGCCGGCGTGCAGCGATCTCCTGGCAGGCTGACGGATGAGAGAAGCGAGGGGTGCAACTCCAGCTGCTCGCCACCGTGCCTTGCCACCCACCGTCACGCAAAGATGAAGTGCCAATTGATATCTTCAGTGGTAAGCTGCTGTGACAGTTCCTTTGTAAATGTTTGGACACGGCTGTTTAAGCACCGCCATCTCGCATCTCTTTGACTTTTAAGTTTCTCCCTGAGGGCTTATTTTTCTTTCTTTTACTGACTTCATAGGTTCCCCCGAAGCCACACTGCAGAGCACATCCTGTCCCCAACCTTCCTGACATATTTGCTGGTTACCCTCACTTTTTTCTTGTTTCACTGCTAATTTAACTTCCAGAAAAATTTGAAATAATTGCAGAAATAAATGAGCTTCACCTCCATCTGTCCTCTTATTTTTTTCCCTGACACACTCAGCTTTCAAAGAACGAAGAAGTCCAGAGCTGCTGTTCAGCATCGTGATGGGATTATTATCGCTGTGATGAGGAGGTAAGTTAGGGTGACAGCTGTTTTTAAAACCTGAGCGTGCTCACTCTGGAGAGGGATTTTTTTACGACACTTTTTCCCTCCCCCTATCTGCAAACGACTGTATTCTTCCCTGCCACTATTCTCTCTGTCCACCTCATTAGTTCGGAGGCAGGAAACCAAATTACGTTCAATTACAAAGTCATCAAAGGCCATCTGAAGTCCTGTCTCAGCAAGCCGGCCCCAGCGCAACAGCACAGTGGGGAGGCTAGCGTGCTAAATAATGCTGAATTCAGTCGCAAAAAAAGATGTAAGCACCAAAAGACACCAGGAGGATTTATTTAATTGACGATGATGCTGTCCACTTGTGAAACAGAACCATCACCGAAAGAGAGGAGAGACTTTTGACTCAAGTCAGGATGAATAACAATTCATCTTCTGTACACTGTGATTACACGAGGAACACGGGGGGGAAAGAAGAACATTCAGCAGCTCTCCCAGGGTGGATTCATTTTCCCAATTATTGGCTCGAGCCCAGACTCTCCTTGCCAAATCATTACGCACACTTTCTCCCCAAAATAGAACTGTGAGACTGAACAAGACTGAACTCCAATTGAGATGAGAGCGCGACGTGCACCACTGGACCATAAACCGCCTTTCCCATTAGAAACTTGTTCATCCTTATTATCACGTACTGTATGCGCCGTTTGGCTTCAGCCATTTGCTCAGGCAGGAGGAAAGAAGCTTTTTTTTGCTTAGATGGAGGGAAATGAGGCCAGTAAGTCTGAGGTTTGTTTTTCTGGGTCTCTAAGGAGCTTACAGTAAACAGCACACAGGAGCTGCTTTGGCAAGTCGAAGAGTTCTGGCTGCGGGATGCACATGAGAAGTTTCATTGAAAAACAAGACATCCATCAAGCAGTTGAAAAACATATGTGACTACGCTCAGAGGTTTAACTCACTACAGGATAATGTACATTTTATGGCTATCCAGAGTTGGCTAATTAGACAACAGAAGCATTTTAACAAATGTCATTATCTCATTGTGCGATGCATGTCAGGTGGCAACTAACCTTTCAAAATGGATACACACATTGTAATTGGTCTGTAAATAGCTTGAACGCAGTACTTTTTGTCCCCGGATGAAATTAGTCATTTGGCTCTAATGTCTGCTGCGTTCAGGTCTTTGTTGTTCATGTATTTAGGTATTTAGGTGACATATTTGTGTATTTATACCCTGCATGTTTTTCTACAGTAAAGGCAGGATTCTTCTGAAAGGTACTAGGCTGTATGACGTGTCCTCAATCAACACGCAGTTCCAAATGGCCACCGTCGAAGGCCGGACCAACATCCTGTTGTCATAGCTGTCTTTAGGCTCCATCATAGTAACTCCCTGAACCCTCTGCAAGTATTCTTTGTATCTTTATAGCCTCGACTCTTGACTTTAAAGCATTCTTAGTGTTGCACTTCCAGCAAAAAGTGACAGATATAGGTGAAGAATGAAAAAGAGAGTTTGTGAGAAAAGTTCACACCTTTTGTACAAAAATGTTCAAGTGCAGCATCTCTGATTCCGACATCGTAACTGGAGTTTCACATGTTGTTAAATGACCCGACAACAACAGCTGAGTTTGAATCACATGGAGGCCTGAAGTGAAGTTATGAGACTTCAATTGGTCGATGAAATAACTGTTATATGTGACATGAAAAACAACAACTCCTCCAAAAAAAATACATAGTTTGTAACTGGCCTTTAGAACAACACCTAGAAGCGTTTTCTGATCTGACACCGTCATTAGTCTGTGCCTTTCAAAATCATTACAAATCACTGCTGAAAAATAAACCACTTTTGTTCCTTCAAGCAGCTTCCAAAGTGTTTCTCATTTAATGTGTAGAGGTGCAATATTTGATTTTATTGTTTAGTTTTATGATATATGTCTCGTGTTTCATTTTCTTACATGTACAATCCGTTAATAAATGACATAATATCAGATGGTTACGGTTTAATTAGGGTGCAAAAATGACTTTGTTGGATTTATGAAACATGACGTGTACTTAGGGAACATCGTAGTTTTGATTTAAATGACTAATTTTATGAAGGTTTGTCATCACGGTTTAATAAACGATGATTAGGAATAGATCGTGGTTAAAAGGAAACAACATTGACTGTTGGCTGGGAATGAACAGCAAGTCAGTCTTTTTGCTGACCCATCCATCCACCCTGATCACCTCCACACACACAACCTGTAGCTCTATAACAACATGACTTAGTCCAGACAGTCATAATCCAGTGTCTGCCGGGAGATCTTGTCAAATTCTTGAAGGACGACCTCCTAAAAAACATTCAAAGTTTCCAGTAAGTACTCAGTTCTGTGCTGTGGAGTGAAGTATTCTTAGTCAGAGATAGTACTGCCTGCCCATTAGGAAAACTTTCCATGAGGGATTGATGCTCTGGGAACTGGGAGCAGCCAGTTTAAATCACTGATTAACTCAATAAAACTCATTACAGCACGTCGTGTGGTGATCCCTTTGTGGAGCACAATTAATACAAGTGATTTACTGTACAGAGAGTTTTGTCACTGGAGAAGTAGATAAAGCTTCTAATGAGTAATATTGAAATTTGAGTCTGTTGTTCCTCAGAAATCTTCTCCTCATACTCTGTCCTTTATATTCTGTCTTTTATTGGTACTACTCCTCCAGATGGTTGTTTTTATGCTTTTGTCTCCATCTTTAATGCTGAAGACTTGTCGCTGCTTACTGGATTATTACGCTTATTACTGGATTAACCACCAAGCTGGTAAACGTTGTATCTGTTTCTGTTTCCATACACACAAATATTTTGCCCGAAAAATGAGTCTTTATACTGACGAGTTCTCGACGCGGCTCCGCACTGATCATGTCGTGTCATGCTCACAGTCTGCTTTGAAGCTGCCACATTGTTTAGAGTTGTTTGTACGTCATTTACTATTGACGAGCACATTAAATCCACTTTGCTTCTCATTTATGATCAATGTGGTGACACTACCTTATGCAGTTGTCTATTTTATATCTGAATTTTCAGAATCGAGCACGTGAATAAGCTCCCGCTTGCGTCAGCTGACAATGAATATTAGCATTTATATACAAACACCAGTGAATTTTGGTCCTGCCTGCAAATTACTTTGGAATTATTGAGCACTTTAATGAGAGATATCTATAAAATACTGTCCCTATAATATCTATACTGAGACAAATATACAAGAAGAGATGGGGTTAGGGAATAAATTTAATTCAGTTCAATAGATATATCATTTTTGCCTATGGACAGTACATATTACAGGGTAATAAAATTATACTGCATAGACATTTTGGCAGTTTGTAACAAGACGGGAAACATAAAAAAATGGGATAATAGTTCTGTTATTGCTATTAAATTAGTTATGGTATCATAACTAGAAAATTATGATACTCATGAAAATATTACTTTGGGAAATTACATTGTAAAAAGTTTTTAGACAGGAAGGACTTATTCTTTACATATGGTGTTCATCTTTGTTGCTCGAGGACAAAAACATTTGGCTAAACTTTATATCTGTAGCTATAAAACAGTTATGTGTAGAGTTTTAAAATGAAGATAGATACTGAGGGACAGTTATGTAGGATCTATAGGATCCAGCTGACTATTAAAACTGATGTTGGAGACATATGTCCTGTCATGTCAACAAATAAGGTTCTGACTATGAATTCAGAATCAGAAACTGTATTGTGGTTTAGTTATCCTGTGATGTCATGTGTGAATTTCAATTGATGCTTTATTTTCTTTTAATTTTTCATAACCTTACAATAGGCTTAGTGGATTCTGTTTTGTCACCACATGACAGCAGCTCCAGTTAGCTTTGTACTGTCAGCGGTGTCATTGCCCCGTCACTGGTGTTGTTACTCATACCGACAGCTTTGTAAGAACTTGTCTTCTTTTTTAATAACCCAAAATAAACTTCAGTGTCTTCAGTTTGTATTACTTTGTCACCGGTGTCATTCTGATGTCACCGGTGTGATCGCTCAACCAGAGCGATGATCCATCATCGCAGCGGTTTTGTCGTCGTCGTTGTAAATAAAAGCTACAACAAAAAGGTAAAAGACAACAGAGGATTGGTGGATAATCCTCACCAGCTCACATCAGCTGCAGTTTATGTCACTCATGTGACTGATTTGGTTTATTAATTATGCTTCACTAAAAAAAAAAACATGTTTCTGTTATCACTGATATTTTTTTCTGCAGTGATAATTTACCATCATAATCCAAACAAACAGATATTAGATGTGGTAACCCGTCACTGTGTGCCACCAGCTGTAGTGTTTCATTAACGTCACTCAGGGTGATATTTGTCTGCAAAGTCTCATGTGTGCAAACATATGAATTTATATCGACTGAAGTAAACACATGGCGCGTGAGTGACTGCAGTCTTTACTGTCACTGATGTGTCATGAAGGCGATCACTCCCCAACGATACTGAAAAATGCAACAAAGCGTTGGTTACGAGGGGATTTGTCCGTCAGACAAGGGCAGGACTTTGACGTCTTGACGCGTGAATAGGACAGTGGCTACGATTTTATAACACATAAAATAAAGTGTCCTTAAACTGCGATCTTTTGTTAATCTGTGCACAGATGAACCACATGCAAACCTACAGATCAGAGCTGTGACAGCAGCAAACGTCTGAGCTGACTCACGTTAGTGTTACAGCAAATCAAAGCAATTCTGCAGCATGGAAGTATCATCGATTTCTTTCTTCGCAGGTACACACTTTGTTAATTGTCACACTTGTCCTGGTTGTTATGAAATCTCTCTCTGCAGCTGTTACTCACTCAGGCAGATGTTGTCGTGGAAAAAAACCAGGAAGTCATTGCATTGCTCCCTGTGGTTCCCGCTCGCTGCACAGGAGCACCACGGTCCCACGTTGGATGTGGAGTTGTCAAGGTAGTTGGGAGTTATGGTGCTTCCTGCAGAGAGATGGAGAGAGAGAGGGAAACATCACAGATCTGTATGTCTGCAGGCACAGTGAAGCGATACAACTTCTCTTCATGTTTCCAGGTTCACGATGGTTGAATCTGAACATACGATCTCATGAATAAAAGTTTTTTAATTGAGCTGAATCAAACTTTTTTTGTAAACACCTCACAGGCAAAAGACTAAAGAGTTTAATGTCCCAACAAATTGAACATTTGAGCACAATTCTGGCGGATTTAATCTTGTTATCTAAGCCTGATTATGACCTTACCCTGATTATGATAATCACATAAAGGCGTTTACATGGCAATTTCTATCATCACAACATCGCCTAATTAGGCTAAGACTGGGTTATTAGTTTGCACGTAAATGGATTCACTGAGAGAGAAACTGAGAGGAATCTAAAAAAAAAGGAGAATAAAAGTGGAGTGAACAGAGACAGAGACACAGACTGGCAGGTTATTTAAGCCGGCAGCCTGGTGATCAAATGTTAGACCGGTTCAATCCCATTTCCTGACAGGGCTCCACATTACTGAGCCAATAAAGTTGTACTGTATGTGTGGAGGATTGGAAAGCAGCTAACATTTGCTTAAAATACTCTGATCTTTTGTGACAGGCAATTATTTTGAAATTAGATTTTGTTTGTGGATGTATTTATCATATAAATGTATTTTTAAAAAAAGAGCTGATTGCTTACACAGCATCGTGCTCTTGATCTCTCACTGAGTCTTATTCGGTGCTACAACAGATCAAGTCCACACAACAAGTGCAGCAGCAGTTGTTTTGCAGCTTTTCTGTGTTGCTAACATACATATCCAGCAGGGCAGGCGGCTTGGTGGACTTTGATAAGTGCAGTGGCACGCAGTGCAAAGTCGAGGCACCAACACAGAGGTCTCAGATGTATTCTTTTTATTCTTTTCTTTCTTCAGAGCTCTTCAGCAGGAAATGATTGGGAAGTTATTCTTCAGGAAGGGTAACATAGCCTTGTAGCTTGTATTTTTAAAAGAGGAGGGAAATAGAATTGCTGCACTTTGAGGCAGTGTGGCGAAAAAGTTCTGATTTAGCTCCATCGATTTTCTAGGACCCAGACTTCCAAACAACACCTCAGTGTCTCACTTCTACTTCAGTTGTCTAGAATGGCCAATCACTGCTGCACAGCTTTCTGTCTGTGTCTTCCTTAATCTGTCTCCTTCAGTTCCTCACAAACTAAACAAGCTTTCTGCAGCAGCAGCAGCAGCAGCAGCAGCAGCAGCAGCTGAATGTGGTATTGTTGTCCCATAATGACATGTTTAGACTGAGTGGTTTTTAACAACCGTTTGTGCATTACGGGATCTTTTTTTATCTTAAGTACAATAAGCTGTGTTGTACGCCTCGGCTCGCTCCCTCTCATCGTCATGTCAGGGATAATTCTCTCAAAACAGCAGTCAATAGTTGTAATTGCGCTACTTATAATGCCAACGACTTGGCCGGGCATGCTGCAGCAACATTAATCAGCGCCCCATCGATCGTTGAACCAAGCTTCTCATCGCAATCCTTGATTCATTCTTTTGAGTCCTGTTCAGTGCACTTGTGCGCTCTCCGCCTTCCTCCCTCTAAAACCTTTTTGTTCCTGATCCATCACAGAGGGTGTGTGAGCCGGAGCTGGCACAGAAAGATTTAGTTCTTACCCATCAGGCCGGTGTACGCAAGTAGACATGCTCCGTAGTTCTCCTGCTTGCAGCCACTGGCGCTCTGCTCGGAAGGTTGGCAATCATACTGGAACTGTGCCCAGCGAGACCTGTGGGAGCAATAACATGCCATCCATCATTTACTCGTGCTTGGCTGCTGCACACTTCCTGTCACTGAGAGGTGGCCGGCACCGGTGCTTTCTCTCAGTGACAGGATGTGCATGTGAAACCCACAACACTCATCAACACACTTACCTATACTCCTACATCAACTCCCTCCATCCTTTTCCCTCTTTGCAGCACTTCAACCTCGACTCAAGTCACCCATGGTGACATTCATCCCTCTTTTTCTTCCCTCCCCACTCTCCCCAGTGAGCTGTCTTGTGGAAGGCTGCCAGGCTGTAAAGAGTCAATGAGGGGCAAAGATAGGCCTCGGCTGTGCTCTCTAAATACCGTGGGCAGTGGCTGGCAGGCCTGGCCGCGAGGAGATTAGACAAATATGGATCTTCCATATAAATACTTCCTCCCACAGCCGGTCTGACTTCCCTCCTTCACCTTTCCTGCCAGCCGCTAAGACATCTAGCCTCATCACCATCATCATAGTACAAGGCTATCGTAGCCATCATATCGCATCATCGGCCCCCATTGACTGGCATTTGCAATGGGATCCCCTCAGGGCACCACAACTCCCTGCTCTCCCCTCGTTTGTCATGTCATTATAATGATGTGCGTAAAACTCATAGGCTGTGCGTTTAGTGAAGGCATCCTCTGCAGGCTGCCGGTTAATGCCAGCTGACTAGTGCAGGATTGGAGGGCTGTGCAGGGGCCTTGAGATGCTCCATCCATCGAGGCGGCGGTGGAGAATAATGCCTGATCGATAGTCATGACAGATGAAGCCCTTTGTCTTCCTGACATTTGAAGAGGAACTAGATTAAACGCTGGCGACTATTTGCTGTCAGAGAGAGGAGGATGACTGGATGAGTATGAGAACTCTGTGTTTTCAGTCTCCAGTGACTGAGAGAAAAACACACTCTGAATTTTAATGACTTCATAAGACATTATGATTGATTGGACGTTTATAATCAATTGAAATTTGAATAAAATCTTTGTTTTGATGAGTGTCTCTCACACACACAGAATAAATGTGCTCATTTAGAGAGCTGATCCGGAGCAGAAGGTCAGTTTTCTGCAAACTTCTCGCCGATCCTGCCGACGTCTCGGCTGTAAATATTTTCTGAGCACTTTGGCAACAAAGTCATGTGTGAATCCCAAATGACAAAGGCTGCTCTAATAATGACTATTTCACATGGCTGCTTGTTGCCTGGCTGCTCCCATCAGAAAATGAATGCAGAATTTAATTGAACTAATTAAACACAGTTAATGAGGATAACAACTGAATTAATTTAACACAGCTGACTAATTAAATCTAAATGAACATATCATACCAGCCAGACCTATCTTCCAAGATACACAATGCCATTTATTGTCCTGAGGGTGTGCATGGTTACCACATCAACAAAGCACTTCATACTGAACACAGTGTTGAAGGCAGCGCCGCAGTTTGCTTTTATCACTAATTCATTTTCTGGCAACAGAAATTAAAGGTCTATAAGTGGAGAGTACGTGCTGTATTGCAGTATTTTGCAACACAAGTTGCAAAATATGACACTTGAGAATAAATTCCTGTTCGTATTAGATATTAGCACGGCATGTCTTTGCAGAAGAGATCACGCTACAAGCTTGGTGACACTACGGCTAGTCGATGAACCATCTTGGAGGTTGTTGTTGAGGTTGGTAACACTCAGATAGCAGAAGGGGATGATGCATGAAATATGTGGCCTGATACTCACAGTCTGCATCCGGGAAGTTAGACTAGTTGGTGAGCTAGCAAACTATTTCCACCTGTACCAGTTGTTTGCAAGCTAGTTTGCTAATCTCACACACTTTAAAATGAAAGGTGTCCTCGGGTTATTGATTTCTGTCTACAATGTCTTTTGTGGAGCGCTTTATACTCTGAGAAAAGAGGTTAAATGAAGGTGAATTGACAAGACAGCTGAGGAACAACAACTTCCTCACCTTTCCCTCAAAGTTCAGCACCGTCAAGATGGAGTGTTATTTTTCAACAGTGTCAAACTCAACGGAAAAGACTCGAGAAAAAATCTATTAAATATGATGTTTCAGTAGACATGAACTGAGCTTGTAATTTCACCACTTTTCAGCCTCGTCTAGCTCATTGTTTCGTTTTTATAGCACCTTACTGTCTTGGTCCAGTCTCAGTGTCTCATCAAACATGTTTTCAGCTGCAGGAAGTTATAATAGCTGCACGGGTTCAAACAAAGTGAGCGACCTGCAGGTGAAGAAAACATGCTGGATGTCTAAGTAGGCACCCATAAATACTCAATGTAAGAACCTACCAGCCACATCTAGAATTCAAGAACTTCCTGTAGGTTTAAAGGTCTGAGTTGGTTTTCCAGTCAGTATAGCTGAGTTACAACTTTCACACACTTATTCTCAAGCTTGCACAAGTCAATTGTACAAATACACGTCCAGTGTGAACCAGTAGAGAGCCAAAGTAAACAAGTGGCTGGTGAAGCTGATCAAATATCTTACAAGAAAAAGAGACCCAGATAAAGTTTTCTCAGGAGTCAGATCAAACCAGATGCTACATGTGTCAATAACAGGAAGGTGTTTGCCAACAAGATAAACATAAGAACTCAATAAGCTGATATCGTTCATCAAAGCTTGTTTCTCCTCTAAACATCAGAGCTTCAGAGCAGCACCTGAACACATCAGGATTTTCCAAATCAATCAGTATTCAATGTCATGGATTACTTATTTTTCCTTATCTTACCTACCTATTTATGTGTCAAGTCACTATGGATTTTATACTATACAAAGACAACACAAGACATCATGTCTAACCTGATAACTGTGCTATGCTTTGAAAAAGGCTCAGCATTAATGTAATGTGTAATGTGCTCAATAACTGAGCCAAAACATGCACAAACACCTTTGTGAGCCTTCAACAGAAGCCACAGTTGCTGCAAATAATCAGTTCAGTGAGTCGATTGATGCCAACTCAGGAAATTAAGTGTAAAATGTTTTTGGCAGCAGGCAGCATGTTAGACAACATTTCTAATTTCTACCTGCACACGTAGTCTGCTTTACAGCTCCGCAGCTGAGCCAGGCAGTTGGGCTTGTCCTTGTCCTCGTAGGAGCAGGACGGAACGATGGTTTGCCGGCGGCGCTCTGCGCAGGCCGTGTCGGTGCAGGGACAGAACAGCAGCTCATGGGTGTAGTCAGGGGGAACGCGGTCAAAGAACTTCCTCAGCGCCTTGTTGCACTTTGGTCGGTTACACGGCCCCGAGCGGGCTGACGGCTGGATGCACGCCGAGACGTACTCCGTGCGAAGCTTCTGACACGTCTCATCTATGTTACACGCCTTGGCAGCATCCAGGCAGCGGTTCACCGTCGTTACTTCAGACTCTAGAAGGAGAATAAAACACACATGCAAGGCAGTAAGCATTTCATCCTTCTGTGTGGTTTGAGAAAATCAAATCCCAGGCAATGTTTACCAATGATTTCAAGGCCTAATTGGAGTTGGTATTGACTTGCCACTCTCACCTCTAGACTCAGATGCAGTGTTGCATTTACAGCTGGAAAAAAAGTGTGAGTGTGTGTGTGTGTGTGTGTGTGTGTGTGTACAAAGTACAAACTAAACCAAAATGATGATTATATGTAATAGGCCCCCTTGTAATGAATAGAACATGAATGGTGTTTAAATGTTGCATGAGCCCGGGCACTGGATGTGTTTCAGCCGAGGCCTAATGGCTGAATATTTCATTCTGCTGGGTTAATGCAGAGTGGCAGTGCTGAAAAAGCGTCTCCTCCATCTCTCCAACCGCACAACAAGGCCTGTAATTACTGCTCCTTCCTCTTCATCCATCTATCCATCTTTTCAACACTCTCTCCCTACATCTGGGTCCATCCCTCACTCACCTGACTCCCTCCTTCCCTCGCCAACTTCCTTCCTCGCTGTGTCGCCTGCCACTCACCCTTCCTCCCCCCTCAGACTCCATCTGTCTCTTCCCTTGCTGCATTTAGCACGCTCTCCCTCCGTTCTCTTCCATCCATTCTTCCTAAACTTTGTCCATCTCTGCCTCCCTCAGTGCCCATGCTCCCTCTGACTCCCGCGGTAATGAGCCATCTCTGTGGTGGCCGTGGAAAGCCCCTTTTCATAACCAGCTTTTTTTGGCTGCATTATTTTCCCACTCTATCATCATGTGTGTGTGTGTGTGTGTTTTTTTCCCCAAGCGACCTACCAGTCAATACAGCCATGATGACGCTCAGCTCCTCTGGCAGATAGCGCTGCTCATTAGTTTGTAAACTGCCTGTAGTTGTGTCTCCTGGTGAGTTCGCCTCTCACCAAGCTGTCATATAAAATATGAATGGCCTTGGAGAGCATGCTAACAACCCATCACAAAGCACAGGTTATTCCCAACTTAACTGCTAACCAGACAACGGGTGGAGGCGGGGGGAGGATGGGAGGGCCAGATGGAAGCACGGGGCGGGATAACAAACTGTTTACCATATGCGTGATAAACAGATGCATATTTCTATGTTGCCATTGTGTTTCTTTCAAAGATATTATTTATTTAAAGACGAGCTGAGCGTGCATCCGGCTTCACATTCACGCCCTACACGCATTTACACCTCAGAGCTGCCCAGTACAACCACCACAGTCCTGAGGACTGGAGGCACTGGAGGTTCAGTGCACTCATGTTCCTGGTTTGTTTTCAAGTCGCAGGCCTGGTTCTGTAATATTCATCATCACAGATCTAAATTTTAAATCCACAGTGGGGAAGTGACACATTCTGTTATTTTGGTTTTGGCACGGTGGATTTGAAAAATGTCTGAGACTGGAGTGCTGACTTTACACTTTAAAGGATGTGTTACGTGTCAATCTGGGACTTAAGTTACTGTTCGTGACTGTTCGTAAAAACATTTTGAACACAACCGTAATTGTTATTTTGAATAATGCAGACACGTCTTACGCTATTTCTTTGTACTACTGTGTGCTAAAGTTCCTGAAGTTCATCCAATATGGTCACTATGATCACTGTTAAAACTTAAAATCTGATAATCTACCTTTAGTGTATGAGATAAAACCTGTAGGCGCCTCTGGAAAGTCAGTACTTTGCTCCTGACTCAGCTTGGAGTGACAGCAAAGTTTCTGCAAATACTGTGCATGCATACACATATTTATTGTGGCATCATATATTGTGTTTAGAGTTCACACTGTTCCTACAGTTCGTTTGTGGTTATTTCCGTCAGTATTAATATACTTAGACTGGTAACTGGTAACCCGTGCCATGCCATTCTTCTGACCAAACATTTTTCCAAAACCCTGATAGTCTAACAAAATGTCCTGTTGGACAAATTCCACCTTGTTGCTCTTCAAGCTTGTGATCAGCCTCTTGCATTAAAAAACCCAAAGCAAACAAACATGTTTGTCTTTCAACCAAGGTGCATGAAGTAAAGAAAAGACAATTTCTACCCCTTCCTGAGGCCAATGATCCATGAAGAAGCTTCATTCTTGGTGCATAACATCTAATGTGTCTGAACAGAGGCACTTTTAACGCCGCTGACTTCACTGTAGTTAACTGATTAATTGGTGAAGGGTGAAGTACACTGTTGTTGAATACTCCTCAAAATATGATGAGCTGTGGCTCCGGCTTGCGTCTTTGAAAAGGGTCATTACTCTGTTTGAGGGAGAGATGCTATAAGGGCGGAAAAACATCCATTAATCACGTCTTTGTTGTTTTGGCAGTCGGCTTGTCGAGATGCATGGCAAGGATGTCAACTTTGACCTCCTGCGGAGTTGCTGGAGTGAAATTTACGAGGAGGCTGTACAGTGCCGGTCTGCTGCTGCTGTAATTCAAAGCAGCCTAAAACCAGTGGTGTCATTTTAATAAGTCAGCTTATGTATGAGGTCACAAAAATGTTATGACCAAGCACGTTAAAGTTGACGTCCGCTAAATCTTAATTGTTTAGATTTTTCTCCAGGTTTCTGTATGCATCGTGCACTCACAAGTTCTTCCACAAACAGGTGAGGACGGTTTGCAACAAGCCCACAGAAAGCTAGAATGTGATTTTCCTGAAGAAATTTGATTGCTGCAAGCTGCTGCTGCTAAAATATTAAATATACTGAACAAAGTTAGAAGTGGAAGCCTGTTTCTGGCTGTCAGCATTCGGGAACACTAATGTGCTTTACTAACTTCATGATATATTTTTACTGTAACGCCTGTTGTTGGCTGAAACTGCATTGTTCCAAAGATAGTTACAGCCGGTCATGATTTACACTATCGATAAGGTGTTTCATTATATTAAGGACTCTACAGTACCATGGAGCACCTGTGTATCAAGAGTTATGTCTTTAGCATGAATAGAATTTGAGATATTAACTATTTTATGCACTCCCTAATCTAATAACAGATATAACGTAGGAATTAAACAACATCCCGTGTCTGACTGACTGTGTTTCATGCCCCGTCACTTCAATTTAAACACACCGATGATCTCAATAATTACTTTGGTGAGTAATATTATCATAATCAGTAAAAATGATGATTAAATCTATGAAAATTATATCTAAGTTGTAATAAAAAAACATTCATTCATAAATGGCTTGTGTGCGACATTACAGATGACTTCAGATTGCCTTCAAGTTTAAAATAGTTGAATAGTACTATTCAAGAATAACTTTTCAGCCTGTTGGCTGTTCCACAAATGCAGAAGCATGTGCGTGTCCCTTCGGATAGTTAAAGCCTGATTCTGCGGCGGAAAATCCTCAAACTTGTGAGAGAACACACATTTAGTACAAAACATGCGTGAACATGTCCTCATTTTGTTCGATGATTCTTGGCGCTTGTATCGATGAGTGGCAAAGAGGCGTGAAGACAGACTGGGGATTAACTTTTGAGGGGGTAGAGTGGTTCTCATCCCACTTTTGGATGGTGTCACAGCTGCCCCTGAAGCCTGGGGCGCTGTGTGCTGGAGGGGCGTCACAGCAAGCGGGACCCGGGTATTGGTGAGGCTCCTGTCATGGAGACTGGGCCCAACAAGGTTCCACAAGACAACTAACTCAAATTCAAATTCAAATTCAAATTTTATTTGTATAGCCCAAAGTCGCAAAATACATTTTGCCTCGGAGGGCTTCACAGTCTGTACAGGGAGTGACACCCTCTGTCCTTAGACCCTCGGTTCGAGTGAGGAAAAACTTGCCCACAAAAAACCCTTTTAACAGGGAAAAAAGTGGAAGAAACCTCAGGAAGAGCCACAGAGGAGGGATCCCTCTCCCAGGACGGACAGACGTGCAATAGATGTCACGTGTACAGTCAACAAGTCAACAGAAACATTTTGTGTAATTACAATGAAAAATGACAATGGATTGAACAATCCTTCTGCTTTGGCTTGAACATGGGGGTTTGGTGGGAGCTGCTCAGCGGAGTGCTAAAAGGCAGCGGAGAGACAGGTGAAATGTTTTGTATAGGTTTGCTCAGGTTTTGCGTATAGACTCTATTGTGAAGCTGAGTTGAGTCGAGCAGTCATGGCCCTGATCTAATTGTATAACTGTTGCACAACCTGAACATAACCTGAATTTACCTTCAAGGCTGTTATGCAAACGGTCTCCTGAACTTATTCCACTGTTAAATCATTTTCTTCTCCCTCCGGTGTAAAAAAATCATGTGCAGTTTGCTGATGTCACCTCGCATTACTTCAGGTTTGAAATCATAAAATTTGTAAAGATCTGAATGTTGGATAAGGTGAGGACTCACAACCTTTTCATTTACAGACAAAAGTGCTCCACAAAGTTTTCAGTCTTTACAAGACAAACAAAACAGGACAGCTTTTTCAGACTCCATTATTTCACTCAGAAGTGCAAACCTACAGACCAACAGAAGAATCTGAGTGTTATGAAATCCTGAAATCAACCTGCAGTTCACCAAAAAGTCTCTCTGGATTGTTCAATGCTCTACGAACACCTCGTATATTAAAGAAAAAGAAAACGGCTTTCTGAAAAGATTTTGAGGGACATTATCAGGTTTTTATGGTCCTCGACTGACTCCATGGAGAACACTGCAGTACTAGTTTGACGTGCTTCCGACGACATGGATCAATGGGGCCTGAACTAGGAGACTCTTTATCTGGGCCATGAACACAAAGCTGCTGCAGGCCCTCAATCACCAGAGTTTGTATTTTAATCCAGTAACACCCGACGTTGGAAGGTTGGTATGAAATATTTTCAGAAATATTTACAGCAAGATGGAAAAGTTGACTTATTCTTGGAGGACCAAACCTTGTCTCTTCATGATGGGGATAGTGGACATGCAAGCTGCCTTGGTTATGTATCTAGTTACATATTTAATAGTGTGTGGGACGGGCATATGTAAGAACGTTACACACAAAAATTGCTGACAGGCTGAAGTAGACATATATAAAGTTGGTATGTAGGTTGTGTGTTAAATCTGTATATGTGGAGGGGTAGACATGGATATATACTGTACTTCTGGAAGTAAAGATGGAGGACTGAGTTACAGCTCACAGGCACAGAGACTTTTTAATGAACTCTTTCTGTAAATATGCCAATATGCTCTGACCCAGTTAGTTGTCCAGCCATCAAAATTTGGCCTTTGTCAAATGTTGCTGAAATTCTTACACTGCTTCTACTACGTCAACTTTGAGGACAAAATGTTCACTCGCTGCCTGATATATCCCACCCACTGACAAATGCCATGATAATTCACTTCACCTGTCAGCGGTCATAATGTTACAGCTCATCAGTGTATACACATAAAAAACTGGAGAAGACTGATTCTTAATTTCAATTAGGAGCCGCCAACATATAAATATAGATGCTTCTTTTAGCAAAATCAGTGACTATTTTTATCCTCACCATGTACATATACATTTTGCATGTGTCCTTATACGACATTGATGATCATCTTTTGTTTCTCAGGTATTTTGAGGCTGCTGCTGTTCTCCGAGCTGCTCCGTGTTTGAACAGCACACTGTATTTAAATGTTTCAGTTAAACAGCGTTCTCCCTTTGAGCTGTCATTATCCACTTGTTTAAACTCTTTTTTTCTGTGTGCGTGGGACATTTATCATTATACTGTGTGACATGCATGAATGCCTTCCATACTAATCACTTCATTTAAGTCATTATTTAAGTTTCACACGCGTAGTTCTGAGTATAATTGCCGTCGGAGAAAACAAAACACTTGACTTTGTGTCCTCTCCGCTGAAAAAAACTGGAACTCCTCATTTGTGTGCAGCCTGTCTCTTTTCCAAATCAACAGGAGAAAGAAATGTTTGAGTAAACAAACCAACTCTCTGTCTTCCATTTCCTTTTCCTCTCTCTCACCTCTTACCATGACTTTCTTCTTTCTGTTCCCTCCCTCCCTCTCTTCTCTCAGTTTGGCTGCTTCCAGCTGCATTAAAGTAAATAGGTAATTAATCTGTGCCTCAGGGGCTAACAGCAGCACATACCAGCCCTGCGGCTTGCCCACAGGCTCCGAGGCAAGACAGAAGCAAAGTATGGGCTGTTACTCATCAAACACTTTACAAACCCACCTGCACATCCACCCGTCTACTCCATCAAAATACATAAAGCAAAAATCTCGGTTTGCTCTTTCTTTGACACATAACTCGGCTGATACTTTCAGACTTTTTTATTCCTGCTCTGTCGTAGTAACTGAAGCCAGAAGCAGAGAAACAGTTGTAGCAATGGCAGTTTGCCCAGTCACCTGCAGCGATGGAGGCCAGACGGACGTAGTCAGAGCCCCTCTCTTCTGGTTCGTAGGGATAACTCTCCACCAGGCTGAGTCCTGCCAACACAGAGGAGAGAGGTTAGTTTCTGTTGACAGCCCACAAACACAGACACAATGCCGTGATATATATCATATGCTGTGAATTTTGGAAATGATCGCATCGATTGGGTTATTGGAAATGTTTGTATCACATCCTCCATCAGCTGTGGGCTGTGGATGACACGGTGTTACGAGCTTAAAAACGTAGTAGCAAAGAAAAATATTTCTCTCAGCAGATATTTTAGAAAATCAGAAAAAGATTGAACTCAGTTCAGTGTTTATATGTGTCGTATTTATTCAGATCTCCAGAAAGCTTAAACGTTAGCTGGCTGGGACTAGAAATCTTGTCTGGTCGTTACTAAAGCTCTCCAGTAGTAAACTGGGTTTCATTACATATATGACATGCCTGATTCCAGTTATTAGTCAGACCCCATCATGTATCTCCATGGAAACAGAGACAACACAAGCAAAAATCTTTATTTTGAGAGTGAATCGCCCCAAAATATGAAACATTTAGAATTTTTTGATTTCGTTAGTTTAATTGGAATATTACATTCACATGTGAGCTCTACCTCATTACTGGAACTTCAGTGGTGCTTACAGACCTCGGTCACTGTCGTGCTGATAATGACGGTCAAGCACACCCTCTCGTGTGATATTGATTAATTTCACTTACTAACAAATCAATCTTTTTTTAAGAAAACCAATTGACATGAATGGAAAATAAGTTAAACTACAAAGTAAATTAACTAAAGCTTCAGCTACAAGCCTAAAAATCAATGACCTGCCTTTTAAGTATAAAACGTGTCTGGCAATCAGCACTTTAAAAAACGTTGGTTCTTAAAGCAGCATGAGGTGACTGAAGAGGCCATGTAATCTTTGTCCAAGCTGCAGGATGCATGAGATCATGAATGCCAAACCAAACACACAATAATCTTCCCTGACAGAGACAAAGACTTTAAACATAATTTGGAGATTTGTTTGTTGTTATTAGTTTCCTGCATAACTCGAACTTTGTAACCAAACTGAACCCGGTTTTAACCTCGACTCCTCGATGCCTTTTGGGCTGCGATCAAATCAGTGTTTACTGTGGAGGAAGAGCTACTGTTAGGCGGTTAACTAACTCTGCTAAACAGCCTGGAACTTAATATAAGCCATCTTAAAAAGGCTGTTTGCTCCAGTTGTTTCACACATTTTTAATGAAGCGTTTATTTTATGTAGTCCGCCCCGTGTGTCCTCATGAAAGTTCTTAGCACTCACTGCAGCCTGGAAATAATGACGGCTGATGAGAGTGAAGCTCTACTGTGTGTGTTATTTGTTCATTATTTCCATGTCATGTCTTTTACATCTGCACTTGGCTTGCAGGACATTCATGATGTTGTTATTCATGTTATTACTGTTACAGAATATAAAAGTATACAGTGTAATAAATGGCAAGATTTCGATGTAAGTACCACAAATAATGGCATTCCACGCAGGAAATGACAAAGACGGTGCACAGCTTAAGAAATAAGCACAAAAGTGATCAAACACAATGAGTGTGGGTGGAACAAAAAGAGTCAGAGCCTCAGTTTTAACTATTTTTGACACAGTAATCACTCTTTTCATTCCTGGAATTTACTGTTGAGCTGACTGGAGGCGGGAGCCTAAATCATGTGCAATGGGCGGCACACACTTGATAATCCCAATAATAAACTGTACCTGCTCCCGCCCACCTCTCAGGAACAGAACCATCAGATTCGGTGTGTAAATGTTAATTTTACCGTGCAGCACGGACTGATGCAGGCTCCAGTAGATACTCAGGCAGTTCTTCTCCTTCTTCATGCCTCGTTTACATTGGCAGCCGTGCAGAGGAGTGGACAACAGCGCCGTCATGGCGTTCTCACACTGGTTTCGCGCTCCGGGCCCGAGCTTCATGCTCCCATCCCCCGCCACGCACTGCCTGAGGGTGCGCAGACGTGGGCTGCAGGTGTCATCGCTGGAGCAGGTGTCTCCGGCGCGCAGGCAGTCCCTCCCGCCTGCAGAGAGAGCCATGCGTGGGACTCCTGCAAGACAAGACGGACAAAGGGCAAGTTAGTGTCATGTTGTGGTCCCCCATGATGAGCGCTGAGCGGGGAGACTGGTCTGTTGATTATCTGTACACTCGCTCAGTGAAGCTTTCAGAGGCTTTCACTGTGCACCAAAGAAAACGATATATGATACAGCCAAATGACCCAAGAGGGCACTCAATCATTTTAAAGTCCTGTGATGTCTCTGAAGAAAGCACGATGGGAAAAAAAACAGATATTTGGTTAAAATACTATTACATACAGGGAGTCGGGTAAAGATCGACCGAACACCTGAGCAATGGCTGATATCTGTTTAAGACAGGTAAAAGGATAAAGTGACACACATCCTGAGACTGGAAGCAGCACAAAAAATGACATTATGCAAGACCCAGAAAGGCGACGTCAGAACAGAGCTGCGGATGAATCCATCAGGAATGATGGAAAAACGAGAATGAATCTTCAACTTCTACAACTTTTCTTCTTTTTTTGTATATTACATATTCTACATATAAATTTGATGTTACAAATGTCTTGCCAATAGATTTTTAAGTGAGGATTCTTTTCCTTCAAAAGTGTGAGTTTGGGAGATCAATTGGTAAAGACTAAAATGTATGAATTATTATAATTAAGATGAAAGTTTAATTATTGACTGAAGCAGTTTTTGCATTATGAAGACGAGGTGGTGAAGAGAAGCCAAGATCTGACTTTTTCCTCTACTATGTGTCGAGCTCATCATGCAGCTCATTTGCATCCTGTTGGGCCATGCCTGGTAATTTTCCACATTTTGTCAGACTTGACAAAGCCACAGAAAAAACGACACTAACTTTACAGTCTTACTCTGCGCTGCAAGTTAACTGGCTGATGTGTAAAATGGGCGGATTGCTCTAATCAAACCCAACAAACTGATGAATGAACGTGAGATTTTATGATCCACTGAATCATTGCTAAATTTAATAATTGGATTAAATTCCACACCGCTTGTCAGTAGCGATAAAACAAAGTCAACGATGCGTCTCACTACTGTATTCCAGCATTTTAAGATTACACTCACAAACCCGAGGGGGTGCTATATTATTCATGAATTCATACAGTTGTCACGTAGAATACATCTGACACCGCGAGCCGGAGTTTGATGGAACCCGGGGGTTAGATGCATCTCACCAATACATGCTGGCATGTTCGAAATTACACTGAAGTATTTCAGCTTCAGTCATAACAAAGTGTCACATTTGTTAGAGGTTGGTCCAGAGAGGCGCTGCATCGTTTGTGTTTACTGTTGTCATGTGGCACTAATAACATGCAAGCTTCACTCCCCTGAGCACAGTGAATGCCTGTTTATTCTCAGCTGTCTGAGACCTCTTTGACTCTTATAAATAATGTTTTTTAAAATCCATCCACGTGTCAAATGTTTTTTCCAAAGTACAAATTAACAAATCTAAGAAGCTCGGTGAGGCTGTACGTACGCAGAGCGCTGTTTGAGCTCAATGCTAACATCAACATGTTTATCTGGTATAATGTTTACCATGTTGACAATATTATTTTAGTCTCTCAGCATGCTAACATTTGCTAATTAGCACCAAACACAAAGTACAGCTGAGGCTGAATGTGATTAGTTTTGGAGCTGTTTGGTCATAAACCAAAGCACTGCACAAACTCGCCAACCTCTAGACTTCAGAAAAATGGAGGATTTTGAAACCATAGCTGGGTTAAAATTTGAGTTCCAGAGGCTTCTGTTTCTTCCATTCAGGTGACTTTCAAAGAATGTCAGCAGCATAAGCTAATATTTCTACGTTTTCAGAATTTCGTTTTCCGCATTTCAAACCGGCCCTTCAAAAGTGTGTGCACACCACTGCACGCCATGTCAGCTGAAGCGTGCCTACAGCAGAGCACATCTGTTATAATTAGCTAAAGCTGCAAACTCGGAGCCTGTATAGTGCAACGGGAGGAGAGGGCAATGAATGAAAATCAGGAGGGTTGGGAAGTGTGGATGGAGAATCCCCAAAGTTATTACAATCTATCCTGAAGGGGTCGACCAAATTTCATGGCAATCCATCCAGTGCTTGTTGAGCCACTTCACTTAAAACCACAACCTGCTGATGACCACAGTGGAAAGGTTAGCATTAGCATACAGTGTCTGGGCTCCATGGATATATGCACAGAATTTCATGGTAATCCAAATGTTTGCCAATCTAGATCGATCGACTGATGTAATCATTCCTAGAGCCTAAAAAAAAACAACTCACTAACTAACGTTGGGTCAGCCAGTACAAACTTACACTGTGCAGCCAAACTTTGTTCAAACCCACAGAACTTTATTTCTCCTCTAGTGGAAAGTTTCCAAATATGTCAGGTTGAATTTTGGTGAAATGTGTAGAAAATGATGCACATCTAGAGAGACATCTGGAGTATTTCCATGTGAGGGAATGGTGCTGCCATAAAAATATGGACTCTTGGGTTTGAATATTTCACCCAGCGTAAACATCAAATAGCTTCAATAAAAAGCTGCAACAAGCTGAGACAGAATATATATGAAATACTGTCAGACTGGGTGGAAAAGGGGGAAACTGCATGTTAAAGAGTTCATTATATATCCATTATAATACTTCAGCTCCCGCTGCGCTGTTAGTATTTTAGAAAGCATTTAAAACAGCTCACATGATAGAGATAGTTTTGAACAAGTGAGAACAATTAGTTATCCGCTGCTTGACAGTTTCCAAGAAATCATGTCCAAAAGCATTTCTGTGTCACCGCGCACTTGGTGAGACTTTCTGTGCAGCGAGTCGGCTCAGTAATTAAGTCTTAATCAAATCTGATTCGATCACAGCTCAATCAAGTGATAAGGAGCGAAGGCGGTATCCCAATAACGGCAGAAGCTTGCTAATTTTCCACCGGCTGACTGACAAGACTGTCTTCTACGTTTTCGTCTGCAACTCAGAGAACTCTCTCTCTCAGGGTTGCATGACTCTGGAGATGATCAGATGAAAACAGAAACATAAGACTGAATCCAGTCAGCTGAAGTTATGCTTGTGGAGAAAAAGGGGTTAACTGTCATGCGCTCAGCAGGAGACTTCTCCACCTTCCTGAGGACTCTGCTAATCTAGCGGTCAGCTGTCAATAACAGTCTAGACAGACAGCGAGGCAAGAAACTTGTTGCTATGTGTTTGGGATGTTTATGGAGTCTATTGAGAGAAAGCATCTGCCACTCAAGTGAAGAGCACATCTTCGCCGAGGTCTTGACAGGCGGCATTTACTGTGCCAAAAAAAATATCCCCCTCAACAAGCCATGTATTCCACTTCAGTGTCTTAAAATCTGATTTATTTTATGTAAAGCAAAGCGAAGGGAGGGAGGAGGGGGGACTGCAGGGTGAGATAATGTCATTCGTTTTCGATGCAAATCAGCTCCACTCAGGAGTTTTCTTGGATCAAGTGATGGTACCTTGAAAAAAAATTGGAGGAATCAGCCTTATGTCAAGATACTTCACTCGCTCACAGAAAACTCTCAAAATGCAGATTTGCATTGGAAATACACGATAATATCTCGCCCCTGTGGTAGGTTTCCTGCACTTGGTACAATATCTGGAGTGATTTCTTTTGCTTCGCTTTATCCGAGTGTGTGGAAGCTGTAGGTGGGGGCAGATACGTGGGTGGTTTGCGTGGGTGTTTTGATCTGGAAGGTGAAGCACGGAAGAACCGTAAAAAAAAAAAAGCCAGGTTTGGCTTTGCACGGCTTCAAGGCAAAAGCAAAGAAGAGAAAAACCCCCGGTGAGCGGCTACAGTGCAAATCTTATTAAATTGCAACTAATCCAGTGTGTAGAGAGGTTTGATATTTGTCTGAGAAAATTAAGCAGCACTCCAGATTGAGAGAGATATCTGTTTGCCTGGAAACACACCGGCAGTTCAAAGAGAGACAGTCAAAACCAATTAGAGAAATCAGCTGCCTTGTCATTCAAATTCGTTCCATCCTATACGGCTTCCTGTTTATCCCACTGAAGTAAATAATCTGTTTGCGCTCTCCCTCCCGTCGCTTTTTTGTTCCCTTTCCTCTTTGTTTCTGTTTCCCTCCGATTTCCTCTCTGCTCTCGTCATCCTTTCCACTTATCTCCACCCCTCCCTCCACCCCTCGCACACAAACAAACACACCTGCTACGGTTCAAGGAGCAGATTCTGAAATATAATAATAATATTTTCAAGGAACGGGACAGCCCGAAACAAAACTGAATTCACTTTTCATTGCTGTAATCTCGGGCTCCGTCCTCGCAGATGAAAACAAAAACAGCCGAGATGAATTTGACAGATTATGTGTGACCGTCCAAATTAGCATCAGGTGAAAAATATGAAGACAAGCATAAAAACATGTTGATTTACAGCTGCAGCTGCAGAGACTGAACGCAGACATAACGAGCTTTCTTGTGCTCCTCTCTGCTCAGAGCAAACAGGTGGAGGGATGCTGAGAGGACTCGAGCTCGCCTCGTCTCATCGGGTGGCTCCTCACGTCCCTCTGCCTCCCACCTAAACACCAGCCTCCTCCTCCTCAGCCACCGGACATCAGTCACTGCCATCAGCCGCTCGCTATCAGCCAGACGAGAGGAAGCTCCTTTTAAAATAAAAAGAGCTGCTCCACAGAAAGCACCGCGTTCCCGTTAAAGGAAGCTCAATAAGATTTCACTCTCCACGAGTGAACAACGATGATAAAACTGGAGCGAGAGCAGAGAGAGTGATGACGATGATAAAATGAGTTATATGTTTGCATACGATAGCCTGACTCAGCTTTTTTTAATGAGTCAATATCCCAGAAAAACAACAATAGTAACAAGTTTAGAGCTCGTTCATCTCTGAAGCTGTATTCCCAACAGTCCAGGATTTATTATAAATGCAGTGTTGGATTATAAATCCCCCGTGTTCATCATTTCTGTGAATTCTTGTAACGTCTTCTGAGCTGAGTTACTCCATTTGACTTCTTGTTTCCATTTGTTCTTGAGTTTTTTCAGTTATTCTCTGAAAGCTCAGGCTGCATCGGCAACTCAACGACCACACTAACAAACGTGAGGAGAGATGAATACTGAGAACAAATCTCAATAGAATGAAGTCCAGGACAACTACAACTACTACTACTACTACTACTACTACTACTACTACTACTACTACTACTACTACTGGACACAGTGTAAGAGTACTTAGAAATATCAAGCTGAACTGACACCTGTCAGAAAATTTGAACATTAACTTCATAAAGGTCGAATATGTGGCAGAGCTGCTGTACTGGCTTGAGTTGTATCTAATAAAATGGCCACTGAGTCTAATCAATCAACAACAACCTTAATAATTGATTTAATAATTTAACTGACTCACTGCTTTTCTCCATTTTAGATTATTTTAATTTGTATATTTGGATTTTGGAGTATTTGTTGGACAAAACAAGCACTTTGAACACATGGGGGGCTCTCAGAGGTCATGAATGGACAAGACAACCACAGCAGATTTACTGTATACACTGCTTTGTCTTTGACATATTTGGTTGAGGTTAGGGAAAGATCAGAGCTTCGGTCTTCATCTTTTTCAAACATTTCCCCAACCCTGATCGAATGCTTTGATTTGCTTTCTCATAAAAAATATATTGCTAGTCAATGTTTTGCAGATTGCTCGACGATGAGGTTGATTGATATTGTAAAATAATAATTTGCTCCATCCCTACAGTAGTTTTTTGGGCCTTTAAACTTGATTGTAAGTTCATTTTCTAAACTACTTTTTTAATCCCGCTTGGAGAAATTCAGTTACACTCTGCTGTTAGCGATCATTAAACACAAACATACACTCACACAGGACCTACAGACAGGATTAGTGGAGAGATGTCAGGCGGCTGCTTAGATTGTACGTGATATTGAGCTATACAAATGAACTCCACATGAAATGTACTTTAACAGGCAGTGAAACAAACTGACTTTACAAAGATTTTAAAGAGATAATTCCCAGGCTGGACAAAGACAATGCAGCATTCAGCAAAAATCCCTTCAGTCAACTCTTAAAAATCGATGCTTATGCAGCAACTTTTAGTTCCAAGTTGCAACTTTAAGTTCACAATATCGACTGAAGCAGCCGAGATCTGAGCTCATAAGTGATGAAGTTTGTTTTCTCTGTTTAAGCTCATGCACTGCGCTGCGTTGTCTGTAACTCGTTTTATGATTTCTTGATTAGATCTTTCTCTTCATCAGCTGCTGTACGGCTGAGTGACTCGCTGTAGCCAGTGTGATGAATCCTATTAGAGATAACAGCTTCTTGGATTGTTTGGTAAATCTTTGACAGCACTACCTAGGGACTGTGCTTTTGTTACTGTATATTGTAGTTCCTTATTAGCTAACTGTGCCTCCCCGAACACTTTTTAACCAAGATGACTCACTGTGTCTGCTGGGGTTTCTTTTGCTATGTCGTCTCTGTTTGCACAGCTACTAATAACGCCCTCTCCTCTCCCTGGCAGTGGTGCCAAAACAGAAAAGCAATATTCTTCCTATAAATGTAAGCACACAAACACACATCAGTGTGAAAGAACAAACATGTTGGTGTAAATCCATTCATACACACACAGCAGTGAAAAAACTCTCACACACTTTTCCATGAATTTAGTTTGCAACAGGATTTATTTGGACAATAATTGGTCCTTAAAAATCCGCTGTGATCGGGTCCTTTTGGTCTGTATCATCGATTCAGCAAAACACAATGAAATTTAGAGGAGATCCAAGAGACCACCGTGAAGCAGAATACTAATTTCCCTCCTGGATTCCTCAGTGACTAATCCATCCCAAAGAAAGTCAATATCATTCAGCAGCTGGTCCAGAATAACCACGCAGCTGCAATTTGGACATTTTTCTTTGTCTTCTTAGAATTAAAAGTGTGTGTGTGTGTGTGTGTGTGTGTGCAGGGGCATGTATGTGAGACCTGGAAGCTTGATGGAAAAAAAAACAACTACTGTTACGATTTCAAAAACCTCAGTGAGAAAATCATTTTTAAAGATTATGATTTTTGCAGACACGTTTATGTTGTGCATGATAATAAATTGATTTTCGACTGAGCTCCTCGTGGTGTGAATGATATGATGGGAGATGAAATGATTATTACACTGAAGTCAGTTTACTAGAAGAGAATTTGAAAAGAAATAAAAAAGACGAAGGCTCAAGACTTCAATCAGTAACTCCAAAAGGTCTAAATTGGTTATTATGATGATGAAGGCTTTTTATGTGAACATAAACTGGAGGTGCTAAAAATATTTAACACTTGCTCCACATCTACAAAATAAGTAGAAAGTAACCAAACACATGTACTTCAGTACAAATTTGAGATACTTGTACTTAAGCGATATCATGAGAGGGAGCGATGGCTGTGATTCATAGTTAATCAGAACATTAAGGGATTGTTCAAACGTCAGATTTCTTAAAGGGAGTTTGGTGTCATATTTTCCCCGGACAGTGCAGGGAGCTTTAGTTTACTTCAAACTGTTAATCCGCTCTAGATATTCAGTTTTTTTTAATCAAATACACAGAATCAAGTTGGGGAATCGAAGATGGCTGCAGCTGTTTTTCTCTCCAATGATAATCTGAGGCATCCTGCCTAAAACTCAAAATGTCTGCTGCTGATTGAAGTAAGGGTCTAATCGTCTGTCTACAGTAAAACTGAGGCCATTGCTTGTATTTTGTGGAGTGTTGCTGGGACTATTCTGCTGAATCTTCTGCCTAGCAGGTCTTGATGACCAAACAATGGCACCTAAATCCTCCAACTACACCACTGAGGAAAATGTCACCATGTCTCAAGTGCGTGAATTATTGGACCAGCAAGACGTGCCTATAAAAAGGTAAATACATATAGAAATATGTGTATCCAGCTATCTATATAAATATATATGTATATATAACATTTTTACACTGTATAGAAATGTGCAATGAAATAATAGATAATAAATTACAGATCATAGTTGATTCTTCTGACAAGAGGAATGATGAACTGTAACTGTAAACTGTAAATTCAGTTTCAGATAATTATGAATGTCAGGTTGTTTCAACTCAATTACTCATTTCTAGTCTAAATTTATAAAACTTTGCTTATTTTGATCTTTTTTGTCTTCATGTTTTTTTTTTTTTTTTTTACCTGGGAGCACGAAAATCCCCAAAATAGTAAAAAAATGAGTCAGCAGAAAGAGACAACTTTACTTTGGATACATTCAGGATGAAAACTTCTTTGGTCTTACTCACAGTAAAAATCGGAATGCAGGATTTTTACTTGTATACTTTTATTCTGCTGCTGCTGAGGTACATCAGCACTTTTCCTTCCACTTTCCTTCCTCCTTATGATTATATTGTGCATTTATGTGAAATGTAGTGATGCCCCAAAACAAAACTTGACACCAGGGAGGTTCTTTACCTCCTCCTCCTCCTCCTCTCCTGGCACTGAGGCTACCAAACAGCTTGTGATAATAAAAAAGATGAGTAGCATCTGGCACTGAGCAGCTAAACAGAAGCAGAAAGCGAAGAATAATGGTCAGTGGTTATGTAATTTTACTGCCACCAGCCACAGCTTTATTTTTTGGGAGCCACCCTAACACTGAGTGTAATACTACAAAGAGGTGAAAGGTAACGATGAAGGTGATTCCAGAAAAGCAAAGAACTTCTCCTCCTCTTTTTAAACACAGTCATTCAAAGTGTTACGAGGTGCAGGTCACTTCTTTCTGTTCATCCTCTGGCTCCTGGACGTTTGCTCCACACAGGTTGTTCAAACACCGGAGAGGTGAAGCCTCCTTCAAAAGATTTCTGAATCTGGTTTTATCTCAGATCTGTCTCATGTCTGCCATGATGACCAGCTTATAACATCAGAGAGGCGGTTTAGTCTCTCCGACTGTAAGAAGAACAAATTTGAGAACTCTCTTGATCCCAGTTCCTTACAGACTTTAAATTAGCATTGAGCCTCTTGTTACAGTGAAGTCCAAACACAAGAGTTTAGTTGGTAGAAGCAATGTACTGAAAGATGAAACAGTGTTTGAGTCTGGAAGAACATAACGATTGATGCTGTGAGGATGGAGGATCTTTGATGTTTTTGTGTGATATATGTTGTTCTGTTGCTGGTCACAAAATACATTTCCATAAACATGGACAATAACGAAAAAGAAATAGTCTCAGTGAGGCTCCACATCAATGCTTTAAGTTCAATACCAACATGCTCTTCACTTAGTTAATTAGCACCAAACAAAGATGGCATAAACCAAAGTATTGGACAAATTAACGTTTTCCAAACAAAAGTCAAGGATCATCAAAGTTTTTACAGTTTATTAATCAATATGTGCCAAAACTCGCAGTAATCCGTCTAACAGCAGTCTGACAAATGTCAACCTGGTGGTGAACAAGACAGTAGTCACCAAACTCTTCATCCTGCTGGTGGTGCTCAATGAATAGTCAAGGGGTCACCAAAGTCATGAGGGTTCATCCTCTGGGCACCATGACACCATCTGTACCAAATTTAAAGACAATCCATCCAAACGTTTACGAGATATTTCACAAGAAAAACAAAAAATGCCGACCTCACGGTGCCGCTAGAGGATCACTAAAGTCTTTAGGGTTCATCCTCTGGGTACCATCAATGCCTGTACAGTCAATTAGTGAAACAAGTATAGTACTAATTAATAAGAGACTAAATAAGTGACTGAGATACATTTTTGCTAGTATTTGTAGTATTTTAAATAACTACAGCATTATATGACATCGTATTGAGGAATTAATCAAGGCTCATTCCTCCACAGTGAGTGAGATCCACCTGGCCGAGTCATCTGTCCTAAAGCCTGGTCACAGAGCCCATTAGAGGGCATAGCTGACAGCATACTGAACCACGTCCACCCTGCCAGCTGCACCCATGCTGTACCATGCCAAGAGACAAGAGGAGGGTGTCGTACAAGATGACAACGATCCTGACCACAGAACAACTGGTTGTCAACAAGACATCCTATTATCCCCGCTCTCATTATGTTATTCCCGTCTTTAGTTGTATTAATGCGCTGCTCAAGTGCACAAAGCAGAACATGTGTTTACATCTCTTATTTGTCAATGTTGAGATGGACTGGAGGCAAAATGGGGCTTAATAACTGTTGTAGACCACGATGTTGGCAGAAAAATACACTTGAAATGCCATCGGCTTGTGAGTAAAACCCTGTGTTGAGAGGAGAGAGACCGGGGGAGGATGTTTTCTTCAATCTGATAGTTTTTTTTGTTTTACCAGTAAATCCAGGGACTTGATAAGAGTCCAATGTCAGTCTGGATGTAATTGTGGCCAATTTTCCCAGTTAGAGAACAATCTGGGGAAACAAGGCTATTCGTTTCATCTATTGTCTGGGCGCTGTCATTCTGACCTTTAAAATCTTTACTCTTATTTGAGCACAGTGGATTTGACACTTGTAGTCTTTACTGTTGATTGCTTGTAATGTCGGATCTGAACCTTATTCCCACAGCAAGCCTGTGGATAAGAGCGCAGGCTAAAATGTAAAGTACCGAAAACACTACTGGGACTGAAGTAAATAGTGAGCTGACATTTACTTTTTGAGTGAATACTGTTGAGGAATAATAATTATTTGTATTATGCTTTTCCAGGCTAGAATAGATACAGAATGAGTCGAGAATAGCAGACAGTCGATCTATGCAACCGTCCATCTGTCCAGTTTTGCATGTGATGGGGCAGGGCAAACTGAGCAGCCCTGACATCCTTTTTTTCAGTGACACGCTCCAGTTTGTGTGATCCCAAAGCGCTCTTGGACCTGCTGGGAGATATAATCACACCAGTGGTTCCGAGGTCTGCCCAGTGGTCTCCTCCCAGTAGGTCATAACTGGGACACTGTTCAAAGGAGGAGGCCCAGGGGAGCCAGATCACCTCAACTGGCTTCTCTCATTGTGACGGAGCCGCAGGGACAATACTGAGCTCCTCCTGAATTTACTAAACTCCTCACCTAGTCCTAAAAATAAACGCCGGCCACCTTCCAGATAAATCTCATCTCGAGATCATGTAGCTGTGATCCCACTTTTATGGCTTCAAAGCTTGTAACAGGGGTGAGTGTCAAAACGAGATTGACCAGTAAATTGAGAGCTTTGCTTTCCACACCGGCTCTCTTCAGCAGCTGCTGCTGCTGCAAAGCCAACGTCAGTGCAGTCAGTGCCCCTATCCAGTGCTCAGTCTCCCACCCTGCAACTTCGAAGCAAACATCATCTGCAAATATGCCATCAAACTGGACACTCTCCAGGCCTCACTTGAGCCTTTATATCTTAAATATGTTAACTGCATGTAGTGCATGAGTGCAAATACAGCTGTGGGAACAAATGGCTTGCAGGAACAATCCCTTTAACATTCTTTACTCATAGTAACTCACAACACTGATACACTAAGGCTTTGTTCAGACTTCAAATCAGATCTGTAAGACAGACTGTTTGCACCATCCAAATTATGAGTGACTTCCAGACTTCCAGATGTGTTTTTTTGCCTGTACAGACTTTTTAAAATCAATCTGGATACAATCGTGCCAAAAAACAATTTGGGCAGGCAGTCTGCACAAAGTCTAAAAGATGTCGTGTCTATGTCTAGTGTTCCATACCTGTGACAAAATCTGCAGTCTCATTTCCAGGATGTTGCACCGATTTACCAAGAAAGAATATGCAGCATGAATCTTCACTGAGGAGCTTTGTGACTCTAAAGAGATGCTCGCCAACCCTGAAATTATTCCATTTCTGAACCATCATGACGGATTGTGTCAAACGGGAAAGAGTCCTTCAACAATTCGATCCAATTCTCCGTCCTGTCCACGTGTAGAAAACCTGAATTCCCTGCCACTTGAATCAAACAAAAGATCGAATCGAGTCAAACTCAACAGCCTCTCCAAACTCCAGCAATGCCACACTCAGGTTTCCAATTCTGTAATGCATGTAACATTACAGAAGTTTCCTGAGCAAACCAGGAAAATATCCATCTCTCCGTCACTGCTGCTGCTCACCATCTCAGTTCTTTGGTGCCTCCTGACCTCAGCAGTGTTGAAAGACCAGTCTGTGGCATTTAGTGGCATCTAGCAGAGCAAACCCTTGACATTTCACCCTCTCCCTTCCTAGCATGAAGGAGAAACTATGGTGACCGTGAAACTCGCAGGAGGCTCTATGTAGAGCCAGTGTTTAGTTTGTCCGTTCTGGGCTGCTGTAGAAACATGGTGGACTGGAAAAGGACCTGGAGGCTCACTCCAAGGTGACAAAAACATAACGATTCTGTAGCGAGAGCCTCCTAGCTTTCCGAGCTTCCACCTCTCCACGTTTCTCTATTGTAACAACTGTTAGCGCTGACATTTGGCACGTTTCACTGGTGTATATCGTTTTCTGGCGTAGCCATATAATTCTAAGATATTTTTATTTTGTTGCATCATTCTTTCCTTACTATCCTCTGGAGACAAAGCACTATAAAACCTGATTGGAGCACAGTTAGAGGCTCTATGAAAATTTTCGGCATTTAAGCTCCTTATTTCTCTCACAAATGCCAAAATAGCTACACTCCCCCCTCTCTTCTGCATCATCTCCTATCTCCCTGTCTTTCTCTTATAAGAACACACTAAGGCATGAATACACACAGACAATAACATTAAAAAAGCTGCAGTATCTTTCAGTATCGTATATGTGTTAAACATGGAACACACATGTACAGCGTCCCGTTTCTCACATACAACCACACAGTCTTCATTCATATATTATATTTTATCTCTGCTGCATGCACACAAAGTATGAATATGAGCATCAAGGTACACAAATACGCCTCACACATCCACCCAAACAGGCTCTGTGGTGAAGCCTCACCTCACTTCATCTCCCCAGGGTACCCTTTAATGCTGTGTGTGTGTGTAGCTCAGAGAGAAAGAGCAGTGTGTACATGAATGTGAGTTTCTACCTGTCTGTGCTTACTCGTGTTGGCTGAGAATTACATTCTTTAACTGTAAAAGTGTGTGTCGTCCTGTCAGCATCCTCCTCGTGTTTATCTATTTACAGCTCCCGTGTGTGTGTGTGTGAGCACACGCTCTTACACAAATATTTGTGTACGCACATTTTTCTGAGGGTGGAAATAATCTTATTGTTTGAGTTAATCCCGAGTAGGCAGAGCTGCAGAAACAAAGCTGCTCTGAACTCTTGCAAGTGGAAAACTGGAGTGACAAAGAGCGAAACTTCTCCACAATTCCTTTTTTTTTTAAAATTCATCTTTGCCTTGAGACTTATTATCATGTAAGGCCACCAGGTTAGCTGACAAACCCTAGACAGCTCCGGGCTAGCATGATTTTCTTGACACAAGTTCAACGAGAGTGAGTAGATGACCTAAATAATTTCGTGTGGTTAGATTCCAGGAAATTAACTGCATATTTCACTTTTTGCTGTCTCCGTAGCTCCTTCCATGTTGTATTAGAACACATCTTATATACACTGCATGGTTTTAATGAGGATGATCACCAGATCTCAATGTGTTAAACATCACTCCATCACCAAAACTTCATCTTTTGAGAGAACGAGGTTCTTCCCTGCAGAGTTCCTGAAACTGTTTAAAACTCCCACCTGCACAGTATACATATACATATTTCTTTCTTTCAGTATAAGGTTGTGGTGCAAATCTCTGAAAAGTCTGCAGGTTTATCAGAATTCTGCTAACTCTTAGTCTGCTTTTAGATCTCTCAATCACCGCCCACATCTGTTCTGTGATTCAAGTAGGTCTGGTGTTATGCTCATTTGACAGCTGGTGGATGTTGTTGCTGTTGTTGTTCCACATCTATCTTTCTTCTCATTTCTTGCCACCTCTCTACTGTTGATCATATAATAAATAAAAGTATAATTAAAAAAAAAAAAAGAAGCTATCAATCTACCCACGTTCACAAAAAAAGTGTGTGAAATCATAATGTTGTGCTACTTCTTGTAAGTCAACAGAAATAATGCATGATGGAGAAACACGACAGGCCCAATCTAGAGGTTAGTTTGTCCATTCTGGGCTACTGTAGAAACATGGCGGTTCAACATGGTGGACCTGCTGCGTCTGTAAATATAAAAGTCTCACTTTAAGGTAACAAAAACATAATTAGTCTCATTTTCAGGTGATGAAAACATTCAGTTTCTGCCATATTCTGTAAATCTGATGCACCGGACCTTTAAATGGACACTTACTGTGATCTGTGTGTTAAACATTAATGTTTGAGTAGCTGAGGTAACAAGAACGTCCTCTTGGTTTGAAGGTGGAATTATACCACGGCAGTATTTTCAAATGTCAGAGGCACAGTTTGAGGCCCTGCTTCTCCCACACCTTGAGAGACAGCGTAGTAAATATCATGACCCAATAAACCCTCTGCAACACTTTGCAGTGTGATTAAGGTGTATTTTCACACCAGGTAACACCAGGTATGTGGGCTCAAGTCTTTCTCTGTGTCTGTTGCTGTCAGACTGAAACCAATATGATGCATGCTCCATCACTGCAAATCAAGTGTATTGATTATTGGGTATTGATAGAGTTTAGTCATAGTTATGACTCTATATGCTCTCCTCTGTCCATGGTGCTGAATCTGGAGCTCTCCAAACTGAACATTATTACATGAAACATATAAACCGTGTCAGAAAATGTAATGAATTAATTATTATGTATTAGTCATTTGTAAGTAATTTACAGTAATTAGTTACATAACTCATTAAATTACTTTCCGTTCAAAGTTACCTCCACACACACACACACACACACACACACACACACCTTCTGTATTTCATTTATATGGACTACATGTAAATGACTGCATAGAATTATTTTTAACCTTGCTGGACAAAATGTTTCATAATTTGTGTTACAGCTGCTGCCGACACTTATGTGTAACTTTTTTGTATATACTGAGCCAGCTGTGTGTGTGTGTGTGTGTGTGTGTGTGTGTGCACTGTTCCTAACTGTCATCCCTTCCAGAAGAGCTGGCGGATCCTGGGACTTTCAGCTTGCTGAAGATGTGTCTCTCTGTGTGTTAAAATTGTGAACATTAATTATTGAATCTACTTGTTTTGGTTAATTGTTAACAACCTAAGGACTGGGCCGGGTTTAGTAAAACTCCTGATTACACACATGCAGAGATACTTTGTTTAAGGTAAGGTGCTGTTTTCCTGTTTGTGAGTAATGGTTAGATAGTGAAGTTTTTCCTTCCCTTTTAGTTTTTTAGGAAGTTAACTTAAGAGTTTTCGAGAGTACTCTTGTTTTTTTATTTACTTCTTTGGTTTGACCAGCAACTTGCTGTTTTCCCCTTGCAGTCTGCCTTACTCTTTTCTTTGTATTATTAATCTAAATTCCTGATTTGATTTGACCATCTACATGTGGTTTTATGATGGTCCTTTTTCCCCTAAAAGAGCTGGGTCATAACATTTGACTCTTATTCATCCACTCTCACACTAACACGGATGCAGGTTGCTGGCCTGGTCACTGGGAGAAATTTGGAGTTTGGGGAATTTTCCTATTGTTCCAAAAAACAGTTCAATGTGTGGAAATAAAGTATAGATAACAGACAACCAGCCTACAATTTAAAGGTATTTACTTCATCAATAGTTAGCTAGCTTAGCTACACACATCAGTCCAGAAGTCCCATCCTCGTAGTAATGATTCACACAACCTCCAGCTCTGAACAAAACTCAGCTGACTCCTGAATGTTCGGTTACTAGTGGCTAACATTAGCATGTCAATGAAGTAAACAGAGTTAGCATATCTCCCTTTTTTGATGTAAACTAGCTGCCAAGCTAATGTGTTGGACAGCTCTGTCCACACAGAAATAAACCTGATCAAACTCCTGGAAAAACAGCAAACAAGCCAACTGTTGCTGGAGCTAATGTGTATCTAAACTCAGCAAACCTCCTGTATTAATGTGAGATCTTCATTTAAACGCCAGGAAATAGACTTCTTTAAAGTTGTGAATGTTCTTGCCTGGTGTGAAATTACCTTAATTTGCCAAATGCATTCAAATGAGTGAGTACACATGGATGCACCTCAGAATAAATACATGCAACTGCTTGCAAAGTGTGTGTGTGGCTCTGCTCATGCCCGGGTCAGATAAAGTGACGTGACAAGGACACGTTGATTGCAAGCCCGGGATGTGAATGCATCGCTGACCCCCAATTATAACTTTTACAAAGAGCCCTCCAAATGTATGTTTTAACCTAGAGGGCACAAGTCAGCAGACAATTAGACTGGGAATAAAAAAATAAAAAAAACTTTTCAACAAGAGGAAAAACTAACCCTGAAACTGACAAATGGAACTCTTTGTTCAGTGAGATGGTTTCAAGGCTTTGAGACAGCGGCATCATTACAGAGTTATGTTATCATTTTTGTTCTCCGCTGCAGATGCCCTCGCTGGCCAAGAATCTACTCCGCATTAATTACTGATTGTGGGTGCATGCTAATTAACGGCGTTGTTCCAAAAGATAAAAATAGACAGGGCTTTGATGTTAGAGCTTGGCAAAGCTCTGTGGTCACAAACTTCTTGGGACATGACCCGTGATGAGCAAGGAGGTGAGTTGATCTTTCATTATGTAAGGCAGCAGATTAGAAGACGCACCACTGGTTTTCGGCGTCCTCTTATCTAAGTTAGGAGAGCATTACGCTCCATATGAGATCAGGATGAAATGATAATGTGTATTGACAGATTCACTCTTGTCTCTTTCTATCTCTCTCTCCCCAGATACCTTATGCTCTGTCACACTTTCACAGAAAAATCATTATGCATGAGGAAATTATCGTTTTGAATCTTTTGGCTACATCCAATGGAGCAAGTGCTTTGTGTTTTGGCTGGGTTTGATGGCGCTGTGCAAGAGTGACTTTGAAATTGAATTTTGGCCATTTTCTACTCCATTCTTTTGCCACTGCTGCTGCTGTTTATGTCAGTATCTCCTCCTAATATGGTATAGTGAGCAGAGGGCATCTCAGTATTAATATGGTCCTTGTCACTTCGAGGCGAGCTTTCTCAGTTTAGCTCTCTGGTCATGAGTTTGGAGCCAGAGGCATCTTTTTAATGAGGAAGAGGGACACTGTGACAGGGGCGAGCTGACCTGATACAAGCCAGGACCGAGCCAGTACTCCGTCCTAGTGTTTCTCCGTACGTACTACACACTCGGTGACACATAGACAGTGAATCCCACGCACACGAATAATACACGAGCCCTGCAGAGACAGATCAAGTCAGACATAAATGACTAGCTAGGTTCTCTTTGTGTCAGAAGCAATTTAAAGTGCCTACTGTAGACTGCCAACACACAGAGAAGCTTCTCCACGTTCACTCGCATGAACATGCCGAGAGCCACCATCTGCACCAGAACGTTTGGTGCCGGGCTGGAAAAGACCTTGAAATGGCATCCTAGACTACTGAACACGAGATAAAGGCGAACAGAACTGAATGAATCGAGATAAAATGTAAATGTACGACTGACTGAATGTCTGAAAAATACACAAATCTTGCACTTGGTTTGTTTAAACATGTTTCATTAGCTCTGACTTGAATTATCCCTGCAGAGAAATGTTGTCTTCACTTGCCATTGGAAAGTCTTCAGCACTGCTGAAATGATCAGACGTTAAAGTGACTGTTCTGATAACGGATTAATTATTCATGATCATTAATCAAGCAAAATTTAGTGTCCTTAAATGTGAGAATTTGCTGTTTTTATTCAGCGTTATATATTTAAAAATTTGAGTGTTTCAGACTGTTGAGCTGACAAAGAGATTCTGAGAAATGATCATGGAGATATTTGACTTTTATGTAAGATTTTATAGACTCAAATCATCCACAATCATCAGATTAAGCAATATTTAATGCTCGTTACTACCATACTCCTCATGACATGTTTAAACTACTTCATATAAGCACATTTGCTCCTTTGCTCTCAGCCATTTATGTAATATTGGAACCAGAATACTGTTTTGTTGCTTTCCTTTGTAACCTTTTTACAGCGTGGTTTCGCGACCTTCATCTGAATAAAGGAGGAAAGAATCATTCTACTTCCAGGAACACATTATTACATGATAGTTATCAGACCAGTTAGACCTTTCATGATTAGATCAGAGATGACAAAGTATTTGGTTTTTAGAGCCAGAACTTAATCTGAAAGAAATCCTGATTAAAATGGAGATTTGAATGGATCAGACTTAAAACTTTACAAAGTCTGAAGAATTTATTCATAACTCAAATACAAACTGATCAAGCTTCACAGTGTCACGTGGATGAAGTGCAACAACCAACCGTTGACTAACAGTCAACAAAGAAATTTATATTTTATAGTATTTTGACACCTTTGCTCACAAAATAGAAAACCTACAGGGACGACAGGTTCCCAGAACTCTGCCCTTACCAATTAGCAAGCTATCAATGACTTGACATGACTTGTAACACAGTCACTTTCTCCCGCCGTGTTTAAAACAGTGCGGCTTGAAAGAATTTAGATCGCAGGTGTGATGGCACAAATCTGTTTCCATGACAAACAAAAGTCTCTAAAGGAGCTGTGAAACAACAAGACAGTGAAACTTTCAACTACAAACAGTGCTAATGATATTCACAGAAGCAGCATCTGCAGAGGCTGCTGTGAGAAAAAAAAAAAAAACTATTTATCTAGTAATGATGAGACTCTGTCAGGCGAGGTGTCAGCTCCTCTGGACTGAGTGGCGTACTCGGAGTATTCACTAACAGGAGACAAACCTGTCCGCGCTCTTCTCGACATGCAGCACAGGAGAGGAATTGGAAGTGAATTTTCTCTTGGCGTGGATGTGAGTGTGTAGGCGGTGCAGAGCTGCTGCTGCAGCTTAAGCCCGGCAGGGCAGAGCGCACTGTGCCACCTTACCGCTTACTAAGAGTGTGAGGAGTTCTGTTTCAAATCAGATATGTATGAAAAAGACAGCAAAAGTTAGACTGAAGTTACTTTAATCAACTGCTAGAAACAAGCCTTGATAAAGTTTACTCCTCAACCAGGAAAGTTGAGTTACTTTTAGACAGAAGCATGTTTCATTTTTGCAATATCAACAAATTAAATAACGTATCTGAAGAAGACATTCTGTGGTCTTTATATAAGGTATAACTCTCCTATTATACACACTAATACGATGTGCTGTGGATTTCTACAGATCATTACCTGTTAATTAGACAATGTTTTCCTTCAGAATGTGTTAATTAGGTGAAGCAAAACATGATGCCAAGTAATTAATTAATAAGTTATTATTTTTAGCTGAAGTGTTTTTGGAAATATCCTGATAATAAAACATAAAACATTTGTGGTGATATGTTTGGCCACATAGACTCATTAGTCCGAATTTTAAAAATACCCTGTGCAGTGCACATAATAATATAATATAAGTACCATCTTTAAGCATATTTCTAATTGTGCTCATCACAAGCGGACCTCATTAAGTATATACTAATATGGACAGTGTCTTCTTACAGCAGGAGACTTAAAGTTATGCAGAGTTAAGAGCGTGGACCCTTTGATTGACAGGCGGGTGTAAATTTTGCCTCTAATTTGAGTTTCAGTGTAGCTGACGCCAAACTCTTCCAGCTCAAGTGTGTTTTCAGACGGAACAGCACCGCTGAAGTTTGGTGTTTGTCCAGTCTGAGTCATGGATCCACTTGAAGTGCTGTTTCGTGCTCCGCAGAAGCTTTTAATCAAGTGATTACCATCTGGCCTCTTTAGACATTCTAAGAGTCTTTTCTTTTTACATTTATGCTTTTACTCAAAACTCTGACACAACAGCTCTTTTTTCTGATTAGACGTCTGTTTGCGTTGAAGCTGGATTATGTAAGGTCACTAATCTCCACGTACGCAGAATGGCCGCGCTCATTGTGCACGCCAGAGCGCTCGGGCTCTTCATAGACAATGACGTCAGTTACTAAAATAAAGCGGAAGAGGTACCTGATGGTAGTGGATCAGCCACCAGCCACTATTACTTCAGCTAAATGGTCATGTGTGCCTTGGTATGTAATTTCCATGCTGCAGTCACTTGCACATTATGATCTTTTGTTTATCAGATGACGTGCACTGCCAAAAACACGTGAAAAGTTGATTAGAAGCATACTCGTCATTTAATCGTCTTTGGGCTGCGGGAAGATATCGAGTCATTCCAAATGAAAATGAATGAATGAATTTTAAGTGAAGTCACGTGTCATCAGGTTTATGACAAAGATCACAGCTGTCCGGCCTTTGCAGGTATAAAGTATTAAATGTTTCTCATTTGCTGACACAGAGCAGGAAATATCCGACCAGAGAGCAAACGAACTGACTTTCAATTCTTAACAGGTTTCAGTATTTGACTAGACTCATTTTTGTCTGTAGATAACACAAAGTATTCAAGTACTCAGGTTTTCTATTCTGGCCTTGTGTCTGCACTAGAGCTTAGGTGGAGATAATAGGAATCCTCTCACTGAAACATTCTCTATATCCAGCAGAGATTTGGAGCAATTGGAAAAATAATAAAAGAGAAAACACCTGTTATTTGTTGGTTGAGGGTTGCTGGAATAGGCTGTGATGAAACAACCAATTTGGACTAGATTCAAGCAGGAGCAGAAAGGTCTGATTTGAACTCTTTGTGATGCAGATCTGATCCTCTCGTGGACGAGTACAGAAGGGCAGACCACATGGAATCTGACTTTTTTTTTAATCAGCAACCCAAATCTGACCCAAAGCTCTGAAGCAGCAGTGAAAAGCCTTATAGAATCAGATTTCCTCATATTTAAACAGCAAAGATCGCCTTCTGCGTGCCACAAAGAGATAAAAGTTTGATTATCTTTTCCATTGTGGATGCAGCTTTAGTTTATGTATGCAGATGCCTCGTGGAA
This sequence comes from Argyrosomus regius, assembly GCA_946959425.1. Classification (NCBI taxonomy): domain Eukaryota; kingdom Metazoa; phylum Chordata; class Actinopteri; family Sciaenidae; genus Argyrosomus; species Argyrosomus regius. The sequence goes on along the minus strand of OX336887.1, from coordinate 1,372,359 downwards.
CCGATTCATGAGCTTGGAATTATGTGGTCCCATCTGCATGTAGAGTAGTTTTACCATTATCAAGAGAGAACAAAGTTTTGCATGTGCATGTTTTAATCATAACTGGATATTTTCAGCCAGAAGGCCACAAACTCAACCCAAACATAGAACGTACTCGAGCTTTTCAAATCATTACTTCAATCGACGATGGCAAAAACTACACTGGAAATAATAAAAATCCATCTGTATGCCTGTTTTTGGAGCAATATATTGAATAACCAATTTTGACTAAAATGTGAGCTGGAGAATTATAATGCCAATAGTCCTGTGGGAACCACACACTGAGTCAAGTTCTGGTTGTGAGATGAAGCAGGAGAGTTTAACCCCAGTCACCCTCTCCTACACTGACTCCTCTGTTCTGAATGTCAGCAGAGATAGGAGACTGGAGGCGATCATCACATCCCAGAGATCCGAGCTGTGACTGTATGACTGCATTAATCTGATTCAACAAGGTCAGTTATTTTGGTTCTTGTGGAGTTCGGATGTTTGTTTTTTTTGCGTTGGCTATGCATCCTCCATTCTCTGCACTTTATAGACGCTAATGTGTGGAGTCCCTCTGCATTTATCTGTAAAGGCTCTCCTGGCCGTTATGTATGAACGGTCTCCAACTTCAGTTCCTCATTTTTGCTTCTACTGTCAGGCTTCAATATTGGATCTTGAGATACTTATAACAGTTACTGAGGATTTACAGCATGGCCAAATATTAACCTTGAAACTATCCACACCTTCAGGAGTCCTCGCCTAAAGCAGAGTGTTTCAAACTTTTTACACAGCGTATTACCTCGGAATATATTCAGTATAACAGACGTTAAAATACAGGCTGACCATTTTACGTCCACTTACTATGCTCCCGTTACATTTTAGCTTGTACCTCGTCATGGATATATGGAGCAGGATGATACTGAAACAAATATTACAGGATCTCATTGTTGTTTTCAATGAATTTTCATTCAAGTTCTTGTAGTATTGACGGTATAAATGTTTCTAACTTAATTTATTTAATTAAAAATGTACCACAGTTTGAGAGCCAGTGGCCTCGAGCCTCTTTGTTAACATTCTGAAAAATCTGCATCATGAAAAAGACTGAAGAAAAAGTCTGATGACTGAGACATGAGCTGAAGTTATCAGGAAGGTCTTTTCATATGATTTCTAAATGGATTAATGGGCTTTTATCGCCACATCAGAGACTCTGATTCTGCTGATTAAAGCATTGTGTTTCTAAGGATATGCTAAAAATCAACACGCATTATCGTTTCTCATGCAAACGTGTATCCATTTTCAGTATTAAGTCTCTGATACATACATAAAAACATACTGCAGAGGCTTCTGGGAGCTATCCTGTTACACTAAGGTCCATGTAAGCTGCTGCTGTGGTTTTGTTTCATGAAAAGGAAAATAAGACTTCACTATATTGGACTGTTCGCTGTGACAAATGATCTCCATTTATTGCAGGAAACGTATGAAGAACAGTGGTTCTTCATAAGAGTTTATCTTTGAGGCTGGCAAAAACATTTTCTGTGATAATAGAGGCAGTTTCTGAAAAAAAAAAAGGAGACAAAAGGCTTTGCGGCTGCACGTAATGCTTCTTTTCTCCCCCCTGCTGAGGATATTAGAACCTTTGCACTTTTAGCTCCAAAGGAAAATAACTGATTTAATGCACTCAATTTAGAAGAGTTAGCACGGCAGGCTGATAAAATGTTCCCCAAAGACTTTACAGAAATAAGCTCTTAAATGTGCACTATGCTTATTTATTTATTTCCCCCCCAGCCCAAAAAAAGAAATGTTGTCTGCCACTGACCCGGATAAAGCTGAAAGTTAATATTTTCACTATGAGGCCTTGCCATGGGCTCACTCAAAGGAGTCCCAGGCCAGAATAAGCGCTATATAATTCAGAGATATGTAACTTTGATGTAAGCGGGCAGAAGAAAAGTTTGTGGTCAGATAGAACAGTGTATGTATGTATGAATGTGTGTTGTGTGTGTGTGTGTGTGTGTGTGTGTGTGTGTGTGTGTGTGTGTGTGTGAGCCTTAAATTGACATATGCATTCAACTCAAACATAGTTACACATGATGTAATATGGCTGTAATAAGAATGAGCTGCTGCACTGCGGTGGCATTCTGTACGGTAGTTGGGATAATTATATATCAGGTGGTGAAATATGGAGGAGGTCGGGGAATTTCAGCGAGGTTTTGTGTCGTGGTGTTTCTGTCGCGGAGGCTACCATTCCAGATGATTGGGCATGTGTACTCTTTGCCGCTGGGGACTGTCTGTCAGCACAGTTCTGTTTGCTTGTAACTGTCTGTGCGATTTGTAATACAGAGAGGCATTTTATTAAATTAACTTTGTGCTTTTTCGTGTCGGCAAAAGTAGAACGGGATGTTCTAGATTCATGCCTTATTCCTTCAAATTATCATCAAGAAGCACCTTAGGTAACGTTCAGTGTTCAGTGACAGGCAATTAGGGACAGTTAGAAAGAGTGAACGCATTGTTTTTACTCTCCACTCCGACTTCCTGTGTTTAATTCACCTGCTTGTCTGAATTGGATTGTAGAAGTATGAATTGTCATATTTTTTGTTTTTGGGGCAGCAGAAAACAGAAACTGTCATATTAATAAAGCTGATATGGCTCATGTCAGCACACAGCTGCCATGTCACACATGAAGGACACACAGAGAAACATTAGCATTCATTTGGAGTCATGTTTCATATTTTTCACTCGACTCCTGATGGAGACGTCTGGCTCTTTAGCTGCTAAATGTTCTGCTATGCTCACCAACTCAAGATTCTTGGAGCTTGGTGCAATCTAGTAGCAGAAGCTCAGTCTGTACAGGCTTGGCTTGGGGAACCGGAGGGTGGCCGGTTCAAGTCTAGCATGGTGGAACAGACTGGTAGATGGAGAGGTGCCAATTCACTTCCTTTGCAAGGTACCAAACCCCGAACTGCTCTTGGCGCGCCACTACATCTCTCTCCACAGTTGCATGTCTATGAGCCGTTTGTGTGAGCGTTACTGTATTCTGGGGCTAAATATGTGAAGCAGCTTGCGTTTGCACCATTGTAATCAAAGATGTGTCATCAGCGCAGGTCGCTGCACCATGCACATGGACATGTAGAATATGATACGCCTGCTTCAGTTGGTTCCAACTGGGAAACAACATTTCAGGTTCTGAACCAGCTCAGTTTAGATTGAAATGCTCAGAATGGTTCAAAGTTACCGGAACCGGAACAGAGCTGCATGTTGTTCTTTTACAAGTGATTTATATTCACCAATAATTTCAGGTTGTTCTCTACGCGTACATTCTTACACTTTACTGAGAATACAGCACATCAGCATGTTATGTTATAGGTGTTAATATATTTATATTTACTGTGACATCATGAAAATTGATGTGAAATAAAGAAAAAATCTGTTTTTTCTCTTCAATGCACGGCTGATAGTCGCCTAATAAAAAAATGTGTAGTTTGTGTATTTTCATCACTCTGACTGGTTTTCAGCTTTGAAAGAGGAATATGATCAAATTCCAACATGATCAAAGTTTCCATCAGCTGGTTGTGAGCAGCCTTGACAATACAGCTGCGAGCACTGAGAGATCATCGTCTGAGAGAAGAGCTGTGGAAATAAATCAAAACAGGCACTCTGGATTTATTTCTTTTCAAGGCAAGAACAAATATGAGCAGGGAAGTCTTGAACACTTTTTCAGCCTGCTTGAGTTTCAAATACCTGTGAGCGGTGACGGTCCAGAAACTTAAATCTTTCTTTGTCTATAAATTTCCCTCCCAGAATCCCTATGAGCTGTGCACGGTTAACAATACTCAGTGACCTGTATGCAGAAAATGTGATCAGCCTCACCCCTGTGGGTTTTTAGGGAGGCTCAAAATAAATGTGATGCAGGGAGATTCCATTGACCGTAGCCTGCGGCGAAACAGCCTTTTTACAGCGAGCAGGAAGTCAACTGGCATCACTTTGTGTCCCTGAAATAGCTGCAAGAAAACCACCCCGTTTAGAATGCACGGAAGTTCAATATCAACAATCATCCTGCCGTTTAAAATCCTTTTCCAATACAGGCTTGTAAATACCGATCTTGTCACCCCCACCAACCCACACACACCCACACACTCTCTCCTTGACACAAAACAATATCGACCCCGAGCTATCGACCCCGACTGGTCCCGAATCTGAGCAGGAGACAGACTTGTGCTCCTGCCAAAGCAATTAAACCCCCTCGAGACCTTCAATGGTTTGTCTTTACGGGGAGGGGGGGTATCAATACAAACAGCAGAAAGAGAAAAAGTTCATTAAAAAGATGCAGTGAGACAGCGAGAGTAAGAGGGGCTAAATCACACACTGACATGCTTCTTAAGAGCTCACCATCTTTTTGTTGAGATTGCGCCAAGCTTGTGCCGTAGGGCACTTCAGTTTAAAAGGCATGCACCGAGGCACTGTACTGCGTTTCATATCAAACAATCCACAGCGTATGTCTGCTGTCCCCTGAGATACAGAGTCTCAATTGCTGTTTCAGCTTTGGACTGTTACACTTTCTGAGTCGATGTAATAACACACAGAACTATTGTCTGAACGTTTCAATCACCTGACTAAGTCTCAAACAAACCTACAGCGGCCGTGATCGGGGCACTCCGGAGCCAGCTTTCATTGTGTATTGATCTGCGTTGTCCCTGCGAGGGGGACTCATGGGAGCCGAGGGCTCATTAATCAAGCTGACACTCGGTGACACACGGGGCTGAGGCAGCAGCATGGCAGCACTGGGACGCCACTGTGAACACCTTTTCTTCTTCTGTCCCCCCTGTCTTCATTCTCCCAGGCCAAGAAATGATGAGGCTGTAAGTGGGTGATGTCAGCATATAATGCGCTACTCCTACACCTCTCTCTCTTGTTTCAACACTGCTCAGTCCACAAACTCTCTACACTTTCATTTTGTTCACAAAACCCTGATATACACAGTTTTAAGCTTTGCCTAGAACCATGAGCTTTTGACAAGACTCAAAAAAAAAAACATATAAGAGTTGAAATGGGGAAATATACAAGCCTGTGTATCAATTGCTTTCAGAGCATTTCACACTTTGAATGATTGGGGGGGTTTATCTGGAGCAGACAGCATTTCCAGCAAGCGTGAAAGCAGCAGTCGAAACTCAGAGGCAGTCGAAGAGAGTGGACGCCTTAAATTTCTGGTCTTCATGCTGCAGTGCTTCATTCCCCTCGAGTCTCACCAAGAGTAAAAGCAAGAGTGTGCACACCGGAGGCTCTGTGATGTGACAGCTTTAATGTGTCATGTTAGATGAATCTATCATCACAGTACAAACACAGCATGTATCAGAAGAACAAACAACTATAACAAACCGACTCTCCAAGATTAGAACAGGACGTCTGTTTGACATGATGTGTCACGCCCTCAGCTCAGACCTTAACAGTGCAGTCCACCGAATACAAGGTTTGTGTTTTAGTTGCCTAACCTCACTCACACCTTAAGGCGAGACTGCACAGGCAAAAACCTCAATCCACCAAAAGTTAGCATTAGATTATGACTCATTTGCATATTTCAATGTCAAAACTTGTCATTGTTTCATGTTAATGTCTATGAGTTACTTTTATTTTACCTGATTCACCTGTAGTGTCCTGCAGAAAGTATGGAATGTTACAATCCATATCTTTGAAGGCCATTTTATCAAAAGAGTTATTTTTCAGAAACAGTGAAGCCTCCAGTCTGATTCAGTTTGACTGAATCTATATTCTGAAGTTTTTTTTCTACAGAGGAGTTTGTTCATACATCATTCAATGCCTACTTCTATAACATTTTATTCCTAAAAAGGTGAAAATGAATTTTTTATGAATGTTGGCAGTATTTTGTGATTCATGTGCTGATAAAGAGATTCACCGTGTTTGACTCTAACATGTCAAAAAAAAAAGAAACATTCTGAACCTGACTTTATCAACGATCAGATTCCTGTTGTGACCATGTATGTATGCAACTTAGCGTATTTTAATTACAGCCTTATTAATTGCCCTTATTTGCATATTTAAACATAACATTTCACATATTGTGACTCCCCTCAGCCATAATGTATTTGTCATAACCACAGTCTACCTGATCTTAATGATCCCATAGTTCATAGGATTTTTTTACATTTATCTGATTGACGTTCTTTGGTTGAATGAAGGTAGCACACTGTGTAACTGCAGTGCAGAAACTGTCCCAAACTACAGGAGATGTAACCCTGATTAAAGAATTTTGATTGGAAGGTTGCTGGTTTGATTACTCAGACTGAAAGAAGAAGTCAGGACAAAGGCAGTCTGTGGGTTTTTGTGAATTTCCAGCTAACTAACAACTGTGACATAAAAAAAAAATGGAGTGTTTTCCTGGCACACTGTTAGGTTAAAATGTCATTGACATGTATTAGAAAAGGACATGTCTGCACTACACTGCTGCTCTGTCATGTATTACAGTTATAACAAATATAAATTCTGTTGAATGCAGCTGAGAATAAACTGATGAATATATAATATATTGACAAATTAGAGAGTTTATAGCTAATCTGTAACCGTTGAAGTGAATGGGAGCTGCAGGTGAGGATGACATTGGTTTCAGTGACCTCTAAGATGGAGACAGTCACGGTTGCTAGGAGATGTGACACAGGTACAAACCCTCTGCATGCACCACACTAACTTCCCCTCCATCACTTTACCCTCGACACACACACACACACACGCGCACGCGCAGGAGCGCTTGTTGGCTGATGTCACCGCCCTCCGTCCTTAATCTCCCATCATCCTTTGTGTGATGCACTTGTTCTTTTTCTTGTCATTTTTTTCATTCTCTGTCATTTCCATCCCTCTGTGGTGCACTTTGTGACAAACCTGGTGGTTAAAAGCACTTTATAAATAGATGTGACTCGACTCTGTGAGGAAGTCACCGACATGCAGGAATTCATTGTTGGCTGTCACCACCGAAAGGCAGCTAGAGAGGAAAGTTTGGAAACCAGCCACGTACTTTCTGTAACTATCTAAAGCCTGAGAGGCAACAACAAAACAATGTCAAGTGCTACTAAAATCTCTGCAGCATCCAGGGTCACCGTGGTGACAGGAGCATATAAGCAAAGATCCAGGGCTGAAGAGTTTGTCATCTGCGGTAAACTCTGATGAATAAATGATGACAGTAAATGGCCTTCTAGTGGCATTTTTTATTAGCTGATGGAGGGGTGAAGTGTAAATAAAGAATTGTTAGGTGAAAGAGATATTAACCACAAGGGCATGGGTCTTTATTGAGGACGGGCCAACAAACTGTTGAACCATACCAAGATAATTAGTAATGGAAAATTCTAGGGAAAAGGCATGGAGCTTCATGCTGTGCTAATTATGTTTATCTTGCTGGTATAATTACTTTTAATACCTCTTGGTTTAAAAAAAAAAAACAGGCATATCCAATTCCCCCAGTGGAGCCGTTTTTTTATTTATTTATTTATTTTTTAAACGCAGCACCACGACGTCTCCGTGCACAATCTCCTGAGAGAAAAGTCATTATGAAAGAACCGCGGTCCTGCTTGTTTATTTCTACCCATCCGCAGCACAATAGAGTCCCGCAATGCAGAGATCATGCAGAGACACGAGAATGTGAGACTAAAATAGGCTGTTTTGTGCTTATTGATGCCTTGTCATGTTTCATTCCCTTTTCCCATCTGTTTACAATGTGACAATAAGAAGATTGTGTTCTGCCACGGTATCCAGCACGTCGCGTTCCACTGAGTCACAATCCGGGAAAAATCAGACAAAAAAATAAATAAAAATGCAAAAAATGGAGCACAAATCTTAGCCTCCAGAAATGTACACATTTAATGCATCACAAAGCACATCAGAGGATGTTTGTGTACTCAGGCTGGGATAGTGTTGTTACTGACCTGAGATGGTGCACATCGCACATTTACTGCACCACAAATAAACACAGAGAAGGTTGGTGGGTATGTATAGACAGGTAACTGGTGGTTAGTGCTGGTTCACTGTAGATGAGGTTATTATAGTCTGCTGACAGTGCAAAGAACAGAGAGAGCCAATTGGGTCAGCAATGCCAAGGTGACATGATCGGTGGGTAAAATGTGTGATCTATTTCCAGCATACTGTATTCCAGTAACACTTGCTTCACTGGTTTCTCATTGATGTGGTCACATTAGTAGTGAGTATGGTTATGGGGAAAACAGAGGTCTGGAGATATTTTTTTATTTTTTAAGAAATCACAAGAAAACCAGCAACAAACTGATCCTACTAACAAATATTGCCTTTGTATCCAAAGACATATCCTCTGTGCCACAGACCTCCACTGCCCCTTTATTACCATGAACACACACACACACACACACACTGTACTTTATTTGGACTCAATCCCACACACTGTCCTGCTGCTGTAAACACTCACTAGAGCACCAAACGTGTATTAATATGCAACCAAAAATAGTCCCCAACAAATTCACTACTTTCTCCTGTCTGAGTAACGTTCACTAAAAAGCACCATCATGCCCGGCTGTTTGAGAAGCCTTTAAAAATGAAATTGTGTGAGTCGATTCGCATCTTCAGTAGAGAGAGAAAGGAAATGGGCTCTGGCTCAGTTCCACATACAAAACAAAATTTAGAGATGGGCTAACACGTCTGTAGTGGGATTTGTTTGCAATTAATAATAGAACATCAGCTTTGTCCTTTAATATATTGTAATGGTGAAACAGATACAATGTTACATTCATAGAACCTTCACCTCACCCACGGCTTCCTAGCATGAAGGGGAAACGACAATGGCCTGCAACAAAAAGGCCCTATTTAGAGTCAGTGTTTAGTTTGTCTGTTCTGGGCTACTGTAGAAACACGGCGTTCAACATGGCGGACTATGTGGAAGAGGACCTGCAGCGTCTGCAGATATAAAAGTCTCATTCTAAGGTAACAAAAACACAACAGTTTATTTTCAGATGATAATACACTAATGAAAACATACAGCCCCTTAAATCTGACACACTGGACCTTTAATGAGTACAGCAAATGCTTCCTCACACAGATACGCTGAGTGTGGAAACACTGGAGGTGAGATATTGTGCTGCCAAATCTTTTAACACTTTTTACAAAATAGTTTAAACCCAGGTGCCTATTTATAAAATCTTCTTCGACAAGGCCAAAAAAAAAAAAAAAAAAAAATCTCTTTCTGTTTCTTTGCCAAAGAAATATTAGCTTCACCAACAGCTGCCAAAAAAATACTGTACGGATTAAAAAAGGATGCTGCTGCGCCCGGCAGAAAGAGAAACTCACTTCCAAAAGCAAAACTGTTACATATCTATCTGCACAGTTATTGTCGGTCTGCTGCTAAAATCTGAAAATCTGGACTGCTCGGTTACTTTCACTTCACAAACACTGGGCACAATGCAGCTTTAAACTTCAGGGTGATGAAATGATTTCCTTATTTTGTAATATAACGTTATTCTGTAGCTTGAAATGAAAAATGACGTTCATCTCAGGTAAACCGTGCTGACTTACAGTAAAAAGAGGAAATCTTTGACCTTTCAGCAATGTGACAGTTTCTCTGATCTGATCTGAAAGTTTACTCTTTAAGACGAGCGTCCAGGTGATTTTTGAAGAGACAGCACTTTGTTTTTAGGAGTTGCAAGCAAAAAAGTTTCTCCTGACAGGAACTCCTCGGGAAGCCTTTCCCCACGGGCTCCAAACAAACACGGGGGCTTCCCACAGCAAGTTTCCAAAGTCCTGATGAATAATGCAAATTCAGAAAGCCTATGCGTCACACCATCTTTTCTTAGAATACTAATCATTCTGACAGCGAGATATTAGATCCTTCTGTACCTCGTGTGAACTTTTATCTTAACCCAGGCACGCCAAGCAGATGTAAACATGAACTAGCTGTTTATGTGAATTTCACATCACCCTTAGCCTTCTAAAAATGCCACTGTGAGGGGCCCCTGATGCCAACTTGCGAAGATGCCCGGGGTCCCCGATGCCTTCAATTAAGTTTCAGGCAAAAGCCTTATCAGTCCAGCACAAACAGTTCTGTTGAGTAAACATGTTTACAAAGCTATGATCTCTGATGAAATATGCCCTCCTGATTTCTCACTACTGGTAAACATGTTTTCTCACCTAAGACACTTCACACTTCTCTCCAGTTCCCTCTACGCAAACACGTCCGGTTCGTTTTCTGCTGAGAGAAGACTTATACGCCACCGACCCGCAATCACCCGATACTTGCCTGGCAGCATGGCCGCGATATTATATCAACAGATGTCAGATTGTGTAGGCATCATAGTTAGGCTAGGAGAAAAGCACACTCTGCTCTCTTCAAAACTGGGAGTGCCGCACTTGACCTTGTCCATTCCAATTACAGCAGCCCTGCAGCCACCATCATGCACTGTGTCTATTGTCATCGGCTTGATACGAGCGTAATGTGCACAGTGTATACCTGCAGCTATACTGCAGGGAGGTCAGGGGTATGGGATACATACAGTCACGCACTCAGCTACTGTACTTCACTCAGTACTCATACTCACAGTAGCGATGCAAGTCACTACGAGGATAGAGTAAATTTGTCTCTTAAGGCCCCGAGGTTTTTTAAATTCAGCGGATTACATTTTGTAGTTCTCAAACGAAGAATATTTAATGAAGATGTGCTGAGGTCAACTGCAGATTTTCATTAAATTAGTTATGGCTATTCATGAATGTAAAACAGATGCAACACATTTGGGTATACTGTGTTTAAGGAGTTATTAAGAGTGCTAAAAATTAGATTTAACCTTTTTTTTATCCATTTATGGATAAAAATTAAAGGATACGGCTGGAAATATTCTATGTTATGTTTATTTTCATGTTATTGCCACTGAATCCCATAAAAACACCAAAATCAACAATATGTTTCGTCTCTCTTCCTGATCATGCCTGTAGCTCTCAGCCGGAAGCTCCTCGGTTCATACTCGATAGAGAAATCTCTCAGCTGGTCGTAAATATAGAATTTAATTTTGATAAAAGGGCTCGGTAATTTCCTAAAACAGCTGGGCACTAAAGTTTTTAGCCAACATTATTCAAACAGCAGGAAATAGTGTATTTGTTGCACACATGCATTACTCTGCTAAGTATTTACAGCAGCAGGGTGACATATGTGGAAGTGACTGAAAATAAACTAGTGTGTGTGTGTGTGTGTGTGTGTGTGTGTGTGTGTGTGTATGTTTATGGTAATGAAGGAACGTGTCACCCAGGACGACGTGTGGCTCAGTCATGTGTTTGTGGACAACAATGAAGCTCGATAACACAGAGGAATAAATGTACGCAGACAAAACTTAGTCATTTGTCTTTTCACTGAAAGAAAACATAGAATATCACTGATCTTAACATTCTGAATGATGACTGCCATAATGTTATCTTGTGTTTATGTTTACCTCATGAATATTTAATTCATCGCACTTAAAAATTGCAAATATCCTCACATCACCACCCCGATTAAGGCAAGAGCGATAATAAAATGTGTAAATAATAAAGCACAGTATATCAGAAGAGAGCTATGTGACTAGTATAATTTTCATGGACCTGCACTGAAGCTCACACTGATCTTCCATGTGTTTTCAAAATGTTAGAAATGGGGCATCCTGGTGTGGCCTGCAGGTTTAAGACGGCGACCATCTGCTGATCTTTACTGCATATCAGCCCTAATCTCTGGCAGCTCTCTCCGCTGGCTCCAAATATGACAAAATATATAACACTCCTGCAGAAATTTCATACAGAAAAGATTAAGGAAACGAAAAGTGGAGGCTGGAGAAAATCTTTGTGTGCTCTTTCACACTATCTACCTCACTATCACAGCAGCAATCAAGACGTGTAGCGAGCCAGAGGAAATGACAGTAATGACGGACAAAGCCCCGAGCCGGGGTGGACTGCACAAACTCTACGTTAATAGTCTTTTTTATGGCCTGACGTGCTCCGTTCCCATGGGGACATTTTATCAGAGAAGCCATAATTCTCAGCAACACCTCTGTGCAATCTGATTAACAGCAGACTAACACAAGTAACACGTGATAAACATCAACACATTATTCTTCAATCGCACACCGCTTGATCTTTCATGGTGTTAATTACATTGGAGGGAGGCGTCATCAACCACACATCCAGAATTTATGATATTAATATTACATTGTTTATTACAAGAAAGATTCCAAATCAATAAATGGTTAAACATTACATTTATATTTTATGTACTGTATGTTTATTTAATCATGATCTGGAGTAATTACAGGTGTTTAAATGTTCTAATTATTATCCAACTTGCTGCGGTTCCCCTCAGACCTACTGAGCTTTTTTAGCATCTTTCAGCTCATTGTTTTGATTTTAGAATTGAGTGTTAGTTCACTTTCATCAGTCTCATGAGTCTCATGAGTGTTGTTTAAAGGTGCATTAAGCAAAAATCGATGCTACATGTCGAGGACAGAAAAAGTTGTGGCGCATTTAGCCACAGTGAGATATTTCGCCCAGGCAGGTTCAAAATGAATGCTGATAACACGTCAAATCTGCAGCTGTTTGCCAACACGCAAGATAATCAGTGTTATCATGTGATAATATGCCAATGAGCCAAAGTGACCAAAAAATGAAGGAATGCCTATAAATGTTTCACGTTTTGATTTTCTACATTATATATACATTATCCTTAACCTTTTATATGTGTATGGAAAGTGCTCATTGTTTTAAATATGTAAGTATGTTGTGTATGTGTTACATTGTGACAGAGTTACACACTTGGAAATGACACATCCTTGGTTTGCTGCTTTCCTTGAAAGTCTCGGTCGTATTCTCTGTGACTAACCTTTCAAATTTGAGTTCATATGCAATCAGCTCTCTATCCACTCACACTGCTGCTTCCCTACAACCCGAGCCGAGTAAAACAGCACTGACTGTTCATTCCCTAAATGCAGCATTGGTCACATTTAATCTGCCTTTCCATTCAAGGGAATACTTCACCCAAATGAGAGAAGTCTTTTGGCCTCAGAGGATGAATTTTAATTAAGGTGTATGAGGAAACTCAAAAAAGGTCATCACTCGCTCTCATCTAATCACACGCCGTTCAGACTCTTTCAAAAGGTGAAAACATTCCTACCATTCTGACAAACTCACTTTTTCAATTAAATGTCTGCGGTTCAGTGGATAAATGCATGTAATTAATTAGGCCTGAGTGAATACAAACGCTGTATTTAATAGCCTAACTCATAATTAACTGTAGAAGAGATCAAATATCTTATCCACACCTTTCTTATCTCAGCTGGCGCAGTGCAGAGATGATATGATCAATAGTGTTTCTTGTTTAGGATTCCCAAAAGTATCAAAAGATCATTTTAATCCTGTTTAAGCCAAAAAATTCTGCCTGAGTGTTTTTGAACCTTTCTTCAACCGGGGAACGTTTGCTGGGTAGACAGTCTTTTTCATCAGCAACCTATTTTATATTCATACAGTTACTAGCCATAAATTCATAACAGGGAGCTGTGAGAGGCTTTTAGTCTTGGCTACCGAGCAGTGCAGGCTCACAGGCACCACGAAAATAGTCGTTGAAGGAGAGGAAATCTTTAATTATTAAACCCAGCCAGATTTTTCTATCTTTTAAAATACTGTTGACCATTAAAATCAGGTTCTTTAACACAGCTCCACATTCCCAGGAACTCCTTACACGTTATTGCTTCAGTGAGATAATTTTTAAAAACAGAGGAATACATTTGTGGTTTATTGTTTGTCTTCAGTTTTCAGACTAGAGATGAGTGAGTCTATTTGGCCCTGAGATGAGAAGCATCTGGATGTCAGAGTCAAAGTGTAATCGTATCTGTTATCTCACTGCACAGAGCTTTCAGCAGCCTGAGAAAAAAGTGACGACTCAATCTGTGGCGAGCTCCGACGCGATCGGCCTCATCAAAGCGCTCGGTGTGTATTGTCAAGAGTAAAGATAAAAGACAGAAATGATTCCAGAATGAATTTGACTCGGACTGACATGAAAGAGAGAAATCACGGATAAACCCAACATTTCTCACAAAGGTCTGGACAGTCGGGTTGGATTTATGGTCGCATTTCAAACATATAACCCCCGTCTAGTCATCAGGGAGATCTTTACATGTGCGTTTGACAAATAAAAGATGTCTAATGCAGCTCTGTGGCACTATCTGATCTGATTTATAGTAATACATGTCTGGTCGCTTCATCATCCAGCCTGCCAGCGACGCAATCTTTCAGCGTCAGATGTATCCAAAGAGCGGAGGGATATAAAACACAATTACAATGGATTTTTGACACCTGAAGTGGACTCAAGGCCTCAGAGTTGAGTAGATCTCTGCATTAGCCATGCAATTACACGGATCTTCCATGTTCTGAGGTGTCATGCATCAAAAATCCATACAGGAAACTTCCAGCACATGCCTGTGCTTAGTGCAGAGGGGTTCAGCTGGGAATAAAGTACACTGGATTGCAGTGAAAAATACAAAGAATCCAAGGAGACAGGCACTCTATTACAGACTACAATGACAGCAAGTCTCTTCTCACGGCCGAGGAACAAAAAGTCGGTCGGATGCAGCTGTCTGTCGCTTTGTTGCTGCAGTCAGAGAGCTCATCCCTCGCAGACAGACACAGACGGAGGGACAGACCGGCTCTGCACAGCTGAGCAGAATTCAATTGTGGACTTTGGTTTGACTGAAACTCATTGTTAAAAGTTCCTCCTCTTCACTCTGCCTTGGAGCTTGTCAGCCCAAAAATGGAGCGCTGCGAAGGGGCTCAGGCTTTTGCGGCCTCTCATCTTCCTTCGATGGGCAGACACATTTTTCAATTATGCACACGAGGGAAGGGAATTAGAGGCCTAATCCCGGCCTAATCCCCAAACAAACAGATCTATGGCCTCTATTTCCAGCAGAGCCACCCCGGCAGCCCTCCACCTCCCACCCCCCACCTCCGTCTCCTCCTGTTAAATCTCTGCCCTTCTACTAACCCGGTCAGGGATGGAAGCCCTTTCGGCTCTGATAGTTCCTTAAATTGAGCTCTGCAAGCATTAGCCCTGTTTGAATGGTACTTAGAATCAGTTCCAACTACCGCTTGTGACTGTTCTTAGCTTTATGCTCGTTATTAAAAATGAAAAAGCTGAGAATGTGCTTTCACAGAGTAACTCACCCACTTACACGTATTAATTTGATACATACAGAGGCGCGATTCAATTGCTTTGCTCTCTCCTGTAAAGATTGCGTCACTCACAGCTTCTGTTCCACCTAAATCACACAAGAATCATCGAATGACTAAAGATCTTTTCATCCTCTTCCACGAAGCTGCTCAATAGGCGTCCATCTACAGTAATGATCATGTTCAGGGACAAGAATGACTTACAAGAAAATGTATATATATATTTATATAATAGAAGTGTTCAGTACATAAAGTATTTTTTAAAAGTCCTTTGGTTGTACCAAATCAATAGCGCCAGTGACCTTAACTGCTTAACCTTGACACACAGTGCTGGATGTTACTCTTTAGTTAAAGCTTGTGACAGCGTTTATGAAAAAAGTACATGCAGAGTTGGTTGCTGAGCTATCAACCCTTTAACAATGCTTAAAGGTTTTTTACTAACCAAACCAGCAAAAGACTGAACAAGGAAAAGGTCATCAATAAGATGTCATTCGTTTCCATTTTCCAAAATGACTCATATGACTATTAAAATGATTAATACAAGTGTTTTTCTAATCTGCCACTACTTCAAAAATATGGAAAGATGATTGTCATGGAACCACCGCTGACTGTTGGGAGGAGATGGGATGTGATCTGGTGCCAAAGTCAGAAACTTACAGCTTCCAAAATGAAAATTTAAATACATTTATACAGGTGATTTCTGATCTGCCACCTCTATGTTTAAGGTTTAGTTTAGGCCAGGAACACTGACTGTATATGAAGCAAATCTCTCATGCCAAAGTTAACTTGTACGCCCAATCATTCAGTGCAACCTTCTCCACAAGAGGTTTTCAAGTGCTACGTTAACGTCACGCGACTTCCATCTTTGCCTCTAAGAACTGATAGTCATCATTCACACAACCACAAGAGGTCACTTGTCCAGTTATACATATCTGAACAAATGTTCAGTGGTGAGACACAGCGCTTTAAGTTCAACCTGTATGTCGGAAGCAGTTTCACCAATTCCAACTTAGGAAATGTTTCAAACGGTCTTTAGCCAGCCAACAAAGACTTTGTTTGAAGCATGCTCACATCTTAAATGTCACAGCATTACAGGAGACCATATATTTGTTTACTGATGTGAGTTTGATGGTGAGGCAATCACTACTTTCACTTCTATCTTTAAAATAAGACAACAAGAAAAAGGTATGAGAAGAGCTAAAACTCTGTAGAAAGACAAGAGGGCTGTATCTCCACCATCAATCTATGGCGCAGACACTCTCTGGCCGTAAGCCCTCTCTCTCCCTTGTTATGATTCTGTCCGTGAGTGATTCCAGCCAATCCAAGGGTGGTCAGATCTCTCTCATTTCCCTCGTCTTGTACAAGCAATCGATTCCACTCAAAGACGAAGGCCGCTGCTGCTCCTGCTCATTCCCCCTCCTGCCAGCCCCATTCCTAACTTCACTCACCATATCACCATCACCTTCTGAATGCAGATGGGGTTTGAGGGTTGTTAGAAGTGGAAAGAGAGAGACAAAATGTTTTATCTGTAAAGGTTCCAGCAATACACATCATTTTAAGAGCCCCTGAGAAGATCTGTCTCCAATTACGGAACATTCTGTGGTCGGTGTCACCTTGTGAATGGATCATTTTTGTTAGATCCATCCGTTTGAGTTCTACATCATAGAGAGCGAGCACACCGTGAACACATTAAAAGACCAAACTGTTGGCTGCACGTTAAAGTCCATTGACTACACATCATGCATATATTACATTAATGCTGACCTATACTGTTTAGACCTCTCCTGCTGGGTAGTAATGCCTCTACAAGCTGGGATTGTTTTCTTGTTGCATTCAAGGGCACTCGGACATTTGATACTTGACGCACGCCGTCTCTCTACAGCAAGAAACAACCAAAGTCACATTATCCTGTACACAAAATCCATTTGTCTTATGGATTTGATTTTTGAACAACAGAGCTTGTGAACATAATGTTCACTGGCACCTTACAATCGATATTCAGATGTCAGAGCATTGTTGAATGACCACCAAGGACAGTCCTTTTTTTGTAAGTAGTACAGCAGAATAATGTTTCAGTACAACGTTTTCTCAATGCCTGCTTGTACTAATCTGCACTCGTGCTCTTTCCCGCCTCCTGGGTCGGTTTAATGAGTGACCCTGTTAACTGCCGACTTTCCACCAAACGCGTACCATTGTTGCCGCCACACTGTTATTCAGCTGAAAGTCGTCAGTTAACAGGGTCGCTCGTTACACCGAAACACCGGCGAGCCTGCAGGACGCAAATGCCACAGCTGTGTCGAATTGGGATAATTATCTATTAGCAGACCGGGCGGCATTTTCTGCTAAAAAAGACTGCCGGCGTTTCCAGTTGGGAGTTTTCAGAGCGAGTGAGGTGGAGGCTATGTGACATTCTCCTGTGCGGTTTGTAATCCACCATTGTGCTTGTGATTCTGTGAATTTGGGGAATATTGAGTAGCAGAGAGAATCCTCTTTCAATTTACACAGCGCCTCTGCTGTGTCGAGTCTCTTTTCAGCTGCTATGGAAAGCTTTTCCATCGTGATGTCACGTGTGGCTGTGGCGGTTGCTTGACATCCTCCGCAGTTAATACAGTCAATAATGCAGCACTTTATGATTGCGGTTATCGCAACAGTCCTACTCAGAGCTGCAGCACCACACGATGACAAACCAACTTTGACAATCAATCAAATCAACTTATCTACCTAAACCTAAACTATGTAAAACTATGACTTTTTTTTGAATGCAGAAAATACATTTATTTCTTTGTCTCATGAATTCTAACATTGTTAAACGCTCCATTCAAACTCTATGTAAATTGGATTTAATTTATTCATTGAGTTACACTGAAGTGTAGGATTTAGTGTCATTCTCTGTACCTGACAAAGAGACAGTTTGGCTATAAAATATATTTATTACATGAGAAAAATATATGAAACAGTGCATGTTAAAACTGCATATTATTTTACATCTTTGTGCTTTTTATTACAGCAGATGGGGGATCGAGTGTTCTGGTTTCAGAGACAGGTTCAGGTTTCATATCTGGACCTGGATTCTGGTGCTTTTTCAGTAAACAGAGGGGGAAAAAACAAACATTTAAAATGTATTTGAATATTTAAAATATAAAATAACATATAATGACATAAAATGATGTCTGAGAGAACTCTGGCACTGAACATGATTCTCTAGATTTTATGCACCCAACTGTACTTTCACTACCAAAGTGTTGAGTTGACACAGTACTGTAAGAAGATATGACATTCATACAGATAATACTGTGGAGACAGATATTTTCAAGGCTTACGATACATGAATTTTTCATCAGGTTAAATACAGTTTGGGGCACATAAGTTCACATTTGGCACCATGGGCTCAGATCTCATTGGGTTGTAATGTTAGTAAGTAACAAATCAGCTACTGCAATGCTCACAGAGCATTTCTTCACTGGTTTCACGCTGACGATGAAGCCTTTATTACTCCTAAATCTGCAGCGAGTTCCAACACTGTCAACCTCATCACAGTGTGTGCAGTGTGTGTATTGTGAAAGTTTAGATAAAAAAGATCCCTCCTGACTTTGCCGATAAACCCAACATTCCTCATAAAGCTTCAAGCTTGGCTGGATTTATGACTGCACTTCAAGCAAATTACTTCCACCCAGTAGTTGGGGAGACCTTTACATGCCTTTGAATTTGGTAGAAGGGTAAATGAAGTTTGGGGCTATGGGGTCAGAGTTCAGCGGGTAGTATATGTCATCACTCTCGGGTGATAACCTTGAATCTCACCACTGTCAGCTTTTCAAAAGAAGAGCTTTGTTTTCAGGTTGACAACAATGTAACTGAGTTCATCCAGTGTGCGTTGAAATAGATTTTGATAACCTCAGTAGGTGGTAGATTTTCTTAAATGGCAGAAGATGTAATCCTTTAATCAAAACCCCCAAATCACCAAGCTGCAAGTCCCATGAAAGCAATATGATCACAGACCATCTTCTTGTAAAAATCGCCTTGACTGATGGCTCTTTCTTTCTTACACTGCAACTTAGAATCGCTTAAATCCCTCAAAGCCTTCAAAACACTGACACCGCACTAGGCTTTTCAATACCTAGGCTGTTAAAAGAGACTACATTGATACCTGCAAATCTCGACGACGTAGACAGGTCTTCATTTAATTTGTCTCAAAGGGACTAATAAGAGTTGCGACTGAAATGAGCAAGGACTTCTTCTAGTGGTTGCAAGAGCCCGGCATAAGATAATCTACTGCTGTGTCCTCCGGGCAACATGGAGTCAATGTATAGAGTAAAAAAAAAAGAGTTGTTTCATACTATGGCTTTATGTGAACCATAATTACTGCCTGAGGTTCTCAACGTCTCGCTACTGCTGACACAGGATTTTCATGTGGGAACGGTGCAGATGAAAGGATCTGTGCTGTCAATAAGGAGTTGTGCTGTTCTAATATTTATTTAATCTACTGTTGAGTTGATTTGAGTTGTACAATCTGTATCGTTGGCTGCTTATAGTGCTGCTAATCTAAGAGCGGAGGCTTAGTCTAAGTAACATTCAGTGTAAACTGCTTTCCATTAAAGTGCTATTGAAAAACAAGCTCCTCAGCCCAACCTTCCAATGCCCTTGCAAAGTGATACTTAATGTAAATGACTTTTTTTTAAAACAGAATCTGAATCAACATCTGTGTTTGAGCTCCTGAACAGTTTCTTTGCTATCACTCCCTCTGTGGTCTTAAGATCTCTTTAGAAACTGCTGCTTTCTTTTAACGTCCACGCAGATGAAGTCTATCCACAGCTTCGACTTCATACAGAATGCATGCGCTCTATATGAGATTTTGAATTTACAGCAGCTACTGTGCTGAATGTGGGATAATATATTAAAACATATAAATGCACTGGTGTAAATGAGCGATATCCATGTTCCCCTGAACATGCACAACTATGCGTGGAATGAAAAATCATTCCTGTCCTTTCATTTCAACTATTGGCTCCATATTAGTTCTAGTTAATATCCCCGAGGTCATAACATTTGATAGATCATAATGTCAGCAGGGCCGGTCGTGAAAAGCAGCCCCTCCTCTCTGGCAGCTACAGTCTGCTCACATCACAACCTTAATTGACGGGGAGAGAGGCAGACAGCGTGCTCAGGCCAAGCCAATCGATTGTGACAAACAAATTAGAGACGAGTTTGAATGATTAAGTTATGTATTGATTTTGATTTAAACATTAACGGATCATGTACTCGGCGGGATCAGATGGAAAGACAAAATGTAATCAATGCTTCCTTGATGGGATTTAGCATGTGAGGAGTTGGGTCAATGTGGTAATCAGGGGCTGTGCAGATCAGACGCGCTGCTTTAGCGTCGTGGTTGGTGGCTAATGGATTGTTTGCAGTGTGCAGGATTACATGTAATGTGGAAACAAACATTTTAATTGTTTTTTTATCAGCTTCAGTCAACTGCAGCCGAATTTGTTCATGTTTAGGTTTAATAGTTGCAACATGCGGGCAGCCTCAGATGAAATATACTCCTAAAGAGGATTTTACTTACTTTTACTTTGCTTGGACTACAAAATGAGTATAATACATCTGCGAGCGGCTGATGTGCCCATTGATCACAGCTAATGACTCCATTACTCGTTGCGCTCAGGTGTCCAGAGTTCTGCTTTTAAAGCTCACTTCCTGTTCCTCTGCTTTGAAGCAAGACACGCACATACACAGCAAAAAACGTGAGCTGTGACAAAATGAATGCAGGTATCCTCCCTCATGGGGACGTTTGACAAAAGTGGAAGTATAAAGTAGGCCCAGGAGACTCATCCATCCATGCAGCCATCATCTAAACCTGCATGGCCAGTGAGAAGTCACGACTGTGATTGGCTGGCAGGTGTGTGGTTAAACTTTTAGTTGAGTTTGTTTGTTGTGCCAGTGAGGACAGGAACAGTGAGGCTTAGCTAAAGAGCCTGGAGCAGTTGTGTGTTATTTGTGTGGATAAAGAAAGATTAAAAGTTTCTCAGTGAGAAGCATGCAAATTTTATTCCAAATGTGTTTGATATTTGATATGGATGTTCAAAACAGCAAGAGGAAGACGGAGACAACGTGTGAACGTTAATATTAGCTATGGTAGCTCCAGCCTGCAGCTTGAAGGACAGGTGCAGGTGAGAGACAAAAAAAATGTAACTAAAACTGTGTGTGTGTGAGAGAGAGAAAGAGCTCTATGTATCCACTATTCATTCATTAGTTTTCCAACACTTCATCAGCATCACGGGGGGAGCCGACCCTAGATAGGTCGCCAGTTCGTCACAGGGCTGACACATAGAGACAAACAACCGTTCATGCTCACATTCACACCTTTGGGCTGCATGTCTGGAAGCCGGAGAACCCGCAGAACCCACGTAGACACGAGGAGAACATGTAAACTCCACACAGAAAGAAGCAGCCGGCTGTAGCTAAGCCACTGTACCACCAGTATTTCCCACCATGTCGTAGCATTACAGGGCAAGGTAAAAGTGCCAGGTAACAGGTGTTCAAGATTTCCCAGGTGCCCATAGTTCCCACTATGTCATAGCATAATACAGTGTTAGTCTCTATTTTTGTAGGTAGCAGCTGTTCAGAGCAATTTAGTGAAATTTAGTTTTTTCTTTGTGTCATGTAACCGAGGTTAAAAACATGTTTTTAATTATTATTTAAAAGACTCCTGTTAAACTGGATGCAGCACGAATTTCGAGGCCTGGAACTAAATTTGACATAAACAAAAGAAAAGAAGGTTTAAAATGAAAGTTACATAAGTAGATGACAGATATTCTCAATTTAGAGTCATGACATATTGTTTAACAGTGTAATACTTCACCTGTTGTACAGGCCATGATCGTGCTGCTGTGCTGAGCTCTGACGTGTTCCTGCATCTCATCCATTATAATCATTTAGTGTACAACTTGTCAGGTATTATTTTCTTCTGTCATTTCAGTTTTGGGTCATGAAGCGAAGGGCAAGAAAACACCTCGTACAGGTTTATCACTGTTCAACATGCCACAGTGGCACAGCAGCTCCACAGCAGTTGCAGTTTAAATAAACTGGTTACATCACAACACTGTAGCTAACTTGTTGGTGTTCTGTAATGTACACTTTACTGTCTTCTCGCAGACTTTATGTTTACTACATGAATTATTCTCTATGGAGAGGTGAAGGCCTCACAGACCGACCTTCTGTAACTGAATGTAATCTTTCAGTGAATATTTCTTTTTTTTCTGGACGAATAAGTAAGAAAGATAAAGATATTTGCAACATCTTGACATAGATTCTTCATATCCATATCCTCCAATGAGCTTATCTAACATCTCTCCTGCTTTTGTTACAGTCATGTCTGAACTAGCCACAGCTATTCAACCTGCCCATGGTGACGTCTAACTCATGATAGGAAAAGAAATAAGCTGTCTAGACAGTACGTTTGTGAAGAAACCTCAAACTCTAACCTGTCTTCAACCTTTATTGTAAAAGTTCAGGTATGGATGGAGGGTAAATAATAATAATAATAATGAAGAATAAGACCCAACACAGTCACACCTCTAGGGGTAATTCATAGATTCCTGTGCATCTGACCTAAATGTCTTTGGAAAGAGGGAGGAAACTGGAGCACCAGGAGGAAAACCACGCAGACACAAGGAGGATGTGCAAACTCAGAGAGGCGCCAATGGCGCTCAAATTTAGAAGAAGAGGTTATTAAAAAAAAACAAAAACATGATGACGTTGAAAACTAGATGGTTGTATGAATCATAACATACATCATGCAGGTCCCTGCACATCTTGACAAACTGGGTAACATCTGCTAAACATACTGTGGATATCAAAGCAAGTAGTCATTACATCCCAACATGTACAATATATCATACATCATTTATGTTGTAACCTGGGAACCATTTTAGTAGTTTTGGCTGCCTTGTTAAATTCTAAATTTGGGAAAACAGGATTACAGTGTGAGTTACTGATTCTACTGTTTTGTTATCAGTAACAGATGGTTGTTAATCGATTACCTTTTGAAAGCAGCCCACAAACATTTTGCTTTGAAATGATGTTAAAGGAATCCTTCTGTTGGGGTTCAGACATGGCAGTTGGTGCTCAGTTCTACTACACACAGATTTGGGTCCAATAAAGTGACTGTCCTGCACTAAAAATAGGTGCTCGATGATTTCCTTCTAAAATAGATGAACCAAACTCTGTGCATGTGTTCCACGGAGAATTCACTGACCTGGTTTCTATTAAGCATCTGAGCATTGATGGCATCAGCTCACAATAAAATAAAGATGGTTTGCATGAGGACTCTTTTGGGAAAAAGTGGGAGAGGGAGGCTGAGAAAGCACCCGTGGAGGCGGTATGGGTAATGAAACAGAAAGAAAATATCCTGAGTACAATAATATGAGCATTTGCACCTACTGTTGTTACCATTTACTGTATATAATAAGTGGACAGAGATTCAGAGTCTGTGAAGGCAATGCACAAGTGTCTAATGGCCAGCAGGGGGCAGCACCACTGGTTGTAAAAATATGTCCAATTGTATTGAGTCTGTATTGAGAGTTCGGACTCCAAAGAAACCAAGATGGCAACGTCCATGATGCCAAACGCGTGACTTCAAAATGGCTGTCCTGAAACCAATGAGTGACCCAGTGGGTTTTCACTTGGTTGTTACTAATATTAAAAGGTGCTTCCTGAATTAAATGATCTGGATCTTGTTGGCCCCACTGACTCTAATTCACTTAACTGCAACAAAACGACCTGCAGCCAAGTGTAGATGATGAGCTTTCTATATCAGCAAGTCTAAAACTAGAGCTACAGCTACGCTGGCTGCATCGAGAGGCTGCACTCGTGAACAAATTCATGTTAATCTATCCAGCAGTTATTGGTATTTTAGTCTGGACCGATGCAGTGAACAGAAAGACCAACAGACGAATGAAATGATGTACTTCCTGCCTTTGTTCATACCTGATGGGAACATGTACATCGAGTACTAAAGTCTGCAGAACATCATGTCAGTAATGCACAGCAAACTTTCCAGTGTGTTGTTCTTTTTGAGAAACTCATTTGGAGTTGAAAGGTGTTGATTGGAGAGCTGTTTGTCCACTCAGAGGACTGCTCTGGGAAAAATATTCAAAACTATCTAAAAGTGTTAAATTGACTCTGATAGGTGTGAATCCATAACTCGGTGGAGAGGTGTTGATTGTTACCACAAATTAACAAAGCTATTTTGATGCTGAGTGGTATCTGGACTTAATAAGTGAAATAAGTGCCAACATGTCAGCTTTTTTGTCATTGGGACATTTAATACCACACCCCATTAACTGCCCATTCAGTAGTCCAATGAGAAAAGCCTAGCTTTGAGAGCAGGTGAGGAGGACTAACACACAGACAAAAACTGTTCCAGTGGAGTAATTACAGTTAGTTACTCACCACTTTCCCCAGACACTCACAGAGGGAGGCCAGACTAAGAAGCAGCCCATCACAGGAGGTCTGTGATGGGTAGTGGGATCAAGAAAAGTGGTGAGCTGTCGGTCCAGAGGAGGTGATGAGTACTGACACGTCATGTCAGCAGCAACAGGCCGTGAGACGAGTCGGTGCTGATGCAGGGTTTTACATTCATCACACAGTGAAGTGGCGCTGTCAAGGACTGCAATGATGACAACGAAACAGTCGGTGGGTATGTCAACTATGACTGTAGAGTGACAGAGTGTGTGTGTGTGTGTGTGTGTGTTGTGCAGTAGTTGATAAGTGAAGGTGGACAAGTGAAATGTCTGTGGGAGGAAATGTGTTTTAAGAATGTCGGTGTATGTAGGTGTCATTTTGTTATAGGTGTAAAGTTACAAAGTATGGTCAAGTCTCCAAATCTGCTGAGGGACATGTACCTTCAATACTTTTGAGTGATAGCTAGCAATAACCTTCATTATCATAATTTTTTTAATTCATTCATTAATTCATCATTTAGTCTATATAATGTCAGAAAGTAGTGAAACGACCCATCACAGTTTCCTAGTCTTGATGTCAACGTCTTCCAGTCTTACAATCCAGTTAAAATATTCAATTTCTAAAAATATGAAGAGAAAAAAAACACTTGAGGTTTGTACAAGCAAGTTTTTGTTTGATAAATTACTTCAAAGTTTTCTGTGTAACATTCAAAAAAACTTTTTGTACCATCCTGTGCACCAAGCGAAAATAAATTACAATCATATTCAGACTAACCCTACTACCTATAACGTTCCTACATTTTATTTGGACCGTTGGCTCAGTGATAGTAACTAGCTTGCTGTCAATCACCCCACCTGACAACACCAGAGCCACGTCACACAGCCGAGCCACAGTCAGCTGGACAAGCCCAGCTCGGATTCAGCAACAGTTACTACTACAGCTGCTTGAACTGAGTTACACCTTCGCTTTGTACCGTTACATCATTTATTGTTAGCTAAAAACACAGTTTGTCTAAAAGCTGTAACATATCCAATCACAGTGCTGTGTTAGCGAGCAAACAAGCTGATGCCAACAAAGTTAAATCACTTCAGCAGTGCTGCTAGTACTGGTTTAGTTTCACATAAAGTGAGTACAGCTTTGACTTTTCTCTGTGTGACTGCAGCTGTTTAAAAGTACACGTGTGTGTAGATACACAGTATATGTGTGCAGAGTAATCATATCAGTGCATACGTGAGCGTGCACATGCTGCTGTCATTAAGAGGACTGTTATGAGTCGTGTTAAACAGCATGTAGAGGAATCCAGAGAGTTGGTTTTCACTAGCTCATAACTACAGGCAGCTTCAAACAGCTCAAACAGGGTAATACCTCATAAATGATAGCTTGTAAGGCCAGTGTAATGATGAGGAATAAGAAATACCCACAGGCATGTATCACCATAAACATCAAGCAGCTTACGTTGCTGTGATAAATTATCCTGCAGGTCAGGACCGACTTATCAGATCTTGATTTGGGGGGAGGACACGTCTTGTAAACAATGATAAATGGCGTCATGTGCCTTCATACATTATCCTCAGTTTCTGTCTAATACCGGGAAATCCATTTATTTTCCGAAAAATCTTCAATTTTTCTATTTTCTTCTAGGGCGAGTTTGCTGAGCGCGCTCATTTGCAACAAGAGCCTGCTTCATATTCACACATCTGTACATGCCGAGGCCTCGGGTGTCGCTCAGTACAATTACAACTCATGCAACTGTAAGTTAAAGTGTGCTCAAAGGCACGTTGATGGGAGTTCTGCAGCGAGGGCTGACTCACTCCTTGTTCATTTTCCACAAGTAGATTATCTGAGCATGTCGAGGCTTTCCAACTAGTTCATAATTTAGTAGCATTTCACAGTTTACTGAGCGTTTAGAGGGCTGAAAAATCTAATCTGTCTCTCGAAAAGATAAGAGTTAGCTCTCAGTGTTAGATGAAGGTGTGTCATTCTCTACCTTTCAAGTTCATTTTAAAGCAGTTATTAATTGATTTTTTGGTCACTTGGGGGTTGTAGAACAAACTATGAACACAGTGCTCATGTATTTGTCATATTTGTTTTGTGACACTCTTTCTCCTTCTTGCTCTGGTTTGCTCTTCACCTCCATCAACACCTGGAGGAACTATCTAACTATCTGTTCAATGCACCATATTCACCAGCAACTTGCTAACTTTGCGAGTCCGCTGTTGGGTAGCGTACAGTGAATTTACCCACGCTTTTTTCCCCTGGAAACAGTTTCTGGCTGCAGATGGAAACAGAGTGGATGAAATCAGGGAACCAAACAGGAAAAGTTATTTGGTATAAAACCAGAATAACAAGTCTAAAAGAAGCTAAAAAACACACTAGAACTGTGTGTCACTGCAGAGATGTTTGATTATTTTCTACGAGTCTGTCACTACACAGATCATTTCTTTTGTGCAGCTTTAAAGGTACATTATTTATTATAGATTATTTCAGTTTGTTTTCTCAGTGGAAGAAGACTCCTCATGTTTATGACATATTATTGTTATAAAAATAAACGTGTTAGCAAAAAGATGCCTATTTAGTCACACATCCAGCAGCCACGCAGCAACATTATCTTTCAGTTTGAGTTATTTGGAGTCGAGATGAAGCAAAGTCTAATATTAACTCTCACACTTTTAGCTCTTTAGTTTGGTCTTCGCCAACCGCTGAGAAAAACATCTGGTGCTTTAGCATGCATGGTAGGTGTTGGACTTTCTTCTCAGCTTGTCATTAAATCTTTGTCCATCTGCTGGTGACGTGGTGAGCAGACAATGTTGGAATCCATCAGCTAGCCTCTCGGCTTCTGGGTCAATCCTTACGAGGCTTCCAGCGATGCCAGCAAATATCCACAAAACAGATCGCGAATGTTCCGGCCAAGACTTCATCTGCAGTCCAATTACCAACTTAATACGCAAGAATGAAGAGAAAGACACATTTCGGCTAATCTGTATACACAGATATCTGCATATGAATGAACTTTGACTGTTTACCTGCATGCAACCAAAGCCCACTCAAACGTGATTGGTCAATACTATTCAAACTACAACCAGAAACCAGAAGACGATGCCAAAGTGTTACAGGTTCTGTGTTCATATGCAAATATCTGTTTGAGATCAGCAGGCAGGTAGCGTAGAGTCCATTCTTGCTAATAAACAGCTGTCTGCTAGTCAAAATGTAAATCTGTGAACAATTTATCAAAAACAATGAGCTAAGAGAGAATTATTGCAGAATTGGACCTGAGATCTTTTCATCTGTCTGAAATCAGGTTCAGCTCGGTGGGAGGGAAATTAGCACTAGCAGGCAGCGTTACGTCTGTTTCAATTTGTTGCTATTACTGTAGTTCTTACAAATCAATAACTTCCTTGCAAGCCTGGCTTCAAAGTGTTGAAGTATATTAGACTTCACTCTTCAGGACCCAAAACAGTGCAAACAGCACAGAGCAGCAGCCCAGATACGGACATTAACGGGTCTCCACGCTCAAAAGGTTACAGAAAGTCAGACTGAGCGAGAGAGGAAAGCATTTGAATTGCAAAGAGGACGTAATTACAAATCCAAATGTTTCAGCATTCAAGCCATTCCCAGTCAGTGTCACTGTCACTTCTTATTTATAATTCCTTCCTCTTTGCAATTCAAATCCTTCCCCACGCATGATATTCAACATTTAGTATTCTTTGGTTGAAGTGATCATATTTTTTTGTGAGAACGCTGAAGAGGGAGAGCGAGCGGAGACGACACTCTGCAGTTAAACACACACCATCTGGACACACGGCGTGCATATGCATTGATGAATACATACATTAAAGATTAAAAGTGCTTCATATATTACTCAGACAGATAGTTATAACTCAGTGCTGGCTAGATGTTGAGACTGCAGCAACATAAAATAGTCCTTCAGCTGCCAGCTCCCATTAATACTTCATGTGTTATATTGTTGATTCTGATACCAACATGTCAGAACCGAGGTGAAAGGGTTATACATATAAAATAATATATAGATATCTATACCTAATAAATAATACATTTCTCCGTGATATTTATTCTTGTGTAACAGCAGCAAAGGACAAAACTCTGCATTAAAAATCAGAAATGATTTCGTACAATAGTCGAAGCGGCTCCTTAAGGCGGAGTGACCTGCCCTGCCTTCTGTGTTTAATGGCAGAGAAAACCTTGAAACACATTACTGCATTTTGATTAAGAATTCAAAAAAAAAAAAAAAAAAGCTTAATTAAACAACTCATCACTGGATAAAATGAAGAGTAACTATGACTTTGTTTAAATATAGAAATCATATTTCTGGTGAATGAATCTAACGTGTGCTTATAGGTCAATGATCTGTCCAATCAGGTCTAATCTAACATGTTTACCACACGCTGTGTCTCTATCTGAGGTTCAGGCTGCAGGTAAGATGAGCTTCGTTTCACTGATATTCTAAAACTGTGTGAGCGCCGTCTGCTTCAGCCTCTGTGTGTCTGAGTCCATCAGCGCTGACAGAACTGTCTCAATGTGACTCTATAGAAAATGTGCCACGTTTTCAAACACTTAGGTTCAATGTTCAAGCACATCAGTCACGGACGGTGATTTATTGACTAAAGCTCGGGCTCCGCATTCACATCAGGATCGTAGCTGCTGCCCTCGTCTCCCAGAGGGCCGCACTGCAGCAGCATATCGTGGCCCGGGGCGAGAGCCTGGAGGTTTGGTGGCTTCACTACGGGAGGAAAGCTTATTAAGACGCTCTGCGTCTCTTTGTAGCTTGTTCATTCGGCCTCCTCAGTTCTTCATGCACACTTCATTCGTTCACTTACTCACTGACTCTGTAACTCACTTAATGCCTTACAAGCTGAATTCCTTTCCACACAGGCGCTGCCACCCTGAACTCATGTAGACAGTACCCAGAGGAGCTGTATGTAAAATGCAAATGTCCTAATCATTAAATAGGCTTTACCCTGAAAGCTCCAATTGGTGCAGATGACGCTTCTATCAGGCGACTGACGCACACTCTGTGATTTCTGCAGCTCTACTTTTCGCCTCCTGCGTGCTCGTCATCTCACCTAAACCAAACAGAGTATTTTCAGGAGGTGAGAACAAGTCTGACATGGACAATTTCCTGTTGTGTGCTCTGTGTATGAAAGGGCAAATGACCACAGAATCAGATCAGGTCTGGACATTGTGAGAGAAGAGAACAGCACTCCAACACTAGTGTAAGTCAATGCAGAGCATCAAGAAATGACTGAAATCTCAACAGAAGCAATGTCTGACCGATGAAGCTACATGTAACCTGGTCTGCCTTGCAGTTTTCATTGGGATGACAGTATTTGATACTGCAGACTGTCAGGCTAACGTACATTTTTCTTTCTTTGCACACGAGAGCTGCAATGTCAATTTCACTGAACTTGTTCAGGGACAATAAAGACATCTTGAATCTTGAATCTTGAATTTTGGGTCTTCTGGGTCTGATATCACTTGAAGATTGCATGCATACTTTCAGTCTGCACATGGGAATCTCTCCCGATTTGCAGACTTGTTACTGCTTTAATTTGTTTTGTGCTCACTTAATAACCTCTCTGTTAACCTCCTCATACTAAGAGAATATTTCAGCACACTATTTAATATTTTGCATGTCTTCCCTTTTCTGCTGTTTTCTCGTGCTATTGTTGGTATTACAATTCCATCACAGAAAATCGATACCTGTCCATACTCCTCCAAACATAAGATGAATATTAATATATGTCTTTGTTGTCTGGTGTTGTGGCGAGGAGAATAAAAGCTTTCAAGTCACTGGCAAGATCTTTACAGGAAAACATGTTTACTGGCAAACTATCTGTGTGTGAGATCTTTACAAGGGGAAACTCGACCACGTCAAGGGCGCTCGACACGTCTCAGAAAGTGCTCATGCTCGCCTTTATTGTGTCTTTGTTTTACACGGATCTGTCTCTAAACAAACTGTTCTCATCACTAACCTGAGCTGCCCGGAGCAATCCGCGGGGATGTGGCTACTTGTTCAGTATGCACCTCTACAGTGATGCAGAGATTTATTGGGGCCAAAAGATGTGGAAACAGCATGAACAGAAGGCCAGGTCAAGTGTGTGTGTGTGTGTTCACTGCTGCTTTGGCTCCTCTCATGGGGGTACAGTTTCATTTGCGGCTGTGAATAATGCAGCCCGGTTCTCTTGTACTGCCAGAGGTCCATCAATGGGGCACACCTTGAGATAGACTCTATAGATATTTACATTCAAAGCGCCGCCGGCTCTCTTTACGTGAGCAGACGCTCTGCAAGAGGATAAGAATGACAAAGACACGAAGACCGGTAACGTCCCGATGGCCTCTAAGTGTTGTTATCTTACGTGTAACCATCTGGTGAGAAAACACTGAACTCATCTTTTCAATTTGAAACGGGAAAAGGACGAAATGCCTTTGAGGCTGAGGCACATTTCACCGTTTCCATCGGTGACATCTCTGCATGCACAGGAAGTGATGCTTGTGTTTTTCTCTGTTAATTAATTAACAGTGTAATTAACTTGTGAATTCTGGTTCATTGCTATGAATACTGTGCTTATTGTTTAATATTGTTTAATAGCATTTCTTGTCTCCCTGAACCTTACGTCCTGATTACGATGTTTTACTTTTACTCTTTTGAGTTGTAATTAAAAAATTCTGCATATCAAATGATAACGATGCTGCACGAGTAAGACGACGACGTTTTTAAGCACTTACATAATTCTTGACATCACACCACTCCTAATAATCTCCTCATGATTTGTGATTATCGCAGGTTCATCTGACAGAACGACATCTCAGTCATCAGCAACACATCTCACTCACACAGATGTGATGAACGTGTTCAGATGTTCTTATCGGTCTCTCCGGTAATGTGACTATAATTGGAGTACCAAACGTGTTAGCGTCTCTGTTAATGGGAAATATTCAAACCTCCAAAACAAGTTTAAAATGTTCTTCTGATGTTACTTTATTGTTTTTACTGCCCTGATTTCATCGCACCATCATTTTTTTGGGGAATGTTACCGGCCAGTGACCAACTGTGTATTTGTGACCATGAAAGATTGTTGTCACTGCGAGTCTGTCCCAAAGGTAAATTCCCACACAGGATTTATTGCACATTGATTCTGATTCAAGCCTAAATTTACTCCAATATCACGTGATCCTTATCTAATCTTACAAATCTAATCGAATTGGCAAGAGTAACCGAGATCTACCTCTCGGCGACAGCGAGGAACAGTCAGGTATAAGGAATGGGCCGGTCGGAGCCCTGCGGGGAGGCAGGCAGGGAGAGCATTTTATCTGAAAAGATTACTGACGGCGGCGTTGCCCTCTCTCCTCGACTGCCAGGGCGCCCTGGCTTTGATCCTAACTCCCTCTGAATGGTAATCACCTGAGAAAAGGTCCCAATTATCTCCCTGAAACTCTCAGGGGTGCAGTGTCCCTGTCGCTCTCCCACAGCAGGTCGGATTAGACACAGACACAGACAGGCACAGAGACACCTGCATATATGCAAGTACTGACACACACACTTTAATGCTCAGATTCCATCCACTGTGCTCATTCCTCTAACCCAAATCTTCAAGGAATACTTTGACATTTTTGTGAAATACGCTTGTTTGCCGTCTTACCTGAAGTTACAGCAGAAGATAAATTTAATCTTTGTGTGTTCAGTCGGGAGACCGTCCGGGGAATTGTTGGCCTAGCTTAGTACAAACAATAGATGCAGTGGGACACAGCTAGCATCCAACAAAAATATGCTTTCATTCAGCTTTAAAGTTGTCTCATATCTGTGTCGTCGCTTGTCGTAGCTGGAGAATAAAGTAGCCAACAACACGTCCAAGAATCACCTGGTTTTTGTTCGTGTTCGTCACAATATCAGCTGTGAGTTTTGCTACGATTATCGCCGCCAAAATAATTCATGATAACGATATTATTAACGATATCTTTAACTTCATCCATCATCTGTAAACTGTAACCCAGTGACTTCACCTTCACGCTGGCTATGAATGACTAAACAAGAGTTCCATCCAGACCTTTAACTTTTGCAACAACAATATTTGTACATATGATAAATACACAAGATACAACATGGAAAGATGACCATGCTTTTCTGATAGTTTGTGCAATACATCTGTCACTTTACTCTGTCTGCAAACAACAACAACCATGATCGCTGCCATCGTACCAGGACAGATTTCATGTATCACACATTATCAACCTCAAACCAAAGCATTTTATTTTAAAGAAAGTTTTAACTGTAATTACCAGAAATATGAACTCAATCTGCAAACTCACTCTGAATGTCTAACACTTACCTCTTCTCACGAGGATAATAAAAGAAGAACACGCACACACTGATAAATACTGACCTCAAACCCACGACATCCTGACATCACAGTAAGTTGCACAGCAAGAAAACAAAGCGGGCACTTGTTTTACACATGAACTGCATCCTTTTTGCTTTGGGAGGTGTCTTGAACTGACCCTTTGAGCCATGCAGTGATTACCCTGAAGCCTCAGAGACAAAATGCCTCACAGTACTCACTCAGCAGGTCTCTGCGAAAAACATCTTCCGCCTTGACTAACCAGAAAATTACATGTTGTTTTCAAATACAGGTATCCTGTCTCATCAAAGCACCGCGGCAGAAAGAGAAGGCGAGGCCGAGCAGCCACCTGCGGATGCAACCACAACAACGCGACCACATGCAACCATCTGCGGACCCATGCTCGGTTGCATCGACAGGGTGAAAATATACAGTAATTTTACACAGGAAGTCCAGAGATGGTGATAGTGAAGTGAAGAATGCTTGATTGAGATAAAAGACTCTGCATTGCCTTTGAGGGCTGGCTGATTACGACCGGGCAGCAGATCAGAGGAGCAAGAGAGAGAGTGAAACGCTTGGATGGATAGATGGGTGGATAAATGGGCATGGCTGGATAGTTGTGCGGACACTAGATGGATGATGTGTGGGCACAGATACATCTGGGCGGTCGCACTTCACATAATAGAGCCGTTTGACTGCAGGATCTCAGGAAGAGATAAAAAAACTCCAGCGGGCGAGGAGATGTGTGATCGGCCGGGTGTTTCGCCGTCGATAAACTGTTTTCCTGACAAAACCTTACAAATCTCTAAACAGCCAAAGGCCTCAGAAATATTCACAGGGTTCGGCTGCACCGTTGCACGGTACATCAGGGACTCGGCTTTTCCCTGAGTCACTTCTCGTAATGTGATTTTCGCCCTTGAAATGTAATCACACCCTTAAAATAAGGCTCGCACTGCGCTAATCCCCTCCAGTGTGCCTAAGTGCTGTGGTGAGATAAAAAAAGCATTGAATCACTCATCCTTTTTTTATGACTGTATTAATTGTCCTTGCAGTATCATGATAATCCCAAATAAGCTGGAATGCATCATCATTTTCACCAAAAGAAATCTTGAAACATGGATTTACCCTAAACCTCAACAAAGCTCTAACTCATAGAGGACAAAATCTGATCTGTTCTGTTAACTTTGCACTCTGAAGTACTTACTGTCTTACAGTTGATTAAATTTGGATATAAATGAATATCTAGTTGTCATGTTCACATCACTGTGCAGCAAAATGACAATGTTACCTCTCACTTTGCCCTACAAGGAATTTAGAAAAGAAAATGATTTTCTAAAGTCTCCACTACGTATCATGCGATACGTCTGTCTGCCTGAAGCAAAGTTGTGGACAGACTAGCTGACTGACTGACCAACCCTAGAACCGATGGGGGGTGGCAGTAGCTCAAGTCATAGTGATTTGGCTCGGGAGGTGGGTGGACGGAGGGTGACCGGTTCAAGTCCAACATGGACCACAGAACGGAGGGTGGACTGGTAGCTTGAGAACGACCAGTTCACCTCCTGGGCTCTGCCGAGGCACCCGAAGGTACCGAACCCCAAACCGCCACGTTGTTGCCCATCACTCCATTTGTGTGTGTGTGTGTGTGTGTGTGTGTGTGTGTGTGTGTGTGTGTGTGTGTGTGGTTGTATTTTGGGCCTATGTACAGTACAGACCAAAAGTTTGGACACACTTTCCCATTCTCTTAAATGAGAAAGTGTGTCCAAACTTTTGGTCTGTACTGTATGTAAAACTGAAAAAAGTAAAACCTTCCTTACCTTCCTTCATTCAGCTAGCATACTTAAAAATGGTCTCATACTTCAGCTTACTGTCATAAATGACGATCATCACGAGAACAGCTGGTTGACTCAGGACGTCTTGATGTGGCACGGGCGTAAACAGTCGTAACACGAGTGCTGCAATCTCAAAAACTCTATGTATTTCATTGCTAACTGTCCATGTATGCACTGCCAGATGTTGGTTAACATATATTGTTGGCTGCATGATTGCTGGGTCTATCAACTCTAATTGACAAGCATATGCTCTCTTTAAGGAAGTTTCAAGTCTATTTTTGCCACGGGAACTTGAGCATGAATTTTGGTTTTTCTTCCAGCATGTCAATCAAAGCTTTCTACGTCTCTATACTGTGAGCTCCAGCAGATGCAGTCTGAAATACACGTCTGCCCGTAGCGCTGCCTTAAAAGTACAGCAGAGCCGAACTGTTCGACTCACAAAAGTCACAATGAAGAGCAGAATATTCCCGAGTGGGGGAGCTTCAGGACGTGAGCATGAGCAAAGGGAGCTCTACAGAATTGCTCAACATTCAACAAACTGGAAAAGAAGCACACTTCACATGACTGTAAACTCAGAGCTATCAGAGAAATGACAAAGTTAGAAAGTTATCACCAGAGTGGATGTGAAATTATCACATGACAGAAGCAGGTGATCATCAGTGTACGTCATTTTTATCCTGCTTCAGATCCAAATAACCAATCATGTCAGCTGATTCGACCTCTGATGGGCCTGTATTCATTTCTCAACGCACGATGCAATGAATTATGGGATTTCACTGACAACACCTTCATCTACAATCCATAAAATAATTAAAAGATTCAGAAATCTCAGCGTGTAAAGGAACACGGCCCAAAAGCAACACTCTGACATGATTGTATAGAGGATGTTACTTCATGGGTTCAAAGTTCATCTCTGCATCTACAAATGCAAAAGGAAAGACACTACCATGCAAAGAGAAAGACATCTGCAAACTCTGACAACTACCAACGGAAAGTGAAAAAGCAGCTGTGGTCCACATTTCGAATTGTTTTTGGAAATCATGGACATCGTGTCCTCTGGACTTAATTGACATTTTCCAACTTTTTTTGGATCTGTGGTTGTACATTTGTACTTTGATTACACAGAGATCTGACTGTGGTGATCACTCGAGATCACTAGATATTATATTGTTGTTGTTCCAAGTGTACAGATAGAACTGGTAAAGAAAGCTTTTATGTGCTCTGCTCCGACTTAAAGACTTGAAACAAGAGAATTGGTCTCTCTTTAAAACTTGGACAACCAAGGAATCGGTAGGTATTGATCACTGCATAGGCATTTAATTATTTCAACACGTTAACGTATTTCATTTAGTCATTTAGGTGACGCCGAAAAGGGAAAAAATCAAGGTACAGTGTGACGAGGACATGCTAGTGCAGCAATAAGTTCTACTCACATAGGTCCAGTTGTAGAGGGGATAGATGTATCATGTCCAGTTGTTGGTAGTGTTGTAGAGGAGGTCCTCTCTGAAGAGCTGGAGGTCTTCAGGAGGTTTGTGAAGGTAGAGAGGGACGCCCCTGATCTGGTAGGAACTGGTAGGACGTTCCACCAACGGGGAACAACAGACGATATCGTACATTTTTTTTGAGGTTATTCTTGTTTCTGTAAACATTTTGTGCTGCT
This sequence comes from Argyrosomus regius, assembly GCA_946959425.1. NCBI lineage: Eukaryota > Metazoa > Chordata > Actinopteri > Sciaenidae > Argyrosomus > Argyrosomus regius. The sequence continues at coordinate 1,335,844 of OX336887.1, read as the reverse complement.
TTGTCTGCTCTCCCTTGAAAAAGAGATTTTTTTTCTCAATGGGTCACACCTGCTTAAATATGGGTTAAATAAAAAAAGAGCAAATCTCTTTGCTTGCAGTATGCCTGGCTATCTATAGCATTAAAAATGAATGAAGGAAACAGACACACAGTATACTTTTCTACAGGATATAACACTGTTTGGTCTTCTGAGAATATCTCACACTTTGTTTACTGCAAAAAATGGTAAGACTTCCCAAAAACACATCAGACAAAAAACACATGAAGACTCACATTTGAGATTTCTCCAAAGGGATGATGGTCCAGGATTCACCGTACACTCTGTGCTCAGTCTGTACAGTCAGTGTCGAGGTCGAGTGAAGACATTTCAGCCTGTGGTCAGATTTGTCACAGCTTTATTTGACTGTACTCTTCAAAGTCCTAGTAAATATATGAGATTACATACAACCACAAATGCCAACCTCATGGTGTGGCTAGAGTTGGAGGATTCGGTCATTTGAATTCATCGACAAAGGGACCAACGTCTGTACAAAATCGTGGAAATCAATGATATAGTTGGTATGTCTGAACCAAAGTGACACACACATCTGTCAAGTTAATGTAGCTAAAACTCCATAAATCTATCAGTAATTTATTTGACAATAAAAAATTCAATGATGCAGAAGAAAGAAATCTGCTTACACAAAGCATCGATGCATGCAGTCATGATGCAGTTATTATGAGTTGTAATTCACTGTTGTCGGCAGTGCACTGAAACCTGACGACTACACGAGTGCCAACAAGTGCACATGTGTGGGAGATAGATGTCTGTCATTGATGTAATGGACTGTCAGCCTTAAACATGGTGCAGCTGTTGTCTTGGTGCATGGGGGCGGTTTTCCCAGCGGAGGACGTGTTATGGTGCACATTCCGTGGAGCTGGCAGCGCTGGCCTTGTTAGCTGTACCTGATGCGTCGGCTCCTCGATTGTAATTCCTACTCCCTTCAGATCAGCTCATCTCGCCCGTGATTACACGGAGGGCAAATAAGAATCCTTGGGTTCTTACTGGCGCACACATGATCATAAACGCAAATGAAATATTCATGAAAACACACATGAATATCTCTTCATGTGCACAGCATACAGAGAGTGTGCTGCAGATTTATACGCCTGCATATGCAGAAAAGCACACATACTGGCATACAGACCAGTCTGCACCCACTGCTGTGGATGCACATGGAACAGAGACAAAATGGCACACACAGAAATATTGTATTGTGTTCTCATTATTTCCTTCTTGAGCTCAGGACGACTGCTGGATGCTCTTTTGTTTCGATTATAGTATCGATTTTTAAGTGTTGTAAAGCTGTGGGGAGTCACACTTTCAGGTCCCCGTGTTCTTTGCTCTGCACCAAACAGATACATGTGTTTTAAAGGGACGCAGGCTGTTGTTCTGTCGTGTCCTGTTTGGCTTAGCCCAGCTGTCTGAGAGCAGGGCGCCCTACCAGAGTACACCTGGCCTCTGAACCCCAGGATGGCAAGGCTAGCACCAATCACAGTCCCTCAATGCATCATTAGTAAATAGACTGACCTTTACATCAAAATACAAACAACAACTTATTCAGGTCAAGTCCCCTTAAAGGCGTCTGCACCGTTGAATTAAAAGCAATGACAGGATGATGGATAATCCACATGCTCGAGCTGGCCCAGACTCAGTCCGCTAACCTCGCTTCTGGGTAGAGGTAGACTGCCGGCACGGTGATGCCCTATTTCTGCAGCAAATAGGGAGGAAGGAGAGAGAACAGAGGCAGAAAGGGAAGCCCTGGATGTGTTCACCTTGATAACAGTGGGGGTTGGGAACTGGGGGTATTAATGCACAGAGAACAGTAGGATCTGGGTTTAACAGAGATTTACCACCCCAGTAGAGCACCTGAGCCTTTCCAACAGCCCCAAATGAGCCCCTCTAATTGGACTGATTTGGCTGACCAGTGCAGCCCTGCAGCCCTGGAGGAATGAGAAGAAAGCGAGTAAGGAAGAAAAGGGAGGATGAGGAGGAGGAGGAGGAGGAGGAGGAGGAGGAGGAGAGTATAAAGGGATGAGAGGAGCAGGAGATGCCGTCTGGCTGCAGATGAGCTGTTAGCCAACCTGTTAAACTGCTCTTCTTAACCTAACACCAGGAAATGAATCACTAAACACTAAACTTTGTTTGAATCAGATTCTGGAGGAAGTAATCGTTGCATGAGAAATGGGTCTCTAGAGCGCTGCTGCTTTATCCTCCAGTCCTAACGTGCCATATCGTGGTAGATGAGTGTTAAAATGTAAATTTACTGGTCGTGCATCTTATTTCCCAACAATTTCGTGATGTCAGCGACCACGAGAACCCGAGCACACGTCTGATGTCAGTCCAAACCAATTCTTAAGCAAACAGCACAGTGATGCTGCAGTAAACTTATCTTCAGGTGGTGAGTTTGAGTAGTTTGATACTTTTCCTCATGTTGAGTCGAAGCACATTTTGTATTTTTATATCACCTGCAATGGTAGCCGCGTCGAGTTAAATGTATTTCGCTGTCTCTGCTGCCAACAGACTGTAAAATGATAAGAATTAAAGTGTAAAGCTGACAGGCGTCAACAGACACTGGTTGGATTGTTATTCTGAACGCGTTGAGAGATTCACCAGGCAGTCGGTAAACTACTAATATCTGTCTGTGTTCACTTACTAAACATTCAGATTACAAAATATAGTCACTAAAACATTTTGATTGGGTGACCACGGCACATGGTGACCTGCCTGACGGGTGTGTGAGCCCAGATTAACTCTACACTACATAACATCTGAAATAACTTCAACCTTCAATTTTACAGCTACAACTTCGGTCTGTTGCTGTTCTCACAAAAGAAGCTGGTGGTACAGTATGGTACGTTTGTTTAACAGCTGAACTGGATGGTAACTTTCAACAGAGGAGCTTTACAGTGAAAGGGCAGCATTGTGCCAGCTTCACTAGTAGCTGGCACGATGATAGGCTGCCAGCAGCACTGCAGGAGAAAGTTGAGAGAGGTTTAACCTTGTGACAATGCAGACAATAATCAGGTATCTTCTACGGACTACGCAAAGTACAGCAACTCCGTCAGAACACAACTGTCCAGTCAGAGCAGAGCATGTAAATTATGTGATCAACGCAACAAACGGTGTACAGCTTTGTATCTGTGTGTGAGCAGGCATGCTAGCAGCTCTAGTAATGTTTACCTTGTTCACCATCTTACTTTTGCACGTAAGCATTCTAATATGTTAGCATAGTGGATTAATCAATTAGTTGTGAACTATTAAATTAATCACCAACTATTTTGATAACAGTTATTTTTTAAGAAGATTCAGATTTCAGCTTCTTCATATTTTATGGGACCTTTAGTCCTCCATGACAGTGAACTCGATATCTTTAGTCGTGGACAAAATAAGATATTTCAGGACGGAAACAGTGATCAACATTTTTCACAGTTTTCTGACATTTTATGGCGCAAACGAGCAGCAGATAATCGTTAGTTGCAGCCCTGATAAACACAAAGCTGAGGCTGATGGGAATTTTTGCAGGTATAGTACAGACAGACTAACAAAGCTTCAGACAACAATGTCAGCATGGGACGGCCTTGAGGTTCTAAAACCTCCGTCTGTCTTCCATCTTTCTCAGATGCCACAATGTGACAGTGTCAAGAAATCACAAAGTATTCATTGTGTCTTAAAGATTGTGAAGTTTTTCCTGCACGAGCTGCACTGAAGACAACTTGGCGTAGCATTAGTGAAATGTTTTGTTTGAGCTTGATTCCTTCAGCGGGTCATTTTTGTTGTCAACAGACAACACAGTGAAATTCTTAATGCTAGCTGACAGGCAGAAAGACAGACTGCTCTCAATGCCCACGGGCTCGTGGATGGACCACGTGTATCTGTAAAAAAAAGCTCCTCGAGCTACGCCTCAAACTTGTACCCAGCAGCCAGTAAACCACTAAGCGCTGTCTTGTATTCATTAGTGAGCCATTTTGTGCAGTCTCTGGCTGGTTGCTGGGGCCGGGCTGTACGGCTGCCGAGTGACAGGTTGGTGACAAGGCCTTCATCACCATCATGGGCACAGGAAGCTCCGGAATGGCGGCACGTCCCAATCCGCTCGGTGTGTGTTGTGCAGCCCAGATCTGTCCCAACCGTCTCGCTGCTTCTCAGCTGTGACTGGGTAGCGGATCCGGCGCCAGACGTGATAAATATTCCATCTGCTGAGAGGCCGTTTCCCTCCCCTGATCCCCTGCAGAATGAGCCATGAAAAGACCGGCTTGTCTGCTGTCTGTCTCTATTTGTGTGTGTGTGTGTGTGTGTTTTCTCCTCAGAGCCTTGTCACTCTCTCTCTGTCTTTAAGTCTATCTCGTCTGTCTGTTCCTCTAGCCACTGTCTGCCTGTCCTTCTGTCTGTCTCCTCCTCTGTCTGTCTGCCCGTCCTACCTGTTTGTTTTGATTTCTGTCCCGAGGTACATCAGCCTGTCTGTCTAAACACGCCATGAACACGTGTCTCACGTGTTTGTCCTGTCTCATAGATATGGAAATTCGAATACTTTCAAATGTGTGGTGAGAAAAAACATCCCTCCATCTTCACCCTCACTTTTATTATGCAGGGACACTGGAATATTTATTCTATCTCTATTCTCTGCTCTGTCGCTCTGACCCTCGAGGTCCTTCTTTTTGATGGCTTGTCATGTTGTTGATCGAGGAATTTAAGAATATTCATCTGAGAAAAGCGCACTAAAAGTCATCGTGAATAAAACTGTCAACTAAAACATCTCTGACGTGTCCTCTGTATGACTTCTTACCATTTCTGGAGTTCACCTGCGTGCCCGCCTTGTCCGTCTATACGATTTCCAATGTGCTTCTCATCCCTCTCGTGCGTGCCGTGCCTGTCGCTGATATTTTTGGATAAGGGCCCGGGCAGCCAGCGGTGAAGACGAAGAGAATCAGCTCCACCTCATGCACAGCTTATCATTTAGCAGTAGCAGGACAAAGCAGCATGTGCAGTATCCCAGGGACGAGGTATTCTTCCGAGTTGATGCCTCCAGGTGAGTGACCTTCCGTGCTCTCACTGTAAATCCTTACATTCATCTGTTACGTGCACTATCTCACTGTGAAGGGGAGACTGAGCTTTGATAGCAACTTCTATTCAAAGTTTAATGATTTTCAGAGCTCAAATTAAGTCCTCAGACGGAGCTGGGGCTCTAACCTGTCCTCACGCTCATGATCTTGATATACAGGGAGCTCAAGGAGGAAATGTACCACAAAAGTGGCACTTTGGGGGAGAAGATTTGACTCAGTGAGCAGTATGGGTGACAAAAGTTGATCCAGTATGCCCAGGGTGAACAGATTAGGTGTTTCTACAATCTCTGGAGTTAACTGGGTTTCACATGAACAGTTTTATTGCTAAAGGAGATCTCTGCCGTTTATAAAAGGTGACATCAAATCTTTTTTAAAGGAGCAATAGGTGGTATTGTTACTGTCTCAGAGACCTGAATGTCTGTATAAAATCTGCAGGAGGTTAATAAGGTTGGTGGTGACGCTGCAGAGTGCTGTGCCGGTTCAAAGACGTGTGAAGGAGTTCTCTCAGTGGAAAAAAAGTATAGAAGTTTAACCCCTTCAGAGAAATGTTTGGGTGAGTCCAGGAAATACAGAAGAAAGATCCTGCACACTGGACCTTTAATTTCTCTGTGCGTTTTAGCTAAACTAAACTTTTTTTATCTGTCATAAACACACAAGAAAAAACATTTTCATTTTTTTGCCTCTCAGGGCTTACATTAGAAAATAACCTGACCATCATCCTCACCTTTTTTCTTTACTTCAGGCCACATTTTGATAGACGTCTTCTCGCCTCTAGCTAACTAGCATGACACATCAATTTCCAGTGAGAAATGGCAGCTAGTAGCAGTGGTGATGTTACACGAGTCTACACAGTTAGCTCTCAGAGTTCCCCAAACCATCAACAGGCAGCACAGGACAAAAATCCTAGTACCGTTAGCATTTATGAAATTCCTGCTACAGCCAGTCACGCTCAGCTGAGAAGATTCTGAATGGCCAACAGTTGCAAAGTATGATAGCATACATGTTAAACGTCTAAAATAATTTGTGGTTCCCAGTAGATGCCATCCTTGTTGGAAATAACTTCACAGACGGCTCATTGAAGTTTCACAGATGAAAATCAACAATAAGAAGCTTTCACTTCATTTTTGCCTCGCAGACTTCTCACGGCTTTCCAATCACTTGCTAATTTTATTTCAGGTAAGTGTTTTTGCTCCATAAGAACACACATCCAATTCTGCATAAAGACATCAGCATGCATGAGTGACTCAATTTCAGTGGTGGGAGAGTGATTGCTTAATGCACTCGGTGCCGCTGGGAGGTCTGGTGGTTTAGATTGCCTTAGAGTCAGTTACAAGACAACAAAAGGTTTTTCTAACAAGAGCGTGTCGTTAATTATTCAGAAATGACAAATAAGTGCTCTTTGGTGCTCGCCATCCCCGCATTCTCCACAAAAGACATCAGGGAGATGTCATTAAACTTTAAATTCACAGTGACGTTTCCCTCATGCTGTGCCGAGTGGTAAAAAAAAGAGCTTTCATCATATCAGTGTCTCCATTTCTGTCCAAGTGTCTGTTAGCCTCCATTAAACAGAGAAACCAGGGATCCTGCTGGCTGCTGGTGAAAGACAGAAAGAGGGAAACAGCTTCTGTGTGTGTGTGTGTGTGTGTGTGTGTGTGTGTGTGTGTTGTTCTGTCAGCTGTGCAACAATAAAGAAACTGAAAACACACTTTTAACTCAACGCAAAGTCCTTTCAGGGCCGAGCAACACAGAGGTTCCTTTTGAGATGATCATATTTGGACTAATATCCAAGAATGTTAAATAAAAATGTTATAAATATGATGCAACTTTTTATTTTAAAATGAAAAAAAAAAAAAAAAAAAAAAAAAAAAAATTTTATATTTTTTGGGGGAAAAAAAAAAAAAACTACAAAAAGGGTTTTTTAAAAAAAAACAAAAAAAAAAAAAAAAAAGGGGAAAAAAACCCCCCCCAAAAAAAAAAAAAAAAACCCAAACCCCCCCCTAAAACTAAAAAATTTAAAAAAAAATTTAAAAAAAAGGAAAAAAAAAAAAAAAAAAAAAAAAAAAAAACCCCCACGAAAATAAAAAAAAAAAAAAAAAAAAAAAAAAAAAAAAATAAAAAAAAAAAAAAAAAAAAAAAGACGACGGTAAAGATGGCGGGTCAAAGACACGGCGCCCCCACCTAAGTCTCCGTCTGGGCGGGCGTAGGTCACATCATTAGTCACACCGGCACGGCGGTGAGTCACCTGAGCCTCTCCAAGTAAACCCAGGTAATGTTACCGTGCATCATATTTCCAGCTTTAGTTTGTGGAGTTTCATGCTGCGGCGCTCTTGGTATCAGAACCATCCCTACATTTTGCTGCTTTAAGTACCTTAATTGCCTCCATGAGCCGTGAATCACAGCTGCCGCCACCGCTGCTGCTGATTTACTGCCAAACTACAACAACTAACTTCCCAGATTTTTCAGAACGCCCGCAAGCACTTATCCTTTTCACCTCGCACGGTATTTTTGGTTAAGAGTGAATAATACTTGTCACGTCTTCTTACTTTGAGCTGAGGCTTCAAAATATGATACCTGAGCTTCAGTGTTGAAACCTGAAAATTATTGACCCGAGTGCTCCAGCAGGGTCACCTGTATGAATGTCGTGTTATTAGCGAGCTGGCAGCTCAGCAGCTGATGAAGCGTGAATGAAGCAGCTGATGCCGATCATTTTAATGAAAGCTCGACTCCGGTGCTCTTAACTAACGCCGTGCTTCATTTAACAAAATGTGCCAAACTGTTTAATGTTGTGAGAATTTGGCTTTCGTAAAACACCATTTAAGGATTTCTCCTGTTTTGATGAGACTCAGAGGAATCTGACGGAGCGTTTGGCGTCTCTCCTCGAGGCCTGACAGTTTTCTCTCCTCGCTGCTGCAGACGCTGATGAAAACACGTATTTAAGTTTGATACCCAGCTACTACTTATAGTCGACTTTAGTCTCTGCATATCAGTATTGGCCATAATGTTCATACTTTTCTATGCAGCTCTGCGTGTCCCTGCAGTAAATAAAATGGCCTTTTTCTCACTAAGACTTTCAACATCACAAAGAAAGAAGTTAACACCCACTCTTAGAAAATGACTGTTCCCGAACAACTAAAACAAATTATGTTTTTTTCCCCTTACACAGTAGATAACATGCTTTGGAACGATTTCCAAAATGCATATCTGGCACTTTGAAAATGAACTCTTCAAGCAGAATATTGTGCATCGGAAGCAAGTAGGCAGCTGAGCTGTGTGTGTGTGTGTGTGTGTGTGTGTGTTTTCATACTGAAGAATAAGCAGGAAGAAGACTTCAAAGCAGCCTTTTCGTGCCACCAGAGTATTCCATGGATAATAGACTTAAGGGGAAGATTTATCAAACAGCACACTTGAGGACTGTGAGATGTGAATGTGAGTGAGAGTGAGTTTTGAGTGTGGCAGAGATGTGTGTGTGTGTTTAAGAGGCATGCATGCTTCTTGCACGCCTTGTGTACGTGCTTTCTAGGTGCGATTCAGACCGGAGGCGGGTTCACGGGTGCCATCTTTCGTTCTAAATTTGCGAAGTGAATATGCTAATGAGCGGGGCCGAGCCCGCCCACGTAAACGCTCAGCAGCTCCCTCACAAGCCGTCCACCTACAGACAGATGGATTAGGCACCGCGGGCTGCAGGGAACAGCTTATTTATGCAAACCTCTCCTGTTGATCTCTGCCAACTTTGATACATGTTGAATAATTTCCATCAGCACACGGTCATCATCCAATCCGGAGCCGTATCAGTCACGGCGATCCATATTGAAAAAGCATTAGGGTGCACTCATGCCCCATCATCAGGCTCCAAACGCAAACATTTGAATTGACTCGATGATTAAGCACGGCCGGCTGCTTGTGCTCGCTAGAATAATGGGCTAATACTTATCAATATTAAGCAGGGGGTCTTTCCTATTACAGCCTCGCAGCAAAGTCATTAATTGTGCAGTGTTCATGAAAAATATGCAAATATTCCCGTTGACATTCTGATATGTAAATGGTGTCACTTTTTTCATAAGAGTGGAGATTATGCTTATGCTTGTAGATGAAGCTACTAAAGAGCTGTGCTAACTCCAGAATTTTATTATTAACTCATAATAGTTTTATTGTATTTATCTAAGTCGCTGCACGAGACAAAAGAAGAAAAGCGCAAAAGATGTTTCACACCATCCAGCTCTTCACTTCAGGTCCATGATGTTACACTTTTATTATTTCAGGAGCTTTTCGAGCTGCGGCTACAGTCAGCGTTTCTACCAGACAACACGGGTCTGATGCCCGAGCACACACAGACGTGGTGCTGATCTCAACGTGAACACAAAGCGTCACAGTGAAGGCAGCGTGTGAGTATTGATTGAAGCTTGTGAAGCTTGCAGGTGATGACAGGTGAGGTTAGAGGGACCTCGCCACGGTCCTGTGATGATACTGATCACAGAGACAGACAGAGAGTTGATATGATGTCAGACAGAGCTTCATAATCCAGACTGCATACAATCACATGAAAAGCTGATTTTTCTAATATTAAATAAGCAACAATCAACAGGTAAAATATGTTTTAACACCTGCTTCATCACGACTGTGTGGAAGTCATTTCATCAGATTTTGAGCTTCCATAAGAGGAAAAAACACTCCACTCCATCTATTTGTGTCAAAAAAGTGTGCACTGGTTGTAAACTGTTGGTTTTAGTGCAGCTGTACTCAAGATAGAAATCTTTAATTTAAATTCATTATTTCAGGGAAATTTTCCCACATATTGAAAAATCTTTTCTTTGTTTCCAGACACACGTGAGATAGTTTGAAAATAGTTTTGGGTTCTTTGAGTCTAAATAAATATTAATATTAAAGTCACGTGAAGCCTTTAGATGAAACACAGCTCAGAGGAATAATAAACTGGGTGGTCTGGAGAGTTTACTGGTGGAGCGGAGGTGTACCGTGCTAAAGCTTCTGTGGGTTTGAATCTGGGTTAAATCCAGTTTGATCCAATTTGAATCCGGTCTTTATTGCTCATCTGTTTCTGGTAAGATATTCAATCAAAGAATCAATCAAAAGATGTTTATTATTATAGATATTTAGACCCACCATGGAACTTTGGACTTCAGTGAGTGCTGCAGGATCCTGAACAAAGTGAGAATCACTCACACACAATCATTTGTGCTTCTGACATTTCCAGTCAATGTGGTGTGAACTAGCACAATGTTTTTATCAGGTCAGGTGATCTCCTGTGTGTCATGTGATCTTGTCATTTGTTGACTGCGACATGAGTTTCTGATGCGTCCGATGTTTCCTGCAAAGAAATGTAAATATACGTCTGCATGGCGGCAGGAATCAAGTAAACGTCCTCGTCCAGTCTAAAGACTTTCTCAGCGACTCGTCAGGGTAATGATGACATTAAAAAGAGTCTCCTGACCTCTTCCAGCAAACGGGATGACACTGCATCTCTGCTGCAACATCCAGTCTGTGACTCAACCGACAAAACCTGCAAATCCCATATCCGTACATAAATGCGGAACTAGGAGAGGATTTAGGAGGCGGGAAAAGGTGACTCCACAGGCAAAAAAAAGATGAGGTCAAATGGAAAGAAAGGTCGTAGAAAGAAACTGAGAAAGAAATACAAACAAGAATAAGGTGGAGACTAAAGGTGAGAGGAGGAATGATAGCTCCAAGGCTTAATTACAGGTCCGTCCCCTGTTCTCCAGGTCAGACCATGATTCACAGCCAGTGGACAAGCAGTCGTGTGTGTCCGAGTGTCTGTGTGTGTTTGAGTGTGTGTGTCTGTGTGTGGTTTTAGTGGAGGTGGGCAAGCAGCCACGAGCTGCAGAGAAAGTCCATAACCTTATCACTGCACGGAGGGTCAAAGATATGGACTCAAACTACTGTAAATAATCTCCTCATTGTGAGGGGACGGAGGGAGAGACGGCGTGAAGAAAAAAGAGGAGTGGAATAAAAATAGATGGACAGAGAGGTCAAGTGACGTGCAGAGAGGACAGAAAGTTGCAGGTGACGAGGAAGTCCAACTTTATGTCTGAGAGCAGAGAGAGAATATTCAGAGGGCGTCACGTTGATTCATTTTCAAGATACATTTTCATATTTCTGATTCCTTAAACATGAAATGAGAGAACACAGATGTTTTTGTGGTAGAGGAAAGCAGGTTAGAGAAGCTTGATTTCTCCTGGGGACGCTTGATTTCTTGACCGTGTATCCGCCTAACTGGGTTTCTAGGAGCGTCTTCTATCACAAAAATGACAACGCTGTGCTTCCAAAATAAGGTCGCTGCCTGTGAACGTATGCAACAACGCGATCTGTGTCGAGTTCCAAACAGAGACTGTGAAGCTTTTTATTGTACAACATCTACTGGAGGTGTCCTATTTGCTGCAGAGTCCTCGTTTGAAGCTGGCTTACAAGACAAACGTTGGACAAGGCAACAAGTGCATATCGCTGTCTTAGTAAACCTCAAACAGCTTTTGAGAGCGCCGTGTGGAAAATCAGTCAAACCGTGGCCACATCACAGACTCTGATCACTTTAAATCAGCTTCAGCCTTCATCCTTCCTGAAACCATGTGCTTTTCTGCACATTTACACCTCTAACAGAAGTCTGGAAGAAAGTGTTGCTTCTCTTTTTGTGGTAGCTTCAAGTGAAAATGGCACATTTAACATCATACTGCTTCAAACTAGGGAGAAGCATATTGGTGGGAGGAATCGGGGCTGACACAAAGATACTGCTAATATCCTGCACCTTTGTACTGAAGAGAGAGAGAATTTACTTCATATAAACTGAGAGAAAAAGATAATGAGTATCAGAGAGAGTATTAGACAAAAAAGTGGGGGAACAGCCAGATAATGGAACTTGAGGGAGAAAGACAGAGAGGGGGAACATACTGTAATATAACAGAGGAAGAAAGAGAGTGCTCTTATCCAACCTCAGGGACCGAGATAGGAGGATGAGTACACTCTATATAACCTCAGACATGCTGAAAGCTCTGTTAGAAGACACAGGAGATACAGACAGTGAATGAAACCTTAACAGAACATAAGTACAATCTGTATGCTGAAGCTTCATATTTACTGCTGTGAGTTTAAAGTCAGAAGGTGAATAGATGAGATTTTTGTGTAACCACGGCGACGCTGCATGCTAAGAGATACGACTTTTACAAGACACACTACAGGAAGATTTTGGAGTGAGATGAAGTAAAAATACCACACAGAGGAGACAAGGCGTGACGCAGAGAGCTTAGATTTCCAGAACAGACTCATCATGTACAGCTAGTGATGGGAGAGGTAATCCCTAATCTCTACGAACACATTTCTGCATATGAATGAAGTGTTCTGGTTTCTGATTGTCGTCCAAGTATCGACTACTCACACGTGAGCAGGTAAACAGTCAGAGAAGTGGAATGCATTGGTCGAAATGCAATCTTGGAACCCAACAGCTATCGTCTGACAATTCAGCTTTTTTTCCTGCATCCATATGCAGATTAATGTTTTTGAAGATTAACCAAAATGAGTCTTTTATCGTCATTCTCGCTCATCAAGTTGTTGAAACATTGGCTGTTGCCCCCACAGGCTGAATAGCCCATGGGTTCCAGGATTGGGTAATCTCGATCATGAAACCAGTGCTGCGATGTAACTAAGTATATTTACTCAAGTACTGTACTCAAGAAGATACTTGAGCTTTACTTCCGTGCTTTTTCATGCCACTATCTAATTCTACTCCACCACAAGTGAGAGCATTACTGTACTTTTCACTACACCACTGTAGGCAATTTGAAGATGAAGTCATCTAAATGACTGAACCCCCCCCCATTGTTGTCTTTGCCCTGTAGCAGAGAGTGCAGGGGCAGAGAGGTTGTTTAGTTGAATATGTTAGTCTAGTCTTATTGATCCTTTACCTGACGGAGCTTTGTGTAAGTTAGAATCTCGCCCACGGCTCTGAAATAACAGTATGTATCTGTGCCTCTGATAAATCCAGAGTCCTGAAGCAGCAGACAGATTTGTATTTGAACCTTTTTGGATTTTATAATATTCTCTAAACTATAAACTAAAAATACTCGTATACTATGTTGTAGTCTGCATACTCCTTCATGATCAAAGTAGCAGCATGTAATCGTGGAAGAGCTCATAGAAACACGCTGATTGATCATTCAGTATTGTCTGTGCTGCTGAAATGTGGGTTAGAGTACCCTAACCTTACCCATAACCCCCCATTGTGCCACACCCCCTGTTAGAAATGAACAGCTTTAGTTACCTTAGATTAGATTCAGGTGTGTGTGTGCAGATCATACAACCCTCGCCTCACCCTCCCCTTCCAAGTGAAACTTGCCAAAAACACAAAAGGCTCCATCTACAGTCAGTGTTTGGTTTGTCTGTTCTCAGCTGCTGTAGAAACATGGTGGTTCAACATGGTGGACATCGTAGAAGAGGACCCACTTTCTCAGCATTTTCATTGTAAGGTGACAAAAATACAGGTGATCATACGTGCTTCCATGCCATAGTCTTCCAACAAATCCTCCTGAAGACCCTGGACCTTTAAGTTCAGGATCTAAATGCATCCCACCATAAGCTCCAGAGGTGCTTTAGAGTTTCCACAACACCTTCCTCCCTCTCTCCATCACTTGTCCTTTAGATGACTCAACTCAGCACCATCTGACGAGCACGTATATGAAGCTGCAAAGCCTCGCTCTGTTATGACTGAGTGCACATCGTGAAAGTCAGCCTCGCTTATTATTTGTTTGTTTTCTGGCACTTTCTCTGGAATCCACTCAGGAAGGTTTGCTGACTACAAAGGGCGAACTCCCCGAGCTTATTACAATCCCAGATAGTAAATTAAGCCCAGACTGCATGATCCTTTTTCATTTAGTCAGATTAGGCAATCAGAGAGTCATAAATTCTTGATGACTTGGGAGAGATACATATCAGACTACACCTTGGACGACAACCAATTTTAACTTGCCATCTTTTATAACTTGCATCATGACAATATGTGGTTAGGAAGGAAGTGCTCCACCTGACAGCTACATCAACATCACTCCTTTTATGATCAGCGTGCTGCGCTCCTATTGGTCGACGTCACTCGAACACGTTGCATAAAAAAGTATTTTTGTCACAAGACGTCATGAGGCTGCGTCATGACAAGCACCCACATCTGTCAGGCCCAGGCCTTTAACCAGACTGATAGGGTGTAATCTGATTCCAGCATTAATCGATCTGATAACATCTTTACTATGATATCGGATATTGCTGTGCTATGTTGTGTGCGCTGCTTTCTGCTTCAGTCATAATATAAAATATGCACTCGGGCTGCATGCAGGGAGAAAAGGTGAACAGATTTCTGGGAGCTGCTTTCATATTGCATCCATATTAAATCTCGCCAGTAACATGCCGATAATGTTTGCAGCCCTTTAGCTCTCAGTAGCTCTGTGTGTTGTCTCCTGCTCGGCGTGGCACTGTGGCCAGCAGATAAATGCCTTGAGATATCGTTTCCTATTTTCTAAATTCAAATTTGAATCACCAAAGTTCATCATTCAATTAATCATCTCTCTTTCAGCTAAATGTCAGGCGATTTTAATAAAAACAATCAAGTAAATTCAACAAATTATCATCACACGCTCGCTGATGGCTGTAATTCAAGAACATGTTTCGTTAATTTATGAGCAGTTCGCACAAATTATTAAATTATACTTGCAAAGCAATGAAAGAAAGATACAAATCAAGCAAAACAAGGAAGCAGACTGTTTCATGTTGACTTAAATTAATCAGAATGAGGGCATTAGATCTACTCCATGTGGGAATGATGACATTTTGTGCCTTCTGCTGAATAAATCTGCCCTCAAAATAAACATGAAGCTCTCCTGGTAGTATCCAGGATCTGCAGCAATAACTGAGTTTAGGTGGGTTTGCCCCCCGACTGTCCCTTCATCAGAGCTGCAAACACCAGCAGCAGGTACAGTTTTCCTCACAAAGAACACCCTCTCATTAAAATGCTTGTTTCCTTATTACCAGCTGAGTATCTGTGTAACCTCTAGCTGAGGTGTTGGATGGATTTCATAGCTCCTGCACCACCGTGACATTTGCTCTGCCATGGATACATGACTATATATACTTGCAACATAAGGAGGCATGATAATCACCAAGGTTGCACTCGTTGGACTTTTCTGCAGTCTGAGATTTACATGCTGGAGGTTCACGTGGGAGTAGAAGCGGCTTTCGTGTACGTATCCAAGCACAAAATGCTTGTTTGGGACAGAAACATGATATCAGACAGAAAACATGCATTTGTGGAAAGTCTTCCAAAGGAAACTCAAATAACCGGCTTAACAAGTGAATCCAAATGCAAAACTTCCATTCATGTGTCAAAAAGGAAAAACACCAAATTTGCAGTCCTGGCCCAGCAGTGAACATTACGCACAATGGTGGATGTCCCACTTAGTCTGGGAAATGAATACAGCATGTGTGATGCTTCTGCAGGGTGTAAATGAAAAGCCATTTTGTTGCCGGTGTCACACCATTACTCCTTTTGGCAGCTATTTAAAAGTGTGTCTGTGTGACTGTGTATTTCTGTGTCTATGATTTGTAGAGCACATGTTCATCCACACGTCTGTTAATTGTGTGTGTGTGTGTGTGTGTGTGTGTTTATGTACCTTTGGGGGTATGTCCACATGCATGTTTGCTTGCTGGAATGAACTTTACACCTGCATGTCAGTGTTCAAATATCAGCATGTGTGACCGAGCACGTGTAGCGTGAAATAAGCAATAAAACAACCAATTTTAGAACTGTACACATTGCATATATGTATTGTTGCAAATGTCACGGCTGTAGGGGGAGAAATCTTTTTTGCATTTAAATTATGAGTGGTCGGGTTTTTTGTTGGTGCTTAGCAATTTCCTGTATCAGCCATAGCCTCAGTACATGTACACAAGAAGTGATTTCACAAGGCAAACAGTTCACCGTGGTTACCTTTTCTGGGAGAAGAAAATGTAACAAAGGCTGCAACATGCACAAAAAACGGAAGGAGTTTAATTGTTTACCACAATGCTGCAGCTTGAGAAGCAGATCTTTTGTTTCATTTCTCAAAAATAAAAATAACACGAGGTGAAGAGTGGCAGAGATGCTTGGTTTGGTGTGATCTAGCTGGAAAAAGGAAAATTTGGTCCACACGAACACACGTGAGACACATCAAGACCTCACTCAGACTTCCTATGATTCCCACAAGTGCCACAGGTAATGCACTTTGCATTTCTGTCTCCATTTGTTGCTCGGTTCTATTTCTTGTTTTATTAGCATAAAAATGAGCTGGCTAAACGTACGTAGACAACATAGCATTGAAATATTTCCAGGAGTTCAAGGACATGTCAAGGAATTGACTATTTGTTGAAAAGAGACAAACAGATTTGTTGAAAAGAGGCTCTGCTCTCAAAGAATCTAAGCAGTAATGAGAATTCAGCTGGAGAACTGATCAATAAAGACATACATGAACATTCCCTCTTGGTTAAATCAATGATATCAAAAACCCGAAGAACATGGCGGAGCGGTCGGGGTGGCAGAGAAGCTGGCAGCAAACGGCGTTGGCTGTTTATCAGCAGAGTGATGGCGAGGTGTGTGACAGGTTGCAGTTGCTGCACCTGCAGGAATATATCTGAACGTTAGCAGTCGGCTCGTAGCCAAACAGCTGGTAAAAGAGCCAATGATGATGAAGCATGAATGAAGCAGCTGATATCAATCTTGCTGCCTGAACTGCCGCATCTACCTCATCAACCTTAAATATGAATCAGTGTAACCATGTAGTTATGTTAAAGGACGTGTGTGAAGGATTTGTTAGCATCTAGCGGTGTAGTTGCTGCTTGCAGCCTCCTCATTCCACCCTCTCCTTCCAAGCATGTCGGAGAAACTAACACGCTGGTTCAACATGACATACATGGCAGCATAATTTCATCTCAAGATGCACTAATGTAAACAGTTATTCATACTGATAGCCAATCGCCTCAATAACCCAGAATGCAACACAGTGACGGGGTTTGTTTTAATTGTAAGGGTGTCATTTTCAGCCCTCGTCAACTGGAGAAACTTACTGTGTTGTTGACAATGTTATTGCCGTCATTAACCACACATGCAACCAACAGCTGGAAGCAACAAGTCCAGGCTAGTTTACCGGAGGATGTTGAATTGTTGCATTGTGAATAAAAGATTTGAGTCATTCCTGGAATCTCAGATAACGGTCTAATAGAGTCTGAGGGGTATTACTCCTCTAAGTGCTCTGATTAAGGGCACCTTGACAGCTCTTAAAGGAAGATACAGAGTCTCTAATTTATGCGCCACCTCCAGAGATGCCCACAGAGTCAAACCTGCAAACTTATAATCACAGAAAACTACGACTGCTGCCCCGCCGTACGCTTTATGAATTCCATTTTTGAAGCAGACACATTCTTCCCCCCTCTCTCCCCTCGAGGGTCTATAGAGGATATAATGGAAAGTGAAAAACACTGAGCAGAATGACACAGAGCTCCAATTAAGGTCTTTACATTCTGTTAAATGGAACTGAGAGGGAAATCAATTATGTGAAATTAGCACTTATTGCTAACTACCCTGCTCGCTGTTAGGAATGCATGTGAGAGTTGAACAGTGGGGAGATGCCTTTTCAAGTGTCAGAAAGGCTTTGTCATAGCGGGATCAAACCTTGTGTGGTTTTAACCGAGCCGCTGTGTGTGTGTGTGTGTGTGTGTGTGTGTGTGTGTGTGTGTGTGTGTGTGTGTGTGTGTGCGTGTGGGGAGGTAAAAGATCAAATGGTTGCTGCTGTAAATATCAGGGAAGGTGAAGATTAACACCCGGAGGCGTTATTGTCGTTGTGTTTGATGATGCCGACAGACATAATGGAGTTCTACAAATGTTTAAAAAGCCTCGGCGAGGCCGCGGGAAGCAACGGGGAAAAAAAAGAAATAACCATTCACCAAAATATTCCACAGGGAGCAAAATGTTTGAAAAAGTGCTGTGAGAACGCGTTAGAGCTTTAGTTCTGTCCACCAGAGACAACGCTTCACTCCCCTAGTCTGAGACTTCCTGCTGCCTCAGCTCGGCTTCGCTCGCTTCTCCGAGATCCTTCTCCATTCCCAAAGCACCGAAAATAGAGGATGGGGGAGGCGGTGGGGGAGGGAGAGAGGAGAGAAACAGGAGTCGAAAGCTGAAGTGAGGAGGTGAGAAGGTGAGCACGAGGTCCCTCCCTCCCTCAGAACTGAGATCTCACCTTGAAAAGGCATCGGCCTCCTTGATCAATCTTTCATCGCCGTCTCCTGGCCGGCCTCTCTCACCCCACACACCCACTCCTCTTCCACCTCCTCCTCCTCCTCCTCCTCCTCCTCCTCCTCCATCACTCTTTGGCATTACAGACCTGGAGAAATGCCTGCTGCACTGAATCACTCAGATGCTGTGTTTACAGACCCGCCTGCCATTTCGCTATCTGCTGCTCTCTAGAACAGCATAGCAACAGATAGCACTGCTGCAACAATCGAAGAAACCCCGAAATGCAAACACTGCACGGCCTTTTGTATTTACATATATTGGTATATGCTGAATACATACGAGTGAGTCTACAAGCAGAGCTCATAAAGTATTCAGTTTAAGATGCTGCGAGTCAGTGATTGCTACAATGGCGCTGACAGCAACTTTAATAGGATCTGTTGTTAGAAATAAGTTAATTAATCTTGTCCACTTTCTCTTGACTCCCTCTTTCTTCATCTCGCGGTTGCTCTGTCTCTTGTTCACCCCCAGCGTCACCTTTTAATCCCTCTCACAGCCGACTCCCTCGCTTCATCCCTTCGTCTCCGACGCTCAACTCTCCCTCAGAGTGTCCCCTCTTTGCTATTTCTGTCTCAGAGACAAGAGCATTAAGAATGAGGGCCAGCAGGGATATTACTCAAGAGGCCCTGAGACAAGAAACACAACGCGGCGTTTCACATCTTCACACTTTTTTTTTTTTTTTGCATTCTTCACAGTTGCCCGCACAATCCAGCTCCTGCCACAGTGTCACTTTACTTATGACGGGAGGTTTTTTTTTTTTTTACACCGCCTATTTTCAGACCAGGTGTCTATGAAGGGTGTGCTTTTAATTTAGCGAGACCACGGGAGATGAGAGAAAGAGACACAGAGGTGCCGCTGTCTTCACAAATACATGCTGGTAATGAAAGTTACCAAGGCTGAGAAACTTTGGCAGCCACAGGTAACATCTACCTGATGAAGTGTGCAGAGGCTTCCGAAACACACCTGAAAATATAGGAATAATCATGTTTTCATGTGCAGAGCATGTTTAACATGTACTGGCCTTCCACTCATATCAAATGGGAATCCTGCATTAGTAATTAATGGAGTTTATCTTGTAGAGATTTCCCAGCGGGTCCGATACATCTTCATCTCCTCGGGTAGATTGTTTTTTCACTGTTTTGTCCAGTAAACATATCCGACAAAGCTGATTCCATGAGGGGTAATTACAGCAACTGTCGGAGACGAGTCAGCGTAGCCCGCAGTGAAATGTACTGATTTAACAAAGCAGGATATTAAAGCCAGCAGACCTGGATGCAATAAAGCGCTATACTGGAGGACAGTGGGAGATTACAGGGCTGAGGAACAGTACCAGTTCATTGCTTTTACTGAGCAATGTAGACAAAGACCATTACTTTGGGGTCATTACACAAAATGACTCCGATACAATCCAATATTGTAAATGAAACAGACTGAGCATCTGTCCGCGTGTGGAAGTCAGCTTTTAAAATTCAAACAGCGGACAAACAGCGAGGAAATGCTGATCTGTTGATCCATTTCGGGTTGATGGCAGCTCAGCTTTTGCTAACAGCGTCAATAACGAATGTATCCACGGTTTGAGGGAGATGTCGGGCTTTCCGCCACTTGTCCGACAGCTGTGTAAAGCCCCGGTTCGTTAATACCTCTCCACCTTTGCACAGGTTTATGGCCACGGATCAGCGGGCTCAGTAACAAGGCTGACAGAGGCTTCTAACAAGTCCGGAGACAGGCAAACAGATGAACCTGGCAGCTCCTGTCTCCGAAGAGAGCGGCGAGGGAGGGAGGGATGAATGGGAATCATCCAGTCAGGCGTAGCTGAACATGGTAGCCGATCTCAATGGGCCCTAATGACTGGGCTGGGGATCAGTGTGACACGACTCTGGTCGGAGGATTTAGTAGGCAGGGGAGGTAGTGGGGCAGTGGGGAGCACAGAGGAATGCTGAGCCAGTTAGCCAGATCCACCGCTTCAAAACAGAAATGTCAGACACCAACTAGAATATCTTTCACACACGTGTGTGTCTGTACCTGTACTCTCCACTGTGCAGGAAGTAGAACTACATCAGCCAAACCGGTGAAGACAGTTCATCTGAATAAATTCTGAGATTTTACTGGCGGAACATTTAACCGATTCAGAGGCGCTCAAAGTGTTTCCATTTGCTGTTTCAAACAGCCAGTGTCAAGCAGCTGTTTCCTGCCGTCTGTCAAAATTAGTTTTTCCTAAAAATTACTTTCCCCCGGCGAAATAAAAAAGCTTCTGCCTCGATTCGATTCCGGGCCAGAAAATAACATAATTTCAGTGCATGTGGACTGTTTTCATCACTAAAAAACCAATTCACGCAACAAACTGGGTAGTTAACGTGACGCGGAGAAGAAGAAGAAAATTCAAGGAAAAATAACAGGAAATGTAATGCTGATGGTTAAAAGTAACTAAATACATTTACTCAGATACTGTGCTTAGCTGCATTTTGACATACTTCTTCTTTACTTGAGTATTCCCATTTTATACTTCTACTACACTACTACTACTTTGGCAAAAAACTACTCAGGGCCTCCTCGTGTCATGTTTCAGATGTCTGTGAGTTGTTAGCAGTGACTCTAAAGAGTTTGTGACGAGGTTTAAGGACAAAAAAAGCAAAGATTATAAAACAAATCCCCCAAAAATCTGTAATGTGCGTAGCAGTACTTAGTTTTTTCTTCCGTTAATCATCTCGCAAACTCTCAGATTTATCTTCTGACTACAGTTAAAACTATCTCGACCTCAACAAGGTAAAGCTGTAAAATGTTGCTTATGCATTGATATTACCAAATATATAAATATAAAGTATCTTCTTCTTCTGCTTGTACTAAGTACCAAAAGTATAATAATAATAATACTTCTGAATGTGTAACTCCCCTCAGCTTTACAGAGCTCATTGTTCAGCTGTCAGACTGCAGTGTTTTCATTCACTCTCACAGCAGACAGACAAAGTTAGTGACTAACTGCTGAACACATCTAAGTTGATAATAAGTGAAGGACAACTTGTTTCTGCTGCCCCCAACTGTCCAAAAGTGATCAGTTATTGAAGGTTTGAAAGTCTCTCTTCCACCACTGCAGTGCAGAGAGACCAGTCTCAAGATCTGAATGAACATTTTGCACCAAAAATCAAGAGAAAAATCATCACTGCAGTTATTATAATAATGAGCTACAGTATAAGGATAACTGTGGAACCACATTGGTTGGAAACAGCATCACCATCAAATGTCATCATCACTTCATTAAATAACATGTTATCTGGCAGCTGACTGAAGCATTATAGTCAAATATAAACTCTGCATACACACGGTGCAGATGAATATAAATGTAATAGAATTAGGTTGTAGACAAACAGACCACACCATAATGACATATATTTCTGCCATGAAATTATCAGTGCATGGTTGATATCACAGTGATTAAAAGAGAAACCCATAATTACTATATGCAAATATCATCAAACTGTGAATAGCAGGAGAATTTATTATTTAGCTAATCAAGAGGACGAGAGGAGAACTGCCACAGTCGAGATGTGTGTTCACATCTTTCCATATGTTTCATCCACAAGTGTAAAAGTGTTGCAGGGAGCCAGCAGAGGTTGTAAATATCTTCAGCAGTCGTGTTGATTAGCCGCCGTCCTTTTTGTTTTTTCGCCCAAGCGTTGTATAACTCACAGTTTAACAGCCAAGTTTGCAAATTGATAGTGGAAGAAATTGAACCAACATTATTGCCGTACGTGAATAAGTAATAATAAAAATGGGACCAGAGGGTGACGGTGCCCACAGATGCCAAGGATCTCATTCATTCTGGTTGTCACGACAAGCCGCGCTACAGCCTCAATAAAACCTTCGCCGCGCCTCATCATCTATCACGGCTCTGGCCCTGGCAGATTCTTGGCTCACTGTCTAAAGCCAGCCTCTTGGTCTTGTAATGTGTTTTGGGCTCCGTGTACTACAACACAGCGCTCAGAAAACTGGAGGAGTTGTACACTGTAAGTCCTTAAACGATATTGATGGGGGCTGAAACCTCCTGAACCCCGTGAAGGCCGGAGTACACTGAGGAGCATTCTTCTGCGGCTCGATGGCTTTCATCCAATCTGGTGGTTATTGAGATCGGATGCGTCGTGTTCCACGGTGTGAACGCGTAACCCCGGGTTTGTTCAGGTTGCTGATCAGACAAGAGGTCACAGCGGCTGACAGGGGAGGAGGAGCTTTCAC
Organism: Argyrosomus regius; assembly: GCA_946959425.1. Lineage (NCBI taxonomy): Eukaryota > Metazoa > Chordata > Actinopteri > Sciaenidae > Argyrosomus > Argyrosomus regius. The sequence continues at coordinate 1,313,194 of OX336887.1, read as the reverse complement.
TTTATCTTCTGCCATGTAGGATTGGGCAATGACAGCCAATCTACTGCAGTGCCACCCGAGCTCTACTTCACTTCCTCTCCTGTCTTTTAGGGAAACCGTGTCCATTACCTTACTCAGATACCATCGAGTGGTATCTTAAGTAAGTCAAGTGGCTCTGACCTCAGAGGCTATCTACTCATAATCCTTCATCTCCGCGACAGCAGCGCTATTAAGGAGCCGTGAAAAAGCCTCATAAAAGTGCGAGAGCTTTGAAAACGCCAAAGGCTGTGTTTCATGTAGTTACTTGAGCACTGGTGAAAAATCTAATACCTGACCATCTGGTGGATAGATGATGCGGTGGATTATCAAATAATTGAAATCTGTGAAAGGTCACCTGCGTGATGGCGAGTGACCTTAAATCAATGGCAGTGGGTTGGGTCACACTTCAGTAGGAAGGCCTGAGGCCACGGAGGGTGAGGATCAAGGATCACACGGAGAGGGGGAAGGGGCGGTGGACGGAGTTAAAAGCATCAAATTAAACCTATAGATGAGAGGCGCGAGTGACAGAGGGGACGAAGACGAGCTAACAGTCGCCTGGAAAAGACTTCCGACATTTTCCCCTCGCTCTTTCTTTGGTTTTCTTCCTCTCCTTCCTTCCTTCGATCTCTCACTTCCTCTTTCCCCCTCAGTCTGTCGTTTGATCTCGCCACGGCCGCCCCAAAGTCACTCGGCAGACGGGTTTTATATCTTATATTCACCGTTCCACATGAGGGAGCGTGTCTTTGAAAAAAAGTCCTCTCAAAATAAATGAGGCTCTCTGAAGGCGAGCGCTGAAGATGACGGGGGCCGTGCCAACACCGGCCATCGCAACGGGCATCGGTAATTTGATTTGAAGGAAACATCGGAGTGTGTGTGTGTGCATTCGTGGTCTATCTTTCTTTTTACGTCTGTTCCAAAGGCCCAATCGGATTAAGACAGGTGTAGGTGTTGACTGTCCTCCTCCACACCAGTATTTGCTTTTGTTGCTCGTCCCTTTTTGTCATCCATAACGCTACTTACAAGTGTTACTAAAAAAGAAATGCGAGGGCTTGGCGGACTGTAATACCACGATGATCTGAAAGGGATAGCACCGGGGGAAACCATTTTCAATTTTCAGAAGAGATGGAAATCAGTTTAGTAGTGGATGCCAGTGTTAATTGGCTGGAGAACCGGCTACGCAACAAAGGGCTGCACGACTGTTATCAATATTCTCGAGAAACCCTTGAGCGATGAGCGTTTTGGAGTTGCAAGTGGCCAGTTTCTAAATGAACCGGCAATTCCACTCAACGAGCATATAAAGAAAAATCAATATCTCTGTTAACTGTCTATTGTTCCAAATAAGAGGCGCTGAAAGGGCTGCAGTCGATATATTGCCACTGTCATCATCTTTTAAAACACAGGCTTTGACTGAGATTGACTGGCACACCAACACACACCCAATATTTAATTGGAATTTACTCGGAGGAAGACAAAGAGAGGCTGCTTTCTTTGTCACTGACGTGCCATGAGGCCTGGTGAAAATGAATTCTCATCGAGAGGGATTTAATTAGACCACTTTGTACCTTTCATTGCCGCTGAATTCTATTTACATTCATTCTTGTGTTACTAAGCTTCCTTACCTTTGTTTTATTGGCTCGACTAATCTTCAGGTCTCAGTCTTTTTAAAGAAAATGGGCGCACGGCATGATCAGAGCGCTGAGATTCATCTATTTCAGCTTTGGAGGAGAGTTTTATTGAATCCTTAACTACATGTATCATACTGAAAGCAGCAGCAGCAGGCTGGTTGACCACGTGTTTAACACAAATACCAATGAGAGAGTCATCCAATGTGTCCATTCATGTGTCCACAAGAGAGAAATCTGTGATCCCACCGGCGAAATGCGAACATGTACCAGATGAAACGGGAAAGAAAAGCGACTAATTCCTTATTACATTGTGTGTAGCATGTCAATCACTAAAATCCCATTTGAAAAAGGTCTAAAGAAAAAAAACTGTATTTAGATGTGCTGTGAAAAAAAGACCTTGAAGGCAGGATTTATCAGCTTAGCTAAAGGGAGATGATCCACTGAGCAGAGATAGGACGGGGTTGCCCCGTCTTATTCTGAGCTTAACTGGAGACCCGCAAAAAGCTGTGCATGATATTCACAGATTCACAATCCATCCTGAGGCCTGCTGGCCATAAATGTATTGATAGCTTGAAAACATCCATTTAAAACCAATCCTGCCCAGCTGACTTACCGCTATTAGCATTCTCTCGTATTCAAAGCTCCAACGTGCTACTTTAAGGCTCGAGGCGGGACGTTTGTGGTAGCCCCGCTCTCTCGCTCAACATTTTTATATCAACCACGGGTCAAATGACTAATGAAGAAAGGGTTCGTATCGATGAACCCACAAAGACTCATCACTCTGCAGTCCAACGCTTCAGCTCCAGGGTCCAGTTCTGCAGTGAAAAGGCTTTTGTACACCACCTTCCCATCACCAAACGACAGACAGACAACCATAGTGTCCAGCCAGAGTGTTGCATTTAGCTTATACTCTTTTTGGTGGAGACCAAACCAGAGCTAAAATGACTGAATATAGACATTAATTCATCAGATGTACACAAATTCAAAGGAAATGTTCATATTTATCAATGTCTGCTGGATCCTGTAACTACACATTTTCCTGACAGTTTCATCATATCAACTTTACAAGCTGATAATATGGTCGTGTTGTGTTTACAGCTTGTTTTGCAGAAATCTAATGAAGCAGTTTCTTACTGTTGTCTGCCTTTGTTATAATCTAGAATCAAACTGACTGTTCATTTCATTGCACTTTGCATCATCTTCATGTTAGCTGTTTTCCATCAGCGTTCACAGTCAGTGCGATCCGTTTACAACAGTGCGATTTGGAGGTTTGCAACAAGGCTACAAAGAATACGGCCATCTTCAAAGATATTTCAAATTTGCCCATGCAGAATTAGAGTCAATACTATTAGATAGAATTTTATATAACATCATGAATGACAAACAAATGGCTTTAGAAACTAGACACCAAGGACAGGAATGAATCAGAACTGTGACTCAACGAGAACTAATAACACCAACAGCAACTACTAGCATTGTTGAATTCAGCCAAAATTCATCTATAGAGCCCAGAAGTGAGATGACTTAAACTTTAATTTCTAACTTCATCCATGCATTTTTGTCTGATTTAATGTACAGACTTCATCAAAGAACATGACTTTGTTTCATTGCAGTTTGTTCCTTATTTGTCTTGATGATTCAGCCACCCAATCACCTGTTTCTTTAGAGAAAAATAGGACTTTTATATATCTGGAATCACGGTTCTTCTGAGGTGAAACCACCCACTTCATCGCTCCATATGCTTTAAAATGTCCTGAACGTCACTGAAAGACTGTTTTAAGCAGCATGCTGTGATTTGCTTGAGTAGACACGAGGTCACAGAAAAATGCAAACCAATATTGAAGAGCATATGGCGCTCACTTAATATAATTTTAATGTGAAAACATTGAATACTGTAGCGTAGTTAAATCAGACTCTGTGTGATAAATATTCTGGGAAACAAGACAAGACACAAACTGCCCGATCATCACTGCCAACAAACTGCAAATCTTTATAAAATCTTGAACATTTTACAAATTTTCACGTTTTTTTCCGTCTGCCTGGGTGATGACGTGGAACATGCAAGACAAAAAAAAGCAATCAGCTGAGCGGCCCACGACAGACTACAGAGTGTAAAGCATGTATTAGCCCCCATAAATGTTATCTGGCACATATCTGAGACAGGCTGGGTGGATCGCATGCTGCGATTTGGCCCGTTCTACACAATCCCCATCCTCCTCCACCTCCTGTTGGCTTCGTCAGTTGACTGCCTGGCGCCGAACCTGATTCCTGAGTGCCGATTTCACACTCTTCCTCTATTTCTATCTCGATACGCTGAGTGGAACAGCGCAGCAGAAACTGCAGCTCTGATTAGAAACCAATTAGCTCCCCAGATCCCGGGGCCCCTGCAGAAGAGGCTGCAAGATGTCTTCTCAACTCAGCTCCTGCTGCGGACGGGATCTCGGCTTCCTCTCTGCCTCCTGCTGGCCTGCTCTCATTTGTTGGGAGTTCTCAGGGAAAAGTAAGACAGCGAGGGAGTGGAGGAGCTCCTCCTTTAATATGACCTAACCTAAATGCAAAGCAGTGGCAGGCAGAGACGGATAAGCCTCGGCCCCAGTTCGTCTCACTCATGTATCTTTGTTTTTGCATTCATGATTAACTCTGAGTCAATGAAGTGACAGAAACTCTGAGAAAAGCTACAGTTTGTTTGAACACATTCATAATCCTCAAAGACAACCCTGCACTACAATAATCTGTCAGGCTTACAGTAAAACAAGTGTTTAACCTGGTTTACAAGGTGATTCTGAGCCCAAACAAAAACTCCGGTAGCTGTGCATCAAACTTTCAGCTTAAAACAACTTTTTTTTAAATTCTCACAAACTTTTCAGTCAAATACTACGAAGCGAGTCTGTTTCCGGATGACAGAAAGAATTCCAGATGGTTTTCCGTCTTCTCATGATGGACATTTCGGCCCCTAACTGACAGATGGTTCTGTCCAGTCAATACCTGCGATGAAGAAGTCGAGTGAAGCTTTCCTCGTTACGAATTTATGTCCTCACCGAGCGGAAAACTCTGGCACTGGACATTTTTTAGGGTGACTAGCTTTAGCAGACACACTGCAGACATTTCCAAAAAAAATTAGGTATACCCATTTCTTCAAACATCACACCTTAATCCCAGCGTTCCCCTTGTCATCTGTGTTTTCTGTTGACCCAAACAAAGATGGCAAATGTTAAATGATAGCTGCATGCCTGTCTAGTTGCTATGTTTGTGTCCCGACTCAAACTACAGTCATTTTAAGCAGGTTCTGGTGTCTGTAGTGTTTTTCCTGGAAACGTGACCCACTCAAGTCCAGTATACCCAGAACAGTCAGTATATAAATTAAATTAAAAAATGTTTGATTTCTGAGTGTGCTTTTGATGTAGAGCATCATCCAACAAATGCAACGCACAAAAGGGATGGAGGAGCCACTCACAGCTGCAAAAAACTAATTATGTATGGTGGTGAAACATCTCCAGAAACATGTCAGAAAACAAAAAAGGAGCGTCATTTTTTGGAAATCATTTTGTCGTCTTGTGAAGCCGCAGTCCGATTGAGACCCACAAATAATGTATCATTTCCTGTTAGTATAAAACATGTCAAATACAAAACCAGCTCTGGAGACACACCTCGTCACATGCGTCACAGTCTTTGAGGATTACAGACTTTTCTCTATAAGCGCACTAAACTTTGCACGGCTGCAACACGAGCGTGCCGCTGTGTGTGTGTGTGTGTGATTAATGCATATATGAATAGGAGCCAAGGCGGTGTGATTCACAGCGTTATATTTCTGTTGGCTTCATCTGTTTGAGATGAGAATCTGATTGTCACCTCCAGCACCTCTCTCAATAAAATGGGGGAGTAAAATGAGCCTTTATTGCACGGGGTCTGGATAATGGCTTTGCACCAGCCACAGTGAGACACTGAAAGTTCCTTATGCTTAAATACACAATGACAGACACACTTACAGGCCTTAAGTACTGAGAACACTTGATGAAGGGCCTTGAAGCCTTGCTAGCTTGTTTCATTACCACTTGTCATTCTCTCTGCCAAGCCAACTCTATGCTACCTTCTCCCCCCACACATTTACAAAACTTTTTCTTCTGATTAATTGCAGCCTTTTAGGCTTTCTCACAATCAGTCTGGACCATTTTGCAGCCTTTTCATTACAAAGTTAAACGTCGGGCTTTGGAATACAGTGGCAGTAAATGCCATATCCTTTCAGCACGGCAAGGGCAGGGTAATTGTCTCTGTGGCATAATCGTCCCTCAACAAAAGCCAGTGGAAATGACAGGGTTTTAACATAATAAGGAGCACTGTCACTTTGGTTTCACCCCACAAAATCCTCCCTACCAGCATCAGTGCTGCAGTTTGATTTCCTCCATTCCAGAGAATGTTTATCTCCATCTCAGAGCCTCCATTTTGCTCTTTTCTTCACCGCCGATGGCCTGTAATTGCTTCCATCTGCTCTTTATACATACAGTGTTACTTGTCCTGGCAGAGATAACACAAAGCAGTGAGAAGCCAGTGAGACAGCAAAGAACAACCGGCTATAAATGTCAACTAGTCACCAATGAACACACCCGCAGCTATCTGACTTTATGTTTCAACTTTTTTTGTTGAGTCACAACAGTTAGAAAGTCATCGTACCTAGAAAAGAACTAAAAACTGCTTTCTGCCAAAGCATTATCTCGGTGAGGAGACAGTTGACAAATTAAATCAATAAATCAATCAGACAAGATGGATTGAGTGTCAAAAAAGATATCTGCAAATGTGAGAGGGTGGATGCAGATTGGGGCGCGCCATCTCCACCATCTCCACTTTTGGGATGTGGAGCAACAGGTGCTGCATAAACAACATTAAGGAGCGTAAATGAAATTCGAAGGGGCAGCACACTAAATTTGAGGCTCCAAGCTGAGCTGACGCACCGGGGGATCTGAAGAGCAACTCAGCTCGGGTGAGACTCTCTACAGAGGATACATATCTCCTTCTTTTTTAGATGCCCGACGACAGCTCCAGCCTCATGGAAAAATAAATCCCCTCTCTCGCTGTCACACGCGGCTTATTCACATTCACATCCTCCTCTTCCTGCTATGTTTGCTCCTGTAATTCTGCAACACTATTCTCTCGCTTCACTCTGTCAGAGGAACTTGAAGGCACACAGAAGTATCCACTATGAGAGAAATCAAGAAACTGTGCAACACTGCACCAGCTATGGGGACCCTAGTGAGATAGAGGGGGGGGGGGGGGGGGGTATGAATTAAACATGTGTCAGGGGGTGGCGATGTGGGGGTGGGCTTCAGATTTGTCAGAATAAATGCATAAAGCGCATACTTGCAAAAACCAATAATAATATCTGTCACAATTCAAGGTTACCAAACATGCAAGAAGCAAATTATTCATTCCCACACAAAGCATGGTGATGAGGCTGAATAAGTGCTGAGAGCGACAGAAGGCGGTTCGGATACACGGGAGGCCTTTCCGTGTGTGAGTCGGTGTGCAGGGTTGTTAATTAGGAAACTATTTGAGTTTGTCTGATCTGTAGAGTCTGTCACTGCCCCTCTATCTGTACTGAGAAACTCTTAAATACTCCATTAAAGCTCCCACACTCCCATTTACTGTACTTTAAAGACACATTAATTAATACTCTTACTTTAGCATTGATTCAAAGTTCATTAAAACGACTGCTCCTTCTTCTCCTGAACCTTTTAGACCCTTTTAGCTCGCTATTTTTCTTTCAGGTCACATTTAATGTAGAGTTCAGTCTCAGTGCTCTCATGGACTCTATTTTAGCAAACGAGCTCTGATAAATGTGCTGAACGTACCGCTAGCAGAAAACCAGGCTAAAAGGAGAGTGAATATTGGACTGGTGTGTAGGATTTAGTTGCATCTAAAGGTGTAAATGCAATCCCCTCACCTCACCCTCGCCTTCCGAGCACAAAGGAGAAACAACAGTGGCAAAACATGCACAAGGCCTCATCTAAAGCCAGTGTTTAGTTTGTCCATTCTGGGCTATTGTAGAAACATGCTGTGTCAACATGGTGGACACCATGGAAGAGGACCCGCTCCCACTGCAGATATAAAATACTCATTTTTCAAAAAGGTTCTTATTTTCAGATGATTATACACTAATGAAAACAGAGTTATGCAGAATTTATTCCATGTCTGCCATATTTTGAAATTAGAGCCCTGCAAATCTGACACACTGGACCTTTAAGGTGAATACAAATATAATTATAGATGCCAGATTTTTCTCTGTGGGGAGTCTAAACACGCAACAGCATGCTAACATTATCCAGAACTATTTAACAGTCATGTTTTTTTCTGTTTTTCTGCCCCTTTGTGGCAAAAAAATCCATTAATACAGCTTTCAGACTTGACTTTTTCTCTTCTGATAGCAAAACTTTAAAGTGTGCATACTTCATTGTTTTGGTTCTGGCTATTGGCCCACTGTGACTGAATGATAGCACAATCAATGAATTTTATAATGGCATTAACAAACTGAATTTAATAATCTGGGTTATACCTGATGTCAGTATTGGCTCAGAGATCGGGGTGAATGGCTACCATCAGCAGTGTTAGTCCTCCACTATCCGAGTAAAGCTTTCACTGTCATGTCCAGACTCACCATCTGACACTCTCATTCACAAACCGTACAAACAGAAATCCATCTCCAGTTTCTTTACACTGACACGAAGCCGCGAAGCTGCGACTTCAAGAACTTTTTCTCTCAAATGGAAAATCCTTGACTGCTATTAGTCGTTCTGAGTGCTGGAAAAACTCACATTTAAATGCAACAAAGTCAAGTAGATGTCAACACTGGAGAGAAAATGTACGAGCTCACACGTCACCTGGAAAATCACAAAACTGTAGAAACAAAACCAAGAAACTGAGAGAACATTAGAGTTGTGATTTCTCGCAGTGTAAAAAAAAACATCTGAAGCTGTCGATCATTCCACTGCAGTGAATAATAAGAAGACAAGTATGGACTTTAAAAATCTATGCAACTGGACTGGGAAGTTAATCAGTAAATAATTACCTAGTGGAGGAATGGTAATCAGCAGTCAGCTTAGTCTCAACACTGTAATTACTTTTGGGTAACTTTGCTCTAGAGCCCTCGAAATATGAAATCAAAATGGCTCTTTAGTTCCAATCAGTGATTTTAAACACTTTTCTGACATTATCAACAGCCAAACCGTGATTAGCTACAGTATAAACTGACCAAGGAATAATAATAATAATAATATCAGTCATTTCATTATAATCAGATGACTGTTCTGAAGGAATAATCAAGATACTTGGATGATATTTGACCTTTAGTTTGACAGCTTGTTTGTTTTGCTTCTTTAATCATCAGTCATAGCGTGGAAAAACTAATCACATCCAATAATTTCACACTCATAATGAAATGTCTCCTCTCTTTTCACAATTCAAAAACTAATTATTTAATTGTTGCATCTGAAATTTGATCACCGTGTCCTTTTCCCCGCTGAATGTAACAGATGACGGCTACCATTTTGAAACAGATTACACACAATCAGCTGTTTGCCAAAACAGGACGATAGTAAATCGGCAGTGGATGCCCTTTTCAGTCTGCTGGGCCTCTTTATAGGACGTGATACTGCACCCCCCACCCTCCCTCTCAGCCACGGCGGTTTGCCTTTGTGAAGGGCCCCTGCAGTTTAACGCATCCTCAAATTGTTCACACCTTCCCTCCACGACTGCTGCCCCTGTGAGGAACCAATCACCACTAAGTCATGCTGGGAAAAACATACATACCACCCTCGAGTAGTGAGTCGTTTATGTTTATGATTATTACTTCTTGTCAGGCAATTACCGTTGTGTATAAAATGCCACTCGCCATGTGAAAAACAGTACAAACCCTCTACCACGTCGCAAATGTTGAGGTAGGCTACGTTCATTTACTGCTTACCACTTAGAGAAGAATAATATGCAGATGAACCTGGTCAACTAATTACAGTAATGATTGCAAAATGTTCAGAGCCGTGCGGGCAGATAATCACTGAAGCATCACAAGACTGAGCAGTAAATATGCTAATTTAAATCTGAAGTAAATGGAGGCTTGTTCTTTCCCCTTCTTTTTTATTTTTTAATGCACGAGTTTACGCCTGCACATTAACAATATGCAAAACCACAGCACGCTCGCCTACATCCACTTCATGCACCTCGATCCATCAAGGAAGACACATTAGATTGGGCGACTATCACTGCAGCCACAAGCATTTTTAAAGCCTTGTTTGGCCTGGCAAGTTGTTAGAGGAGCATCCTTTCATTAGCAGCAGGAGCTCGCAGAAGAGAGCTGCATGCAAACACACAACAGTCAACATGTCCTTTTAAACCGACAGGTCCTCGTAAGGAGGGCGGGCTGTCACGTGTTAGGTCTTCAAAAGTATGGCTAAACCAGTCAGCACACACAATCTGCTGGAAGCTAATGCTGCCTTCAAGTGCTCCACGAAAGCTCCAATTTCAGTTGTAAATGTGACTTTTTCCCACATTTGAGTGCTTTTAATTGGAGATCATAAACAAAACGCAACCCATTAATCAAAGAGAGGTTTTTTTTTAATGGTGTTTGATGTTTTACTTAAAATTCAACTGGTGCTGCGCCAACTGTGCATGACAAATGAGACAACACACAAAGTGCATCCCAAAAAACGAAAGAAACACACTCTTGCAAATATTTACACTAAATGCCAAACATGAACATACGATAATAAATCAGTCTTACATGGATCGACTGGGCGAACATCCCGTCCGGCACCTTATCGTCACGTCTCGGTAACTCAAACTCCAAACTTCCCATTTTGTATTTAGCACTTTCCCCCAAGAATCGCCGAGGTGCACTCAACTTCTAACATTCCTGACAGCACTTTAAGACTCATTTGCTCCTCCTACTTTGATTCCCCTCCTGTGGATTCAAACCGACCACCTTCCTCTTCGCCTCTCTAACCTCCAGGCTAAAGCTGCTTCACTTCCTTTGATCCCCCTCTCTCCCTCCCTCCCTCCCTCCTTCCTTCCTCCTCTCTGCGTCTGTCTCCCTGTGTGGCTGATGGACGGGATCATGAGGCCCTGGGTGAGACACGCTGCCATTCTGACACATCTATTTGACAAGGTGAGAATAACTGCGGAGAAAAGACTAGGACTGACTGCCCCCCCCCCCCTCCTCACTTTGCTTTCACTTACCCGCCCGGCTCATGTCTTGAGTGGCAGCAGAGCACACTGACACATTTTACATATGAAGTGAAAAGTGAGGGACGACAGGGGGGCACCACAGCATCACTCTCTTTAAGGGAAGTGTGTGCTGCGTTCAGGGTTCGAGGTGGAGCATCTTGTCTGGGAGCCACAGTGTTCTCCCAGCATGCAAGGCTGCTTTCAGTGTGTCTCATGAGTGGCTGCAGCAAAAAGGAAATGGAGTCTGAGATGTAGAGCTGTCATCATCGACGCTATAAATCTAGCAAATAACAAATCCTCCCATCCGCACGTCCTGTCTCGAGCCCCGCATTCGCTCTGCGGGAAGGAAAGGCTTCTCCTTTTTTTTTTCTCTCTCCATGGTGCGGGAATGTTGCAGAACAGAGTGCAGCAGATTGAGAAAAAGTCAGAGTTTGTACCACAGATGAATTTTAAAATTAGACCAGCAAAAAAACACACAGCACTCAAATTAGAAATGACTTGCACCAGCTGGCACAAAGAGAGGTTGAACAGGTAACATGATTCATGTGTGTGTGTGTGTGTGTGTGTGTGTGTGTCTGTGTGTCTGTGTGTCTGTGTGTGCGTGCGCTGGTGGTCCTTGCTCATGAATTCAGTGTTTGCTCTGATCGTGCACATCACTTTGTTTGGACACTTTGTGCACATAAACACGTGCACAAATGCGCGTGTTCAGTCTCTCTCTCTCTCTCTCTCTCTCTCTCTCTCACGCACAACATGCGCGCCAAACACCGCTTGTCACCCCGCTCCCGCCCTCAGCACATACAGACAACACAATTCACCTGCAAAGGCAGGTGCACAAGCGCGTGCCACACACACACGCACGCGTACGGTTAACCACACAAACACTTTGACACGCACTTGTCTGCACTGGCATTTTCGCAGTCAAAGTGTGGAGCAGCAGCAGCAGCAGTGATGATGATGGTTTGGTTCCAAACAGACATTTCTGAGGCTTTCGTTATCTGCTCTCACATCATGTGAACAAACAGGGAGTGTGTGTCTGTGTCTTCAGCCTGCAGCCTCACACACACACACACACACACACACACACCAAAAAAAACACATGCAAGCATCTTCTGAGCGAACACAATCCCGCCGCTTCATTACTGTCAGTCACCCATCACATCATATTTTGTGTTAATAAAACAGAATCTGTGCTCTGCACCGGGACGATGTACCGGATCCGTTCTCATTAACACAACTGGCTGATCTTGCAGGAAAAATAAATCTGGCATCATGCAACTTTGACGAGAAGCAACCGAATGAGGAGCCGTTAAAGACTCCCGGAGCTCGGACTGAAAATCCAACATAACGCATCCATTCCGCACAAGTTCAACTAGACTGAATTACATTTAAGTGTTGTTCAACTTACCAATGAGAGCCAGCTGCAAGAAGTACAGTCCGAGGAAGTCCATTATGGAGTGCGACATGAATTCAAACGGATGCAATCCCGGGCGAGATGATGATGATGATGATGGTGTGCGGGAATAAAAGCCCTCTGTTTGTTCAAATTGGCACCGAAATTAAGACCGAAAGAATCGCAGCTATTTCTCAAGTGATGACTGGCCACTTACGCTGACGCCGGAATCCACAGCACTGCGTGAAAAAGCAGGAGCGGAGCAGAGCATCATTTTTTAACAGTCAAACTTTTGTCGTGGAGGAAGAAAAATGGGTTACAGCTGCGCCAAATCAAGCCGGTGGTTCCAAATCAAGGCGGCACGGAGGAGGGAGGAGGACAAAAAAAACAGTTCGTTCCTTAGGTGGAAGAAATGTTGCGCGTATTGAACATCCCTGTCCGTTTCATCCGTCCGTCCTGAGCGGCTGCTACCTCTCCTCTTCGCCTCCACCTGCGCACCGTCTGGAAACTGCGGATGAATCACACACACAGGGGCGCGTTGCTTTGCGCACTCCGACCTGCGAGTCACACCAGTCCCTGTGATCCTCTGCTCCCAGGCGGGTCGGCCGGAGATGCCCAGCCCAGCTCGTTTAAAAATCCAATCTTGGCCAAAGTTGAAATAGGACAAGTGAAATCGATAGCCTATTTCATACCGCCATAAAATGGAAACAATAAACCTGCGTAAAATGGTGCATAGTCTGTATGGGTGGGTAGACCACATCCACACTCCGAAAGTAGGTTATCCTCCCTCCACCTCAGTGCAGAGAAACTACCACAGTGAAGTTGCACGGAGATCATTGATCTGGAGGCAGTTGGTGAAACGTTTGAGGGGCCCTTCAGCAGAGCCAGGCTGACTCACTCACAGTGTCTGCGCCTCTTAATGGTAAAAATGAGGAGACCATCTTGCAGCCAGCATGGGCTGTTTGAGGCTACCTGCTGTCTAATGTGCTCACGCTGGTCTCCTTTCATAACAGAACAAAGAATAATCTATTTGGATCTGGGTTTTGGGGACACACGGCCTGATTCACGTTCTACACAATTATTATTTTCAGGCATAGCCTACTTCAATCTGCAAGAAATTTGTTTGCCACGCACCCAAAATAACTGGATTAAACCGGCAGCACTCCATAAATGATACTTGAATAATTGAATATTTCAATTCTTCATACTTACAGTAAATCTGAATTATTTTTCAAGCTGTTCTCATCACACTCTGGATGAGAAATTAATTTTTGGGCCGCTTCTCTGTTGGGAGTTGTTTTGCCTCCTCGAGCATATTTTTGGATTTATTTTTATTTTTTTATTTATTTCACAGCATCTTGGGGACACTTTCATCCAAAACCTTGTTTGTGCAGTAAAAAAAAAAAAGGCTGACACTCACGGAAACGTGGGACGGGTTCTCTGTTTCTAAAGAATGAGCTGCACAACCTTTAAGACATTTACAAACCTGTGTTCAGCGTCGTGTTATCCTGAGGAGAGTGGGCAGTCTGCTCCTCTTAGGATTTGTTAATACTGAGACAGGAGGAAGGTTCAGAGGAAAGATGCTGCAGGAGAAGAAGAGATGATTCTGGATGGATCTGATCTTCAAGGCCAGCAGCATGTGTAGCTCAGAGGCCACTGCAGCTTCTCTGCATGATTTTTCCTCTCCGCCTTCTTAACTGTCTTTTTAACTAGAAAAGGAAGCTGGAGATTTTTATACAGTATACCACAACTTGTTATTTCAGTATATACTTTTTTCTAAAGCTTTTCACCGTGCTCTGCTTTAAAAGTGGGTTTTCTTTTGTTTCGGTGTTTTTCTCTTGAAGATAAAATAGTTAATTTTTAAAAATTTTGGTGCAGTGAGACACAAAAAGCAGCTTATTGACTCCAGTAGTCTACTATTTAAATATTAAGCCTGGTTTGTTTGGTTGTACTCAATGATCGCTCGTGTCAAACTTAATTACTTCAGTAGAGAACCCATCTGTAGGATTTAACGACATCTAGTGATGAAGTTGGAGATTGCAATTAACTGAATCACCCCTCGCCTCACCTTTCCCTTCCATGCTTGTAGAAAAAAACTACGTTAGGCACTCTCTAGAGCTGGCAAAAACTGCAGTTCTTCAAACGTCCACTTGAGGCTGGCTCCAGAAGTGAGTCAGTCTCCATAAGTCCCCATGTTAAAATGTCCAACTTCACAGCAGAAATAAACATGTTTACAGCCTGGTACCCAACCTAACCAAAGCTTTATTTTGAAAGGATAACAGGGCATTGCATATTTATTATTGCTAACTCGTCTACGGAATGAGAACGTGTTACAACACGATCGTTAATCAGTGATAATTATTATTATATGCACATTCTGGCATTATAATGGAGAGACAACAACAATTTAACGGGCTGCTGACGTTCAAAACAGGTGTGTCGGTTTCTTTTAACCACAATCACAAGACGAGTAGTTCAAGTTGCCAAACCTCACCTGTGGAGGCTGCAGATCAGAAAGGTCTGTCACATGATGATGATGATGATGATGATGATGATGATGATGATGATGTCACGCCTACAGAGTGTCTGACAAACAACCTACTTTATCATTTAGGTCTGAGAGCTTGTTGGCATATCACCAACAATGCTTCATCATGTCTGCAGCAATATAAATTCCAACCTCTCGAACGTGTTTATGAAGTGGCTTAATGATGGGTTTTTTTGCAGGGCTGAACATTGAATATTATTCAAACTGTAAAAGTCCAAAATCAAAACTGCAGAAGCTCCCATTTTTCAATCAAGCTAAACGTGTGAATGATAAATGGACTTGTATTTAAACGGCGCCTTTCTAATCTACCGACCACTCAAAGGGCTTTCACAATACTTGTCACATTTACCAATTATACACACATGCATACACACATGCATACACACATTCATACACACATTCATACACACATTCATACACACATGCATACACACATTCATACACACATTCATACACACATTCATACACACATGCATACACACATTCATACACACACTCATACACACATTCATACACACATTCATACACACACTCATACACACATTCATACACACACTCATACACACACTCATACACACATTCATACACACATTCATACACACATGCATACACACATTCATACACACATTCATACACACATTCATACACACATTCATACACACACGCATACACACACCCATACACACACGCATACACACACTCATACACACACTCATACACACATTCATACACACATTCATACACACATGCATACACACACGCATACACACACGCATACACACACCCATACACACACGCATACACACACTCATACACACACTCATACACACACTCATACACACACTCATACACACATTCATACACACATGCATACACACATGCATACACACATTCATACACACATTCATACACACATTCATACACACACCCATACACACACGCATACACACACTCATACACACACGCATACACACACGCATACACACATTCATACACACATTCATACACACATTCATACACACATGCATACACACATGCATACACACATTCATACACACATTCATACACACATTCATACACACATTCATACACACATGCATACACACATTCATACACACATTCATACACACATGCATACACACATGCATACACACATGCATACACACATGCATACACACATTCATACACACATGCATACACACATTCATACACACATTCATACACACATGCATACACACATGCATACACACATTCATACACACATGCATACACACATTCATACACACATGCATACACACATTCATACACACATTCATACACACATTCATACACACATTCATACACACATTCATACGCTGATGGCAGAGGCTGCCGACTGCTCATCAGGTGTGATACAGCGCTTTCAATCCAAAGCGCTCACAATGATGTCTCAGCCGTCAGGAGCCATTCGGGCTTCAGTATCTCGTTCAAGGACACTTCAACTGGACTGGGGAACACCGGGAATCCAAGTGGCAACCCTCCAATTAGCAGACGACCTCCTGAGCCACAAGAAAACATGTAGAGACCTCAAACAGATGTCACAGCTGATCTTATTGGAATGGTAATATCTGTCAAAATGTGCAACCCTGTTTTCTGGTCTTGATTTACAGACTAGGTACGCCTCATCTGAGCCACTGTAGATCTGGGGTCTCTTTATTAGACACACTCAGCTGCAGCTTAGTACTGTATGTTGATTTATGTGGCCCTCTGAGAGCGGCTACACGGAGAGTTTATTTCAAATAAAACTCCTCAATCAAACTCATTTGACCCAATTTCAGCCTGCACTGATATTTACATGATGCCATTTACATTTATTTACTACTGTAGCCATTTTCTCCCATTAATCTGACAGTGTGGAGGGTTAGACCTGAGTTTTATGGTCGTGTATGAAGAAATGAAATTCAGCTATAAAAGAGCATTTGGAAGCTCGGGAGGTGCCATAAAAATAAAAGTGAATTCCTATAACAATGTAACGTAATGCCAGTAAAGTGCACGCAGCATGCTCACACATGCTTACTGTGTACAGACAGTAAAAAGATCTATAGTTGGTCACACTAGTTTTCTCGGCACGGCGTGTTCTTTCACAGCAGTTTATAGCTGACAGGCTGGATTCCATTCTTAAATTTCAACTCATCACTTCCTCTGAATAGAAATGTGTCCATTCCAAAACAACAGAGCTTTTTATTTTAGCACTTAGGATGAATACACGGGACACTTTTATCTGTCACTGCCTCATTTTGTGTTAAAACAAGTATATTCAGAACATTCTTGGCAAGCACAGATTTTACAAGAAAGAACACAAAGAAATGTTTTTTGACACCAGAGGAGGAGTAAAGTCTGGGGTTTGGATTTGTACCCTGGCAGCGCTCCACAGTGTAGCTCCACAGCAGCAGCAGCTGGTAGTTAACTGCCTTGCTCAAGGGCAAACTGGCTGCAGTTGCTGTGGGGAGGCAGATCAATCCGTATTCAGGTCTCCCAAACAGGTCTTCCCAGTAGGTCATGAAACTCAGCCTTACCCTTCACACAGCAACCCTGAATTAAAGTGTGTGTGCCAAGAAAGATGGCATATTGATTCCCACCTCTATCCTGTGAATCAAACGTGCCCCTGCCTGCTTCGGATCGAATCCTTCCACAGATTTTGCTCCTGCGTTCACGCCTCCCCCTCCCCCCTCCTCCTCCTCCTCCTCCTCCTCCTCCTCCTCCTCCTCTCCTGCTCTGTATCGTGCTCGCCTTGCTCTTGTAATATTTCTGATGCTGATGTCATAAGCCAGGAGAGAAAGTGGGACAGGCTCCCGCTGAGTCGGTCATGAAACGGTATGAAAATCTTACCGTGGGCTGATTAAGAGGTGTTAATACATTTAAATTAATACCAGCTCCTGAGTTTTTTTCCCTGTGTGTCTGCCTGCTGATACATCGTCTCGCTGACACATGGTGAGAGAAATTAGAGAGAGGAGGTGGAGGAGGTGGAGAAGGAAAGAGAAGAACTGACCAGCAGTGGACCTCAGCCAGACGATGGAACAGCTTTCAAGGCCGCAGCGCATAAAGACTCGGCCGACAATGAAGATACGGTTACGTGATAATGTCACAAGCGTAGCTGCAACACAACAGTCTGCTCTCAGTTTCTCCTATCTTCAACCTGTCTGTCTCACATTTGTCTTGTCTTGAACGAAAAACATTTACGTATTTTTCGTATGTATGTCTGCATTAATAATAATAATTAACTACTTATTGACTTGTCCTAGCCAGTAAGAAAATACTTGAAGAAGTGAGTGAGTTAGCCAACTTTGCTAGCATTCAGCAATGAACATGGGAAAAGAAACATCCGTCGTGCTGTTGGATTTGTTTTATCGACAGCACCGTCACAAAACTAGCCGGATGTTGATGATGATCAGCCTTAATTATATTCCAACTCTGTGTCACTGTGTTACATCATTACATTTATTATAAACTACTGACGATGTCCGTGTTTACAGTGGAGATGGATTCTGAAGCTGTAACTATTTGTGGATTCATCAATTAGTTGCCAACTATTTTGATAATCGATTGATCGTTTTTTAGATTTTCTTAGATGGGAATATTTTCTGGCTTCTTGAACATACACTGAATATCTGCGGACAGACAAAACAAAACATTAAAACAAACAACCGACTGATTTATTGATAATAATTGTTAGTTGCAACCATCGATTTGTTAGATGTGTCTAATTGAAAAGTATGTAATCTATCAGTGCAGCCACATCTGACCAGTCAGAGTTCTTGTAGTCTCCACGTGGTGTCTCCATAGCTGCCATATATATTCTCATATTCATTTTTTTGCATAGCCTGTAAAATGTTTGTAGTGTGAAAAACAGCCAAACCATGACAGTAAAAGACCGTAAAATACATCATGAATTATAACTGTCATATTTCATGGAAAGCCTTTATTTATACAGAATAAAGTAGTATTTTATATTAGACACTATTAATTATACGGTAAAACACCGTAATATTTAATGGTATATTTTACTGTCATGGTTTGGCAGTTTTCCACCGTAAAATCTACAGACATTTTAAAATATGGAATAAAAACGGCAACTCACCAGTACTAATATACTTTTACTGTAATATTAGAAAAGTTCTGTGTGGTTTTTACAGTAATAAATAAGGTATTTATTACTGTAAAAACCACAGCTGACATTTTTTCACAGAAAACTGGTTGGCTACATGCAGATGTTCTAAAGCTTCACCATGACCCCTCAATGCACAAATATGAATTCAAATAAAATACAGAAATCATATTTTCAGAGTTTCATAGATCTACAGCTCTACAGATCCTGAACACATGTCTGGTTTACTATTTATTGCATGTTTTGGTCTCTGGACGGCTCCGAGTCTCGACTTGCCTCGAACCTCCTTTAGGGCTGACTGTCCATTTGCATGTCACAAAAGGTGGTGTTGAACACCAGCTGCGCTCACAGGCACACCATTTTTGAACATATGCTTTTTAATAGCTCATTGTGGTACTCTGTGCAGTTCATAACACTTTACACTTTCCTCTCCTTCGGCAGAATTATAGCCAAAATAGAAGCCTGTGGTGCGACGGCTGAAGGTCTGGACTGATGGCATTTTCTTGGCCGTCACACTGATTTTGTCCCATTTGCAAATTTTGTCCCTGCTGTGGGCAATATTACCAAGCCACACTGCTACACAACATTCTCTGTGTATCATCGCCTTTAAAGAGCAGCGACATGAGATCTGAGTAGAATGAAACTCAGCACGTCTCATTTCGTGTCCGAGCTTAGTGTTTTTAGGTGTGAGAGTCTCAGCTGATAGAATTCTATGCAAAGCATAAAACAATAAAATATGTGTACTGAAAACGCTGCCTGACTCTGAATGTTTGCTGCACTGCATTCTGAACCTTTGCATCTCATGAAAACAATTCATACAGAGAGATGGAAAGTAAAAAACTACATTTAGTCCAGTCATGTGCTTCAGTATGCAATGAAACATAAACACGTACATTAAAGCTGAGTAGGCGGCACCAAAGATACTCTGGAAGACACTTCCTGTCTCCTAAGTTGCCGTGGTTTAAGTGGCGAGACATGTCGTGAATGTCGTGTTGACGTATGAAAACAGGTTGTGTTAGTCTGATTTCACCAAAGACGATCTATAACAACTCTCTAGAACGACGACGTCTGTGTTGCTGCTGACAGAGATCTCAAACAAAGTACATTTCTGCCTGCTTTGTCTGAAAAAAAAAGATTTGTCAGAATGTTCAGAAGATTTGCGGCTCATAATCTGAGCTCATGTTCACTCCTCATGTTGTTTGTACTGTTTGTACTATTGTACTATTTTTACTATTATAGTCTACTATTGTGTTTCTTTTTTACTTATTGCATTTTTATTCTATTTTGTACTTAAGTTATGTCGGTATCTGGGTGGACAGCAAAGAAAGAATTTCATTGCACAAAGAACTTGCTTCCTTTTGTTGCATATGACAATAAACATCTTGAACTTGAACTTGAACTCCTCACATCAGAGTCAACCTGTTGTGGGTCTCCTGAAGAAGATCGTCAGTGGCTAAACCAATGACAGTATAGAAAATGGACAGCGTATGTGTGACGTTGAGGTTTTTGAAGTTTAAAATATGCGCCGCTGTGTGCCGCCATGTTTTTTCAGTCCTACTCTTCCACCTCCCGGCTAATCTAAAGATCAGCAAAGACGTCGTTGGACCTGAGGCGGGCTGAATGACACCTCAGTGCTAAAACAAGCCATCTGTAACCACACCTACCTGTCAATCAAAGCGTCCACGCTCTTAATCCCGCATAACTTTAAGCCTTAATATAATTTGAACAGGTGAGTTCTATAAAAAAAGAAGAAGGGAGTCATATTTGTCATTTCTGGTCTATTTACATGAAAAAGGTGACATATTAGTGTTTTTGCAGTGTGACTGTACCTTGAATAAATAAAATACAATCATATTTTAGGCTGATCCGAGTGTTTCCGCAATGTTATACTTGGTTTGGTGTGAAAGTTATTTTAGTACAGCCTGCACAGCTACATTAAAATTCTCCATCCAAATATATGAATCAATGACTGTGCACTCTGAAAGATGACATTTTTCATAATGAATACCTCCACTACTCAAACTTTGAGCACATTTTGAATACAGCACTTTTGCCTCTGATGGACTGTTTTATATTTCCTTCTGTCTCAGCACGGCTTGTGTCTCGTGAGAAACTGTGCATCCTTAAGTTTGGATGATGCGGAGGTTCCCGACTTCCAGCTACGCCGATGATTAGAGATCACAACAGGCAACACATTTGTGCTTTGCCCATGTAGCACAGGGCATGCCATCAAAGTGCCAGCTTGTCACTCGCCGTTCCAACAACAATGAAAAGCCTTTGAAAATGAAGCTGAATATGAGAAGCCTTCTCTGCAGTGGTACCACTGTACTGCGGCATCACTTTCTGCTCTCATTGCAGGCTCGAGCTGTAACCAGAAACTGGCAGGGGAAAAAAAGACGGGCTGCCAAGCGAGGCTGTAGCGTGTTCAGGCTTTTCAGGGAAGGCCCGTGGTGTAATTATAATCATATCTGGCCATCGCAGTGGGCAGGTGATGAGACGGATGTGTCCAAAAAGAAGTGAGAGGCATAAAAGCTAAAAGAGCCATATGCCCTTGGCAATTTGGGGCTGTTTTCATGATGTGTTTGCAGCGGCATATTTCAGATGCACAGCAAGGATGCGTGGAAATGGATAAATCAATGAGGCCATCTGGGGAGAGGAAGTCAAGATGAGGAATGGTTTAATGCTGACGTTCATTCGACAGTAGCCTCACAGACCTAATTATTCCAGTCATTACCGAGATCCCAAAATAACAGAGAGAGCCTCGTTATGACGGTGACACAAATCAAATCATTTCCCCTTTTTTTAATTTGCCTTTAACGAATATTTGTGAAAACAAATACCTGAAGTGTTTTTAACAAACCCTGAAAATATTTGTACGCTCTTTGAAATATGAACGGTTTGTTTTAAAAATACAAATGAAAAAACTGTGAAAAGATTAGTACATGACGTTCACACGCACACGAGGATAAATCTGCCAAATGTACAGAAATGATGTACAGACTGCCGACGTGTGAAACTAAATATCCTTGTACTTGGTAACTGCAGCGTGTCTAAATTAAGGCCCCAGTTGCTATGAGTATTACTGAATATCATCATTGTCATTGTCTGCCCTCTCCAGCTGAGTCAGTCGTCATCACACACACACACACACACACACACACACACACACACACACACACACACACACACACACAGCAGTCTGATCATGGAGCATTCTCACAACAATAATCCACATATAACACACACACATTTAAAATGGTGCTGTGGATCATGTGACACCAAAACGAGTCAGTCAAATGTGGGAAACTAATTTTGAGGCATGAAAGAAATAAAACTACAGAGAACAATGAAGGTTATACATCAACCGTATAAAATAAAAATGAAAATGAATAAAATGACATTTGCATCTGCATCGTTTAGCTGAATATGTTAGCCTGACTCATTGATCCTTTATCTGACCGAGGTTTGTGCAAGTTAGAATCTGTGACCGGACCACGACTCTGAAACATCCGCAGCCTAACTGTGCTATTGATAAATCCATGGAGCTGAAGTAGCAAACACATTTGTAATTGTGCTTTTTCTCTCAGTGCTGCCCTCCTGTCAGTTTCATCTTAGATCTATAATATCCTCTAAATGATATACCTATCTATAGCATATATATATCTATACCTACCTATAGCCTGTATGTATATGATACAGAGTAGTGTCACCTTCAACAGATACTGACACGACAGAAACAGAATCTAACTGACCATGAAGAGACAACAGCTGTAGACAATATTCATAAAATAAACTACACTAACTCTCAAACTGAGTCATTCGTCTCATCACTTCAATTTGTTGTATTTTGTTTCCATCAGGAAAATGTTCCTCTGTTTCCAAACTCTGAATGAGACTGCCTATTTATAGTCTGATTGTGCAACGTGAGGTTGGAGAGATTTTTGTTACACCGCTAACATGTATTTCAACTTCTATTAAACATAAACGTCTGTGTCGATTATTGACTCCAAAACGAGCGGCTGTTTAGCTTCAGGGTGGAGGAATGATGCAAATGTCACAGTAACATTAACCTTCACCTCACCTTTAATTTGTAGCAGCGTGCAGATTGTGTTTGGCTGCACTGTAAACACACACTCAGATGACTGCTAAAGGAGTGTGTGGTGCCTCACACCAGCATGGTGACTGTAACCATCAACAAGGTCCTGAAGCAGCTTAATTTGACCTTGAAAGCAACTTTACATAGAAACTAGTATTTTTGCAGATTATCACCAAACATCAACAAGGTCAACAACAGCAGACACAGCAGCCAGCTAATATTACTGACTAGTCCAACAGCAGTCAGCCCAGCTCGGCGTCTGTCTTTCAGCCTTTTATTTCACCAAGCTCTCACCAACCACTAAAAGTCAGTCCCAGATTTACTCTTGTCAGGCGGCTTCTTGCTCGCTCACTCTCTCCTTTCTTTTTCTTAGCCCTCCATGTCTATAGAGGCTGCTGAGCCCAGTTACATTGCCCACTTGCCCAGCTCCGGTTCTGGCACGACACGACACAGCACAACTCTGCCCTGAAAACCTCCTCGTCTTCCCGGTGGCCCAAAACGCCTGTGGTACAAACACTAACCTCTGAGCTCACTCAATTTCAAATCTGTTATTTTATGGTAGGAAAGTTTCACAGTGGCGCTTTAACAGAAACAGCGTTACATTCAGTCATGACAAAGTTACCGAGCTGCCTCATACCTGAGCATGGGATAGGAAGATAGGTGATACACAGACTTTTCTTTACTCATGCATGTAAGCGAATGGCAAAGACACCATTTATTTACTGCTTTCATCACTTTTCACCTCCAATTATAACAGACGTGATAATTATCATTCACTGCCTGTCCTCTCGGGAACGTCAAGTCATACATTCATTGCTATTATGTGAGGATTTCACTCTGTTACAGGAGACTGTAGACTGGTTCTTATGTTGAGTCAGTGGAGTTTGTGCTGATTTCATATCATCAGTCTGAAAAACACACACACACACAAGCCATGTTAAAAGAGTGGCTGTAGACACTTGGACAGTAGAGGTTACTACATGAAACCACGGCGTTGGAACATTTTTACTTTTTAGCGTCAACACCTCAAAACACCTCCAGAGCAGTCGATCCTAAATGTGCTGCAAGTGGATCTGATGTCATTTCAGGCAATGAAAGTTTCTCCTCCTGCTCTTGATATCAATAATTACTAAGAGGAAAAATTACCTCTCAGACTGGAAAAGCAAGAAATACAGCCGCCTCTACATTTACTCGTTTACAAGCCTGAGTTTTTTATTAGGTAACCTATGCTAAAGAGGGCTGCGCGTCCCCAGAGGAGACAAAAGTGCTTAACTCCTGAAGAGGCAGATGTGGTAAAATATGATGTTGCCTCTTAACTGAATTATTGCTTTCAGTGTTTGTTCCTCCGGGACAGACAGTGCAGCCAAAAACTAATATTTAAGTTTTATCAGAGGTGAGTTCAGGCCGTAAGTCTTTTCTCTTTAAGCAACATTTGACAGTTTTGTTCACTTGTTCAGTGAAGCTCAGTCTACAGAATATAATAGATACTGTATCTGCACAGCAATTAACTTAATGTTTAAAATAAAATGTCATCAAACAGCGAGTTTATTCTGCACAGTGTTCTGGACTGCTGTTCAAATGATCAGACAAACTGTATATTCATAATCAGGTCATTTATCATTATCTGTTTGCTCTTTGAACAGCTATTTGTACGTTTTTAATCTTTGTTACATCGAAGAGATTAAAAGAGCGATATATATATATATATATATATTTGAATTGGCTCTGCTCATACTGAAGCAAGAAAGAAGAAATAAATATGTCTTACTGATGAACTCTATGGTGGAAGAAGTATTCAAGCAATACAAAATCTAAAAACACAGTCCTTTATTCAAGATGCTAAGCAGAGGTACACTAGTATTAGCAGTATTAGCAGTATTATCGTAGTACAGGTGGATCTAAACCTCAGGTCAGGGTCATAAGATAAATCTGAGGGGTTGTGAGATTATTAATGGGACAGGAAATGAGTTCTCTTTGGGCCTCTAATCGTTTTTCAAATTAAACAAACTTCTGAGAAAATTAGAGAGGAAATCACTTTTGATGGAACTGTTAACAACTCCGATATCTGAAACACGTCGAGGGTCACGAGGCAAAAGGTTTGAGAATCAACGGTCTGAACAATGTGTTTCATAAGCTTATGTGTTTTTCAACCAGTGTTAATTTCGTCAGACGAGACGAGACGAAATATGTTCGTCAACGAGCCTTTTTCCCTTGACTAAGACGAGACGATGACGAGACGATACAATGTTCTAAAAACACTGACGAAAAATGTGCCAATGTGCGTTTTTGTTGACGAATAAAAACGAGACGAAAATGTCATGCAAGAAATAAAAAATAAACAAAAACGTCCTCCTTGTTTTCGTCTACTATATAAGAAAAAAAGCAGCATCCAGTCCTGCTGTCATGTGTTTGTGCCAGCAGTTCTTTTACTGTAGGCAACGTCACGGCCACACGTTTGATATCCTCTTGCTGCGCACCTGTGGCTTGAAAACAAACAGCATGCAGGGACAGCGTAATCATGCTTGGGAGGAAAAGGAGACTGGACGTGTGGTCCCATTTCAATTATTCAGAAGAAGAGAAAAAGTCACAATGCCTCGTAATGACGGATGGGAATATGTGCGGCAAAAAAATTGCTGGTAAAAATACCACCAACCTGAAAAGGCACATCAACCTCAGCCACCCAAATATTAAGGTAAGCTAACTGGTCTGGCACGCATCTGAATGCATTGGTAAGCTAATCCTAGCAGCTAGCATCCATGCAAGTAGCCAATATATATAATGTCTCTAATAAATATAAAAAAAGAAATCAAGTGCATATTAAGTGTGTATTGAAACAACAGACAAGACACTTAGCAAAGTTGCATTGAAGATGAATTCATTCAGTTCAATTCAATCAAGACATTTAATCAATATGTTAGCTGTGGAACACAAGTGAACTGGAATTAATAAACAAAAAAAAAATTCCTGAAATAAATAGAAAAAGACTAAAATGTTTTGACTAAAACTGGACTAAAATACCATGTGTTCACGTTTGACTAAAACTAGACTAAAATTTTGAGACTTTTAGTCGACTAAAATATGACTAACAAAAATGATTTGTGAAAGACTAAAAGTGACTAAGACTAAGAATGAACGTTGACACAAGACTAAGACTAAGACTAAATTGAAAAATGGGTGACAAAATTAACACTGTTTTCAACCTAAAAGTAACTAGTAACTAAAGCAATCAGATACATGTAGTCCAGTAAAAAGTACTTCTCTCTGTAATATATACACTGACTGTATACAAAGATCACATGATGTGACACGACGACTTGACAGCTCCCCAAATGTTGAAGCCAAACATCTCGATCACCCCCTGGTGGCTGGTTGCAGTATAGATCATAAACTCCGCCTCCTCCGTGTTAACAGACGGACACGTGCCAAACTAAAAATACCAAATACATTTTTTCTGTAATTTGACAAACAACAAACTACGACAGAGATCATACAGACACTGCCTTTAATTTCCCTTCAAATTCAATCTCAGAATTTATTTATTTTCTTTAAATCAACAGTTTAATTCGACGGTGACAAATTCAAATTCATGCATCTCTGCTGGCACTAATCACTCTCCATTTTATTTATACAGTGAAAGTTGATTGAGCATGCATGTGGTGTACGAGCAGCCCCCTCTGTCACACACACACAATTACATTCACAGCTGGTGTCTCCCAGTATAACCACAGCATCGTACTGGTGAACACGAGCAGCTGCATCGGAGCAGTGTGGGGTTACGGGTACGTCGACGCTCGTTGCTGAATTGCTCATTAACTTTCCTCCCGAATGTCTGCGTTCCCTGCCGGTCGAAGCGTTTCTGACTTTCTGGTCATGATCCTGTCGGTCTTCAGCCTCGACCGCCATCCAGCAAGTTCTTATTCTGGCAATAAACACCTCAACATCAATAACTCCTAAATAATAAAACTTGATTCAATAATCAACCTTTACAGATTTGATGTGCTCTTTCTGTAAATACTAAATTTTGTATGTATGGAAGGAAACACATGTCTGCCTCAGTGCCCTGTAAAAGTGTGCGAGTGCACAATTATGCATGTGAAGTTGCTCCTAACAAGTTTTAGGGATTACTGCAGTCGAGTGCACTCTGGAGCACCAGATGAATGAGGCTCACAAAATAAGTCCTAAAACATTCATAACGTTTGACACATTCATCACGTTTTAAGAGCCTGCAAAGCTTTTGGGAAAATATTTCAGCAATGAAAAATTTGCCTTAAGATCTATTTTAATCACTGACTTGTAGACAAAACATATTTTATCAAAAGAATATGAAGTGGGCTTAATATTTGGAACATCTCCACCATCTGAAATGAGACCACTCGTTTAATGACATAACAGCAACCAAAGGATTTCATATATTTCAAGTATTCAGATCTTTTACTCACACCACACTGTGAAATACTCCGAGTCCTGAATACAAGGGTAACCCTAACCCTAACCCACATGCTACTAGAATAAAAATAAAAGTGTTAAGTTACATGAATTAGAAATACTCAAGTAAAGTCTTAAATTTGTACATGAGTAATTGTACTTGGTTACATTCCACTTTGTGAAGAGAACATGTGCAGAAATCAGAAACTGGATTTAAAATGAAGTGATGACATAATGTGAAAACACAGTGTGCTGCAGTTGAAGTGCAGATATTTAGAGGTGTGTTGGCTGAACCGTCAAAGACGCTTTTTTAACCCGTACATACTGCTCAGGCCAAACTGACCCGTTTTGACATTTGACAGTAGTAAAAAAAAAAAAATCCTACAAAATACAAGACAATGAAAATATTTCTGCACAGGTCAGACAGAGGTCAGGGGGGCCTCGACACAGACACTCACACCTGCACCTGCAACAACATAATCTAAAAGTAGAATCTGTGTGTGTGTGTGTGTGTGTGTGTGTGTGTGTGTGTGTGTGTGTGTGTGTGTGTAAAGATTGAAAAACTTACCTAAGCTGCTCTTTAGACTTCCTATTCAACAGGCTGTTGATAGTGATTTGGAGGAGAGTGTGTCAGTAAGGACAGTGTCTACTGGTCTACAATGGTTATACAGTACGTGGTTATTATAACAGTCCCAGAATGTTCTTGCCATTTTCAGTATTAATAAAGTCTATTGAAATCATTATGGCTGTTTTCAGATCTTAGGTCAAACAGGACATGATGTTATGTGATATAGGTGTTTTTTTCTCTATGTACCACCTCATATGGGCTATTTATATATTCTATATAGATCTGGAGTTCAAAATTTGGTACGTACACTTTTTATGAGGATTTTCTGGAGCATACTGAGAAGGCATTGAATATGAACAGTTTGTAAGGGTTAATACAGACTCCCCAAGTTTACTGAACTGTAGCAGCACCATGATCCTAAACGTACTGCACAGACGAGGCAGCCCAGGTGTTATTCAGTGCAAGAAAATAAATGCAGCATTAAATTTTACTCCAATAAACTGTTTTCTGTGCAAGCTAAATAGGCCAAAATAAATGTCCTGTATTGACATTTACAGTGTGGATATTTTCCACATGCATATCAGGAGAAAATATTGTGAATCTTGGGTCACGGTGCAACAGGTGCAACAGGTGCAACAGTTCATCACAACATTTGAAAGAACATATTCTCCATCGGTCTCCTGAATTTCATCCAAACGTGTCATTGAAAGAAATAAAAATATTCCGTCAGATGCCCCTTCTGGTTTCCTCTGGCGATGAGTCTGCTGCTTGGCAAAGTCAGCTAGCTGGACACGATCCAGCTTCACTTTCTGAAGACCGGAGTGAAGAAAGAAGTGAACATGGCTTCAGTTCAGAGCTGGCAGAGCTTCAGCAACAGATACCAGGTGTTTGCTGCAGTGTTTCTGCAACCGCATATTAAATATGAGGACTTTATTCATAAATTTCTTTGTCTATTTAAAAAGTATATGCATTAAAGAGTTCCCAAACTGTTCAGCTGATTCAGATATAAACAGACAAATCAAAAAATATTTAAGAGTATAAAGAAACATTTCTACATACGTCATTATCCCAAAAAACAAATAAAACCAACCAAAGCCAAAATGAAGTCAAAGTTTTCGTGTCTGTGAAGTCAAACCAACAACAGTGTCTTAAACCTGCATTCTTCCTAATGGCCAGCAGGGGGCAGCTCCACTGGTTAGAAAAAGAAGTCCAATTACATGGAGACTTATGAAAAATTAGCCTACTTTTGACCCGCAGTACGTCACGTACCATCTTCACGCTGTCATCCAAATATGGTTCACTTCTGTCTTCATGGCGCTAACTAGGCTTGGAAACAGTTGGGTGACGTCACGTTGGGTTTACACTTGGTTTGATCTGAGTGCTGGAGTGTGACGTGTGCTGGAGAATGCAGTGCAAACCAAGTGAGGAAAAAAAAAGGAAGACAAGGAAAAGATGATGCTAAATAATAAATATGTTGTATCGCAGTGGTGTGCAGCTTTCAGCAGCACACTAATGAGCCCATCGGGGGAGAAGTGTGGATGAGAAATGGTTTAGTGCTGACGTTCATTCGACAGCAGCCTCACTGAGCTGATTATTCCATTCATTAGAAAGATGAGGAAGAGAACCTTGTTATCAGTGTCGCCACACTAATCTCACCTATTTGTTTTCATAATGAACTTTTGACCATAATCATAGTGAATTACGCCCAGAGACGTGCTCGCAAACGTGAAACCTTACGATGATTTGTCACAAATCGGAGGGAAATTAAAATGCGTTTATTTTCATTAGGTGTGCGGCTGCATAGGTCAACGGCATGAAGGCATGAAGGCTGCGATTTTCACACCGAGCAGTAAAATGTAGCTTCAAATTTAAACCAGCAGAAAAGTGCATGCATGTTTGTCTCACCTGTGCATCACATCTATATTGTTTATGCACGTCACGATTTATGCCCAATGCCAACGCATGAACCTTAACTACATGTTTCAGTGGCATAACACTAACCATACCATAACAGTGTTTAGAATGATTCATGCAGCTTTAGGTAACCATGATTGTGCGCTTTGTCATAATTCACCCTCTCTCTGCGTTTACATCACCAAAGTCTGCCAGACTTTATCTTGAATTCTAGGAGGAGATCCGCTGGTTTCCCGGGATGCAAATATGTCAGGCTGAATCCAGGCGAATTTGCATAACATTATGTACAAGACATCTAAAATATTTCAATATGATGTAATGCTGCTGCCATAAAAACACAGTATCTTGGGTGTGAATACTTAACTCACTGTCAGCATTATATACTGCAGCTTCGATTAAGTGTTGTGACAAGCGGATACAGAATATATGAGACACAGTCGTGGAAATATTTTTCTTAAATTTATGGAAGAACAACTGAGAGGAAGTTTAAGAGCTTAAGAAGACGTGAGGAAATGGCTGAAATGGAGCGTCCCTCCAGACTGCCCTCAGCTCATTTTGTTCTTTGCAGGATGTGCTTACTATAAGATATCAACACGTGTCTCTAATACAAAAACTGAGTGCACTTTGGCATCGTTCCCTGCTGCTGCTTTGTATTACACTGTCAGAGCTCCTGACCTGCACACATTGAATGGCGTTCTTCTCACCTGTCCAATGGATGTGAACTGAAGGAGGAAGAAAAGAAGGCAGACCTTGAATCAATCATTCAAACACGCCTATAGTGAATGTGGGATTCTTCTAGCGTTGCTTAAGCACAGCTTTGGATGAAAGCGTCGACCAAATGGCATTGGGCCCTAGTCAGACTGCTGGAAAATCATCCTTTTGCACTTTTGGCATTCTGTGGTTCAATTGTCATTGCTACATATAATGGACTGGGACCACTTACTGAACCATGAAGACGAAGGCTTTTTCTGTCAATGTCAAACTACGTCTCAAGGCAGCGAAGTGACAGCGTATAATATGAAGTTCACTCTGCTAATATGACCCCCACCACCCTCCACTCCTCCCGCATGGACCATTTCATTTGTAATGAAGCCCATGCCTCCCACACCTAAATGGATTACGGACTAGTGAACCGTGAACAGCACAAGGAGTGAAAGGTGGCAGGCTAGCCTAGCGCTCACAAAGATATCTGTGCTATTAAAAGATCACAGGTTAGATCCACAGAAGAGGCATGCTACACAAAGTGTCCTTGAGAAACACTCCCAACGGCTAAAATCACTCAGTGTCATCCTGGTTAAGTCTCAGATAAACGCCTCTAATGCAGAAATGCTGCAGACGCTTTGTAAAACGTTACTTTGAGTTCAGATTTTCTCCTTTCAGCACACAATCGTCCTCCTCGATCATCCATACGTCAACGCTGTCCTCACAGATGTGAAACCTTCAAGGGGGTATTAGCGGACTTCCCACATCACAGTGTTTCTCAACAGGTCATTCCCGACCTGGAGGTAGATCAGTCTTACTGACAGGATCAAGGTCAACGGGGGAATACGGTGCTGTTTAGTAATGGACGGGGCAAGATGCCACACACAGGGAAACAAGGATTTGATGCTAACTATTTATTTACCTTCACACAGACCTCAAATCTGGCAATGCCGTGAGATGTCTTGTTTTCAGATAGTCACATTTATTTCTCGTACCATAGTTACCATATGACTAAAAACCTTTAAAGGCCATGCATCCATCCATTTGTTGGTCTTTAGTGCAGCTAGCTGGATATCTAGCTAGTCAGTTTGTCTAGCACGTTTGGTTCAGTTCATTAATTTAACTTGAAACATTTTTAAAGCTGCTTACAAAGTTCTGATCCATCAATTGTTTCTTTGATTCAAAGGTCCGGAACCAGGCTAATCTTTGGCTATATGTAGTGTCACACTAAATATATACACCTCTATATAGAGGGAGTATTTATCTTTAATAACTAACTAGCTGCAGATAGCTAGTTTGCTGGATATAGCTATCCAGCTACCCGTCGATACCCGATTATCCATATCAGTGTCATGGGGAGTTAGAGCCAATCCCAGCTGACAAGGGTGCGGTGCACGCTGGACACGTCGTCAGTTCGATATCCAAAACATGAAATATTGATATGATGTTAATAATTCATATATGATAATGAGGTGTAAATAATCCAGCACCTCGCTGCTTCTCACCTCTCTAACTACCTCATTTTACTTGAAAAGCTGATATCGGGACAGCCCTGGTTCAGACGCATCAGTATGATTTATTTCTGTCTCTCGTGTCTGTTTGGAAAGGCACAGGTGAACGCAGGTGTGTCCTCAGTAGTATAACATACTCCCCCAGCCTTACTACCCCTGCCCGCTCCACCTGAACGTCCTCCCACCTTCCACGGACACCCTTGAGAAGATGAGGTGGTCAGTTTCCTGTTTCATTTGCCTCCGGTCATGCAAGGCTGCGTCTGTGTCTCTGGCCGTCTCTCTCTGCACTAAATCAAAGACAGAGCCGAGCGCCGAGCCGTGGCGGTGACTCCTTTTATGATATTCTATAGGACCTCGGCCATCGTGAGCAGTGAAATGTATGGCCACTAAGACTTACAGATCCACGCCGGGGTCACTGGAGCTGGCTCGCCTTGTGAATCACGTTCACTACTGCCAGTCACTTCTTTCCATCTCACTGAATTGTATCATTGAAAAGCTCATTAAGCAGCAACATTAGAGAGCCGAGTGTTTATTCTGCTTCAGCCTCCTCTAGGTTTGTTATCAAGCTGTGACACTTTCCATTTGCAGGTGTTAGATACCGGCTCTGCTTCCTCTCTTCTTCCCTACCTCTCTTCCTCATTGCAAACATGACAGAGAATGTCGCCAGCCGCTGATTTGCAATTTCGTGCAAACGGCTGATGTTAAAAACGTGCGAGCTAGCTCGATGGTTTGAACTGCACTGCAGCAAAACTAATTTAAAGAAGTGCCCTGAACCACAGAGCACAGTCATGTGGGAGAGTTTCAGCCATAGCAGCTTCTGTAATGCATATCTGAGGGGCTGTCAGGTTACTCTGTGGTCATGTATATCTCAATGGGCAGAGCGTGACTCACTTTCCACGGGAAGAAAAAGAAATTTCCAAGCAGCTCAGTCGGCAGCAGGAGGACGATAAAAACCTTGTGCTGACACTGAAAGTAATATAATCAACAAGTCTGTGGTGAAAGACAATTCATTTATGGAGATGAACAAAACAAGAAGCGCAGCCTGTGACAGTATTCTCAACAAGCTCGTTATCGAGGAAAAGTCTGTAAACTTTTCACTCTCGCCAGACGTCGAGAGCCAATCAAGCCTCCACGTTATCACATCTACCTGAAATGAAAACAGTAGATCCATCCGGTGAATGCAGAACGCAGGAGAAGATTACAAACCACTCATAACTCACAATTTATGTGATTCATACTTAACTGAGGCCACGCCAATGCTCATAACACCGTGTGAATAAACAAGCAACAATTGTGAGCGTCAGCACGAGGACCTTCATTCCCGTAATACTTCTCCATATTCCCGCCTCATGATTTACTCGTGTGTTGCTTACAAAATTAATTGGGGTGTCTTCACTGCAGAAGTTGCGCTAGCAGCTGCTTCAGGCTGCAATGTTAAATATGCAACAATACAAAATGTGCCGAAAAGAAGAAGAATAGATTATTATTCAATATTTACAACCTAAACACTCAACTTTCATCCACTCGGGAGGACGAAAGTTGCTTGGCAAATTTCAGCAATCTACCTGAAGGATATACTGTGTACAAAAGTAGCATCGGAGTTCATCCTCTGGGGACAATGAATTGAATTTACTGGCTTTGTTTGGCTAGTTTTTAGGTTATGTTGCTTGACCTGCAAAAAACGATTAGCCAATCAACAAATGGATTCCTCTGACAGATTGAGTAGATTAGCTATTGAACTGATCGTTTATGGCAATTACCAAGACAATGATAGATTATTATAGTGATTTTCTTCTTTTACCACCCTCACACCTGACTCTAGAGGAAAGATTCATTAAAATCGATTGGGCATCATCCTCTGGAGAACATGAACATCCACCAAATGTCACGATGAGCATATTTTGATATGTACTTCTGTGTGTCACTTTCCTGAGATTTTTATAGCTGTTTATTTTGGATTGATACTTCCTGTTTATCAGTTGCTGAGCAGGTACTGTTCCGATGCTAATCATAGCAGTGTAACATTATGAAAAAAGCAACAGAAAACACGCGGCTCGCCTGCTCGAAGCGGCATCCTCACACCGTATACGGTTGCTCAGCACGGGCTGACTCAGCGAAGCTGCTCGCAGCATGAACGCGCTGTCACGCTGCCAGACGGACGAGTCATTTAACCACCAAAAAAATCCATAAACTCATGTTACAGGAAAGTGCTTTGGTCAAAAGTATGTTATGAGGATCTGATTATGTCGGCCAGCTTCCACACATACCCACACACACACACACACACACACACACACACACACACACACACACCTGTGGTAGGCTGTAGTTTGTGTGTGTGTGTGTGTGTATACAGTACTCACCCTCGCTGTTTGGGGTCATAAATATTCATTTAGCATCTATCAGCCTTCAGGGATTAATCCCAGTACGATGGATAAAATACAAAACACAAAGCTACACGGCCGGCATGTTAAGTCCATTACATACTGTAAAGTAGCAGGTATTGCCCACAGGAGACTAATGGCTTTTTATCAAGGATCCCTGGAGGGCTGCAGCCCTCCACCTCCGACAACACAGCTTGCATTAACGCAAGGCAGGTTCAGTTCAAGAGCACATTTTCCAAAATGCACCTGCTTTAAAAGTAAAATGAGTGACATTAGTGAGACAAACAACCCACGCTTTTGCTCTTTTATTTTCACGCAGCCACCTTTAAGACTGTGCTTCTGCTTCAAATGAAAGACTCTCTGCTGTGGCTCTAATTGACACACTCGCTTTTTCCTGTCTTGACAAAAAAAAAGCTGTTAAATGTCACATAGCTTTTTTTTTAAGGATCTGAAAAATGTGTTGAAATGCTAAGACAGCCGTGAAAAGCATCCGGGCTCCACAGAGCACCTCAATAAAAGGTCATTTAACTCGACGTCCTTGTTAAAGCACAAACAGACTCATCATTAACCAGCTGCTTTCAAGTGACTCACATTTACATTTCAATCTAGATCATTAAGCACAGACACAGTAATCCACCTCATGTTTAACAGACAGATCAGCATTAACTGTATTCACACTCTGCATGCTGCAGTCAGGCCACAGCCCGGCTGAAGCTCCTTCAACAATAAAGAGGAGAAAAACTTATTTTGACAGCAGCAGCAGGACGACACGGTTCACTGCAGAAGGAAAGAGGACTGAATCACACCTTCATGAGCAGAGAGCTCAACAGTTTTTTAATGGAAGGAAACCAGACACAGAAACAGCATAGAGAAGCCTGTGGATTTTCAAAATAAAACACCCCGTGCAAACTGCCGGTTGTAAAAACAGACAAAAGAGAAACAAATGAAGTACGTAGCATATTTACAATGTAGAAGCATGTTTAGAAGAACATGACACCAGGAAAATGACCAAATCTGAGCAAGTAAACAAAGTCTGGAGGGAGAAACGCTTCTGAAACGCTCCCGGTGGTTTGAAGTCGATGCAGGACGGAACAGAACAGCGTCGCAGCCACGACATCACAGAGACGTGTCCGGTGGAGTTTCGGGGTAATCCAAACACAATGCTGCCTAATAAGTCATTTTTGTGCCTAAACTTTAACCATAGAGTTTTGTCACATTTATTTCCCCCCAATGGGACAAAAAATAATAATGAAGTATTGTGTGAAAGTTTTGGGAGGACATATTTTGTCATTTCATTAGGAGGAAATATTGTTTTGTCCATTGTAGTATACACGAGAGCAGCCGTATGTCACCCTGCTGTCCATGGTTAGCCTTTTGGGTGAAACAGGAGAAGCTGTAGAAGTGCCTCGTCTCAAAGCTGCTGCATCCCATTTTACACATCAAACAATAAAAAAAAACAGTTCAGGATTTTCTGTACTCCCACAAAGAGTGTTGGACAGTAAAAGAAGAGATCTGTGGCTGCAGGACATCTGCAGAGAGGATGAAAGATAAGGTGTGGGACCCGGTATGTGAACGTCTGTGGCAAACACTTCATCACAGTTAATGATGTTATTGAGTGTGACTGTGTCTGCAGATCAGAATGAATCAGAAAAGAGTGTTAGTGATGGAGAACTCTGTTTTTACTGTGCCCAGTGAGCAGAGGACACTTCAACCTGAATAATTCACAGAAAAGTTGCTTGATAAGCACGTACGGCCTCAAGACAGACACAATAGATCTGCTTCTGCACAGAGATATGTTTAGTTTACAGTAACATCACATTGGACAGAATACCAAAACAGAAAAATGGTCAGACAGATGTTAGAAATATGTTACCTGGAGGTTCAGTAAGGTTTGTGATGACTGATGGAGGCAGACTCAACTCATCAATACCTTTCATGTTTCTATAACGGCCCTGATCCTGACTGGTCACAGAGTTTGTCTTCTAATAGTTAAAAAGCATACTGCACATATACGCACAGTATTCTTATTTCATGCTATTAAATTGCCAAAAAGGGAGTGCTTCACCCAAATAGGTGGTGTACCCAGATGGGCTGCTCTCATCCATCGTTTGTCTTTTCTAGTGTTGTTTGTCTCTGACCTCCACAGCTTCTACAAAAAATAAAAGACTGTGATTTGAAAAATGATCAGCATTTAAAAAGAAGAAGTCACCACACACACCGACACACCGACACACACCGACACACCGACACACACTCTCCTCTTCACAAGCACCATTTTCCCCCCGGCCGCCGTCATTGAGAGGGACCTCTATTTTGTTCTCAGCGGTGTGAGCCCGGCCCCAGCAGTGTCCAATCTATCCTCCACTTTACCTCCTACCTGTGTCAGCACCTCTCCGCCTTTATTGTGCCGGCTGTGGTCTCGCAATTAAGCCCCAATTTAGCAACCAAAACAACAGAGAGTGGATGGTGGTGGATGGTGAAGAAAGAAAACCACTAACTTTCTCCTGCAGAGAAATCACGAGCGTCAACACCTTTATATGAATACTGAAAAATACAGATGATCACATGAAAACTGATTATCGTTTCTAAAGAAGTTCTCTTCATGAGCGCTTCCTCGCAGTCAGTCAGGGTCGTCTGTTACCTGCTATCTCTTGAAAAATGCTGCAATTTGTCCTATTTTTCTACAGTGAGTCACTCTGTGAGAAAATATGTCATTCCTGTGGCGAACATCTCGGCGTGGAATGACGCTCTTAAAGTACAAAGCAGCTGAGAGCTGCCGGTGAAACATTACAGGTTGTTAGCCTTCACAGACAGACTAACTCCGGTCGAAGTGAACGTGATATTGTTGGCTCGTGTCCGCCTGTCTTTCTCTGACTCACAGGAGATGATTGAGTTTTTAGCCGCGGTCAGGGTCTATCTTTTTTAATTTGTGCATCTGCGATCAGACCGAGTGGAAAGGTGTCCCCGAAGGATGTCGTTTGACTATAATTATTTTTCCTCTCTAATTAGCAGAGCATCAGAATTACGGCTAATTGAATAAACCTCTGTGCTGCTGGAGTGACGACGACTGCTTTGAATACATTACGGCTGTGTCTAAACACACACACACACACACACTCACACACTCACATCTTAAAATGTGTGTTTGCACTCATGTAACTCATGGTCATTGATTTGTTTCCTTTGTCTGAGAAACCACTTCAGACATCTCTCATCGTGTACTTCAGACAGCGCACATGAATGTCCTGAAAACACTGGAAATGGTCAACTTAATCCTGTCTTCATCAGCGCCCATGGAAAAATCACGGATCTCTGAAAGGTAAACCTTGCAGAGAAGAGAAAGTAACCTTCGCCGTCTCCATTAAAAGTGAGCTAAATTTGGTGAATAGTGAGAAAAGTGAGAGTCTCGTGGACGTCTAGGTTAAATAAAACTCTTCCTGCTGATGTTTTACGTTCAAATATCTGTCAGTAAAAAGGTGTTGACACCTGACACTATATTTATCTGCAAACTAGACATCCAGAAAAATGACTGGCTCTCTGAGAGTCTACAGCCATGTTAGAGGTAAAAGACGCAACGTGATGAAACACACCACCGCCATTGGACTCATCTCGATGGGGAAGAGTCCGCCTACAGGTGGGAGATTGACCGTCTGGTGCAGCCAGAACAACTTGGAGCTCAACGCTCTGAAGACAGTGGAGACCGTTGTGGACTTCAGAAAGAACTCAGCCTGCCTGCCTCCATCACACTGCATGACTGTCCATCATCTGAACATCAGCAGAGGATGAACTTCCTGCAGCAGCTGAAGAAGTTCAACCTGCCCAAGACAATGATGGTGCTATTCTAAACCCTCCATCATTGAGTCCATCCTCACCTCCTCCATCACCATCTAGTATGTAGCGTGTCATTCAGTCTGCTGAGAAAGTGATGTTACAATAATGTTTACCACGATCGCCACCTTAGTTAGTTTAAACACTAAACACAAAGTGCAGCTGAGGCATTATTTGGTTGGAAACCAAAGCATTGGAGATGATCAAAGATTTTGACATGATGATG
Organism: Argyrosomus regius; assembly: GCA_946959425.1. Lineage (NCBI taxonomy): Eukaryota > Metazoa > Chordata > Actinopteri > Sciaenidae > Argyrosomus > Argyrosomus regius. The sequence goes on along the minus strand of OX336887.1, from coordinate 1,274,608 downwards.
GCGCTGGAGGTAAGGTAAGGGATCTCTGGAGTTCATCCTGAGAGGACCATGAACGTCTGCACTGAGTTTCATGGCAAACAATCAAACAGTTGTTGAAATATTTCAATAAGAACACAGCGACCTAGAACTACTGAGCGCTGTAGCTCCCTTCTTACATGAGCAGTTGAGTTATGAGAGCAGTGCATACTGTAATGAATTACCATTTCATTATATCTCCAAGAACTTTAATAGCTATTGACAAAAAGCGTGGTTAGCTCACTCTGTGCTCAGCCAACAATTACCAAACAAATTAGACTGTGTGTTTCCGAGCAGCACAGATGTTTGTTGTCTATTAAAAGCACAGATGACTCTTATTGGAGAAATGTCGCAGAAATTGAGGGAAAGCCTCATTATCAGGCTGCTTTATTTGTTTTCAGCCTGCTCCCATTATGTGATTTCAGATGAGCCAAGGACTCCGCCATGGTTCTGCTGTCGGCAGCACAGTGTCCTTGGTATTGTCATGGGAAGCGGCGTATTTGGCCTTCATGCTCTATGAAACTCCCACCCCACCTGCATGAAACTTTCCTCTCTGGACTCCCTAATGAGGCTGAGCCAGGAGTCAATCAGCTGGAAGGGCTAAAATGTGCTTCCAAGAGGGGCTGCAGGCGAACCTGTGCAGCCTGCCAATTCAACGCTCTCACGTCTTTGTGCACCTCTCAGCTCCTCTATTCACATCATTCAAGCTAAGGCAACTGTAGGTGGCGGGTACGTCCGTCAAGTTCTGGCCGCTTCCACAGGAGACAGCTTTCACCGTGCACCCTGAAAATAATTCCTTAAAATCTTCAGAAATCTGCTCACTTCTTTGACAGTAACACCACGCAGTAATTAAATGACAATGTGTGACAATGAATTCAGACTTTGAATAGTCAGAATAGCTTCAGTTCAGCTCATTACTCAAATGATCTCCTGTTCCAAGCTTCCTTCCTGCGTTTACACGGCGCTCTGAAAGGAGCCGAGGGCTTTGTGGTTCACTCTTCTACCTATAAACTGAGCTCCATTAAGTCCAATATACCAAATACTTTACGATCCATCATCGGCCCTCTTTCTATTTTTGGCCTCTGCAGCCAAATATCTCCGAGCATTGCTGCAATAAAAACTGTGAGTGAATCAGCGACGAGAACAGCGGTTACTGTTGCTGTTTAATGTGCAGAGGGGTCACGGAGGACTCGGAAATGTTGAGGTGTTGATAGTAGTGTGGGAGAGAGGAGAAGAAAGGTGGCACAAATAATTCATGTCAGTCTGTGACATCTGCCTGTGTGTGTGTAGTGATTACTGTAGATATCTTCAACGCTGCCACTTCTGCTGAGCCGAGTAGTGTATCACTCAAAACACGACGTGAGAATATCAACGTTTGATTGATATTCTGCTGCTCACTGCCAAAATTGCAAGTCTAAACAAAACTGTGGTCTATTGAAATTCTGATTCAGGCTTGGCCTAGTTTTCCCTCATATACATTTATATTGTTTGGGGTGGAGCTTCCGAAAGGGGACTTATCGTAAAAAAAGATATTATCTTATAAACAAGTGCGTGCCAGGCGAGTGCCTCACTCTGTTCTTTGGTGCTATGATATCTCCGGATGCTAAAAGAGACAGGCAATCTAGATAATTCTGCCCTGTAATCAGCTTTTTGTTTGCACTGCTGACAGGAGCATCGCTGTTGAAGTGAGTTCCACTACATGGCAAAGATAAACCTGTGATAGGAAAATATGTGAGCTCACGCAGTGAAAATGACACTGCAGGTAATTCTCTGTGCTGGAAGGAAAAACGTGGCATTATCATGAAATGGAAACGGAGGCCCGGCTCGACGCTCTGCTCACTATTTTAACAGCGTATCTGCTCACATTTAATTTTAGTGATTTGATTTCACAAAAGATGCCACAATTAATTGAAGAGCTCAGCGGGCGGCGGTGCATAACAGGCTTATGGGTTCATGTCTTGAGATTGAATGTGACTCATGATGTGTAGTGAGGACATTATGGAGATGAAATGCTGAGAAGATTTGACTTGATTTGCTTTTTTTGGACTATAAAAAGACATTCAAACGCCGGGTGCTGATTTATCACAGAGACTTCATTGGATAAGTAAAAGTAGGCTGTGATAATATCACAGCCTTTTATTCTAAACAAGTCACACAATTAGCATTGAATGCACGTCGAACACTCCGGTTCAACCTGGTTTGGGTGTACAGTAAAAGCCAATCAACAGCTCTGCTCTCTCCTGAAGGCAGCAATATATTAGAAATGAAATTGAGCTTGCACAAAATTAAGCTGCTGCTGAACTGGTTTCAAACACAGTGCTGTGAGCAAATATCTGTATACTCACTGCGACTTGACGTCTGTTCACTTAGTGACTCTCCACGAGTCCTCGCCAGATGGGACCGTTTGCAAACTGCAAGTACGAGATAGAAGGAGAGAGAGAGGAAGTGGAGTTAGGCAAATAAACAGTGAGGCATTGTTCAGCAGGAGAGCTCAGTGACACTGATCAGACCAAAGGTGGGTGAGCAATCCAACACTTGAGAAGAAGAGCCGGCAAGTGACGTCACAACAAGCCAGTGATCCCTGTGCCAACCTGTCTGACACCTTCTGCTTAAAACAAGCTGCAACCTCTGTGTCTGGGAGATAAAGCCAACGCAGAAGTGCCAAAAACTGCAGTTCCTCTTGTCGTCCACTTGAGGCTGGCTCCAGAAGTGAGTCAGTCTCCATAAGTCCCCATGTTCAAATGTCCAACTTCACAGCAGAAATAAACATGTTTACAGCCTGGTACAAAAAACAGTTTTGGTCTCTATAGCTAATTTCCCCGTTCATGACAACTGTACTGAGGGTGAATTTATATACAACTCACCTGTTCAGATTATATTAAGGCTTAAAGTTATGCAGGATTAAGAGCGTGGACGCTTTGATTGACAGGTGGGTGTCGTTACAGGTGGCTTGTTTGAGCAACCAGGCGTCATTCAGCCCGCCTCAGTATATTAATATTGCACTTATAAGAACGTAAGAAGTAAGGTAAGGAGTTTAATGAGTTATGTTATCGTCACGTCACCCGTCTCTGCTGCTGGAGCCTCTGTGAAATATGGTGAGAGGAGAGAGGGCGGACTTTAACCCCGACATACGACTGAACTGAATATCTGACAGAACTGCTGATCCCACTGAAAATCAACAGCCCGCTTTGCCGCTCATTCTTTTGGCCTCAGGTCAGAAATATTACTCTGAGGGACGCTCTGCTCCAGCTGAAATTAACTGCAAACGGTAAGACAACATAAGGTAACGTGAGGTGGAACAATGCTCTTCTCTGCTGTTTTAAAGGTCGAACATGAACCTTTGTAACTTCTTTCTTAAGCAAATATGGACGAGAATTTTTTTACAAACTACAGAAACTCCTGGGACCATTTGTCAAACTATAAACCCTGAGCTGAGACTCTTTTGTCCAAAGACAACTGTTCTGTTTCTGGATGGAAAGTGATCTGTGGTATGTCACTTTGCCAAAACAACAACAACATGAATAAAACAGAAGAAAATTCTATTTCCAACATCCTTCCAAGAAGTTTCACTGCTGACCAGCTGCAGCTGATGCATTCAGGGACACTGAACAGTGCTGTGCCAGAATTATAGGTAAGGTAGCATAATAAGTGAATAAAGCCAGGCCAACATGCTCAAAGACTCAATTTAAGTTTTACATTTCACACTTTAACTCTTTGAACCTTTAATACAGCATCAAAATGTATTGTTGTGGATTGAGGCTGTTAACGTTGACACAGATGCACAAAGCAGTCACTGATGTATAGAAGCATAACATCCTGTTAGCTTCACTTCATTATGACATGTGATGGTACGACAGGGACAGTAGTAACATCTGACTTCATTATACAAACATCTTTGGAGACTTTAAATATTGACTCCTATTGAAAGAAGAAAAATAAAAATTCCCTCTGATGTTTTCGCCTCATTGCTAATTCACACTCCGGCTGGTGGCGGCTGACTCACAGAGGTGTGTTTCTGGTGTAAAGCATGCATCTCACTGCATGTGTTTTTTATAATGACTAATATGAGCAATCTATACATGTGATGGAGTAATGACTGAGTAAATGGTATCGATGAATAACCTTATCAAACCCCCGCTGACACAGTGACACAGAGTGTTTGTGCCACAGGCAGTAAGTGAGACTGAAAAGAACAAATTAAGTTTGATTCAGCTGCATTGAGGTCATGAAAATAGTTCAGACCTTCAGTTTATGAAGAGCAGACAGAATCTTATCATGGACCGGCTCGATGACACTATCCGGAAACGTTCACTTCACCTCATATCGCCCGTCCATTCAAAAGAATGCATTTTCACTTCACTGAGTGGCGGCACTTCTTGCAGGTCAAGGATCACCTTTGTTGAATTCTGACCTGTGAAAAACGACGGGAAGAAAAGGTGGGACTGTATTATGAGAGCGCTCTGAGAGGCGGCAGCGTAGGAGAGATCCTGCACAGCTACAACAACACGGATAAAAGGTAACAGCAATAAAGTTCTTGGTTGCAGCTTGTGTTTGCAACCCTGCAAATGCAAATACACTTTTCCTCAGCTGATCCTCTGCTAGTCCAATAGTAGCTTAGCAACTGTATCTAGGCACAGCAAGGTCTGTCAAGCTTTGGACGTCTGAACATGCTCAAGAGATAGATGAGCATGCAGAGCAACTCTACGTGTTCGAAACGTTTCTTACTACCTATAGCACAGATCATAAACTGTACACATACTGTACACTATGTGGGCGCCCACTACATCAGAGTTCAGTTTGCCGCTCTGTTCTGCCCTTTATTTTCACACTCCAACAACTCAAGCCGAACCTGCATCAAACCAAAATGTATGATATTAAAGTCAGCTATTAATAGTCTACAATCAATATTTCTAGAATAAAAATGTGTGACAATCACTGACCGTGAAAAGAATGGACAGCGTGTGTGTGACATCACCTGTTTCCAACACGTGTTGGTAGTCCTACCTCTTCCACCTCGACAGAATCGACAGAATCAAAATCACTAATGGACCTAAAGTGGGCTCAAAGACGCCTGTACTAACACAGTAACATTATTTAAGGTGCAGGGCTCAGCAAAGGTTCATTTCAATTTCTGGCCAATCACGTCTCAGCTGGAGGAGAGCGGTCACACCTGCAGCCGCCTTGTGGGGAAGTCAGATAGAGCGATCAGCTGACTGGAGCAATGCCGCAGACAGCTGCAGAGATCACCCGAGAACAGAGACCAAACAAACACTCCTCGTCTGCCTCGGCCATTAAGGTGTCAGATGTGTTTAGCACTGAAGGTCATCCTGAGGCATGCCCAGACGCTCCGGCCTGACCCGGCGATGCAGGTAGATTCAATTGCCAAGAAATGAAACTCCTCATGAGCTGCCTCTTGTTGCCTGTCTCTGCTCGTTCCACATCTTACTCAAGCGCCCGCTAAACGCATCAGAAAGGATGTGTGGCTGAAAATTGAGCAAATCGGTGTTGTCGGGCCAAGAAAAAAAAAAACATATGCTTTTCAAAGAATGCTCATTTTCCATTGGCACCTGCTGCAGGAACTATATTTTAGATTCCCCAATAGATTTTATAGCTGGTCCCTGAGCCAAAAAAACTCACTCAACACTTAATTTACTGTGTAATAACTGCTACGTGGTTGCTTTTATGACAGCAGGAAAATTGTATGTGGTTAAAAAAAAAAAAAGAAATCTACCCTTCGACACCTGATCCTGAAGAAATGAGACGGGGATACACTGTACAGAGCAGCGAGAAGCGTGTAAGGCCAAATAAATCAATGCATCGTTCCCTAACTTCAGAGCTCAGTGCAGATCACTCAGGGGTGTAACCTCGATGTTTCAGGGACATGAGTGAAAAGGGAATTCACACACACACACACACACACACACACACCAGTAGTTTAGCATTAAAAATAGCAGACTTGTTTTCGCCTCAATGAATATATGAATAATGAAATAACCTATAAAACGGTGTGATTATGAAATGCATGAGTGAAATACAACAGTTATGTTTGGGTGGTGAAATGAAACCAAATCCGTCCATCTGTCCGTGAATCCGTCCATTCAGTCAGTTCACTGCACATCACTCTGCTACTGTCCAAAGGCCACTTTGAGACAGATGATTGCTAGCTGTGGCTTCACTGGGGCCGCACTGATTGGCGGGACAACCAGCAACATTGCTACATGACTGGCGGCTGATATAGCTGCCGGCAGATGGGTGATACGTGTATTTGACAGATGGAGCTTGATATGGAACAAGATGGGGGTCTAAAGGTACAGAGGTACCGCCCTCTGTCCTGATGTCCTGTGATTGGAGGTGTCAAGACCTGTGATGTCAGAGCCAAGGTGACCATAAATACCCCCCGAAAAAGCAACGAGAGTTGGGAGACAGTATAAATGTGTCGATTGTACAATACTGTTTACACCGTGGGAACTTTGATTTGTTTACAGGTGTTGGAGAGTATTACTACATGTGTTTAAAAAGTTACATGAAGCTCTAAAATCTGATATATTACCTCAAGTGATGTCACTTGAGTCAGCGGCTGTCGGGGTGAACTTTGTTGCCTGATCAGGGGAAGTCAATTCTGATTTCAGGAGGTCCGGATAGAGAAAATTTGCTCACGTTCAGGTTCCACAGCATCATCATGTTTAAGTTGCATTATGCCCTACCATGCCTGCGATTGGCTGACATTCTTGCCCTCACCTTGACCAATCTCAGTCCTCCTCATGCCTAAACCCGACCAACTCAAACCCACAAAGGCAACGAGTACCGGCCAATCAGAGACGGGTAGGATGTCCCTTTCTCTGAGTAGCGGTGTAGAAACACTGTCAGGAAAAAGATCTGGACGCGGACCGCGGTGCACCTATTAGTGACCTGTGCAGTAGACAGTGTTTCACCAGGTGCAGACACAGTCCAACACTACATACAACAGTGGTTACATAAAGTGTAGCACGTTCAGACCGATGACAGTATAAAGAATGGACAATGGAGTATTCGTGGTTTCTCGAGCGCCATTTTTCAGGTTCAACAATGTTACAGGAGGGCCTTGTTAAATGTTTTTATTTAATACTGATCATAGAATAAATTACTTTGATTTGTCAGGTATTTAATTATTTAGATAAGATAAAGATTGTCTGGTTATTTTGTCAACAAATATTTATTACATCACAATAACTAGAATAATTAACTTGTGCTTCCCTGTAGATTACATTCTGTGAGTAAATCACACTCGATATGAGTCATATAAATACTCGTGGATACTCATGGTATTCATGGATATCTTTACATCTCTACAGTTTGTTCAAAATGATGTGATCACACTATAATCGATGTCTACAGCGTTCTGAGAAAGATGCGGATGTGGAGAACAAAGAACAGTGACGCCTTCAGCAATCCTTACACACACATCTGTGGCTGAGTTCTCGTGGGTAAAATAAGTGTTCTACAACGTTATAAAGCAAACGTTTTAAGCTGTGTATTTGTTTAAAGACTGAGCACGTTGCTAAGGTTACACAGATTGCTTAGCAGAGAGGTAAGTGTATCAGTTTAGAACAGTTTAAAGGATAATCCACAACAAACCATACGGTTCGGAGTCAGTTATCCTGCCTTTACAATGACCACCAGGCAGCAATCAAAATATAACAACAAGAACTGAAGCTCTTGGATGAGAGGTGGAACGTTGAGCTGCCCCAGACTTAACCTTCTTGAAGAACCTTCACAGACTTCTGCTATCAAAACCAAAAGTTTTTGTTGGAAACATCTTTGTCAACCCATCTCCGTCACGACTTTAGCAATAAGCAGAAGCTGAAGACTTCCAGCTCAAAGGAATTCATTTACAATGGTGATGAACTGTGCAGTTGTCTGTGAAAAGATTTACTCCCTGTCCAGTGAGACAGTATAAAACTATCCTCCATGGCGAAAAATGGTTTTAATGGACATCTTTCAGCCAACCAAGAAAAGAGATTCATCCAGACCTCCACACAGCAGAAAATGATTTATTTAGTAGAGTCTGGTTTGGTAGCAGGCCGTCTTAGCTGGCCAGCTGCCAGGTTTCAATGAGTGCAGAGCAGGATTTTGCAAAACTTCACTGCCTTTAAAAGAAATATCTGACCTCGAGTACTCTTACATTGTTAGATCTGTGATGTTCACTGCCTTCTGGGAGGCTCTGATTGTGTGATGAAGTGTTGTAGTCAAGTCTTGCGATGTGTACCCAGTGTCCTTCAACCTGCCTCGCCTGCTTTAGTCCGACAGCCTCCAGAGAACGGATGTGCGCTTGTTTCGCTCTGCTGTGGGTTGCGTGCGGAGGCGGTGAAAGCCATAGCAATAGAGAAAAATTGGAAAGCAGGAATTTGTCTCACATTTGTCTCTCATTTTTTGTAGCTGCATTGCATCATGGTTTACTGAGGCTACAGTGGAGGCTGGAGTCGGCCCCTCTGCTGCTTTAACAGTCGAATTCTCCCTGTATAATTATTGCATGTCTTCAGAATGGTGGCTCTTTAAAGAAGCAATTCATGATCACTTCTTAAAGTCTGGTCGCACTAGAGAGTAGCACAGTGGAGTTCATCTGTGTGTCTTCATGAAGCTGACTCTCGGGGCTGGCTGGTGAACTTCTGTGCGTGGTGAGCTAACCACTTTTCTCTCATTTCTCTGCTGTTTTCTCCCCTCTGGCATTTTGGGGACAAATTAGGGACAATAAGTTAACACAGTTTGTTAGAGAAGTCCATTTGTACCATTGATTCTTCTTCTGCAGAGCTGCTTAGACCCAACAGAGGATGTTAAACAACAAACAGCTAATGAGCTACAGTCGAGGCTCTATCAAGAAGATTATTTGTCTATGTACATATTTGAACTATGGTTGTATTGATATACTGGTGTCATGGTATGTACACGATATGAAAATTGACAGTTATCATACCATGTACATTTGCTTATCTTTGGTATTGAATGCTACCATATATGTGTTATTAAAAAAGAAATATTAATGTTTATATCATATTTTCAGCTTCAAAACGCCGCTTTGGAAACCTGTAGGTGACGTCATGCATGCTCTGTCATGACATAATATTATGATGTTATTAAGAATGGTGTGATACCGTACACCGTGATATCGTGGCATTATGATTTTTATGGTCATCGTACTATGAACATTTTTGAACCTGATACAAAAAGAAAAATCATGCAAATGCAAACTGTACCAACACTGACCACAGAGACTTCACTGAAATGAATTTTTCACCCAAAACTTTTTAGTTTTATTTGCTGGTGTGACCGGAGCGCCATATTTATGGGAGAAGCCTCAATAATTCAGAAGGCTCAGAGTCGCACAGGGGCTGACGTCTGTTGATTGAAGATTTTGATGTGACTTGCTGTTTTCAAGAATAAACCTGAAAATATACAATGTATTTGCAATGTCACAACATTGAATTCAACGGGCCTCCTGTCACGTCTCTCACACCTCTTTCCCCGTTTTGTCCCTAAACGCCGTCGCATGAAGCAGAAAAGCCGTAAAAATCATCTTAAAAACAGAAAGAGCAGTATTCCCTGGGACTCTTTTCAAGGGCTGAGTGAAACGTCACCCAAATGAAGAATGGCAGCGATATCCAGCCAGAGGACAGCTTCCTCACTCTCCCTGTTTTTCTGAGCCAGATAAATCAGCTCAAGGTTCCTCAGCGATCCTCTGTGTGGCAGTGGAGGGGGGATTTATCATTCTCAGATAAAGGCTCGGTCCTCGTCAACGTTCGCTTTCACCCTCGGCCGGGAATTTATGAGAACTGGTGGCATTGTGTGCGCAAGCCTACCTAGTTACACAGCAGAGTGCAAAGGGCTGCACAACAAGACAATCCATTGTGTTCAGACACAAGACGAATGATGTTTTACACAGTCATTTGCAAATGCAGCAAAGGTACAACTAGTGTCACTGTGCTGTGCAACAGTCCTCAATAGTGTGATTCAGACCTGACCAGCAGAGTTCACCAGAAAAGAACAGCTCCACTGTATCTCCAAATGAGCTGATTTCATTACCACTCATATCACACGAGGAAGGTTTGAAATTCCCAGTATGGAGTCACCACTGTCTGTTTATTTGATTCAAAACAATACAGCTCTGAACCATTTCAGACACGTCCAGCTACAACACATAAATCATTACTACTATTATAATTTCAAACAGTCTGACCTCGTCTTTCAAGCTTCACCTCGTCTGCCTCGTCTTACCTGCTCTCTGCAGTATGAATGGATAAATGCCATCTGTACGATTGTGTGTCTGTAATTAGCTAATTACAGCTGTCAGAGCAACAGAATTAACCTCTGCTAATGCTATTAGAGCGCTACAGTCAAATACATAATGAGTGGATTCCATTTAGAAAAGCTCACCTGAATGCAGCAGACAGTCACATCTTTGGTGCAGGCAGAGGATGTATTATTATTTTTATATGCTGCAGTATGAAGCATACCAAGTATTTTTTTTTTAATCAATGCACCAATAAACCTGTTAATATTCTACATTTTTCTGATCACATGAAAAGACTGAAAACAAACAGTGACCCTCCTTAACAAGTATCGTCTCTGCAGCTGAAGCCTCATATATCTTCTTCTTCTTCCTCCTCTGTGCTGTAGAGCGCCACTGTTGTCCAAAACCTATTAAAAAAACATCAATGAGCCACACTGTTGCACTGGGTGACATGTTCCTCCATTACAATAAACAAGGGCACAGTAGTTTATTTGGAGTCAGTCCCACACACACCATCCTGCTGCCATAAATACAAACCAGAGCACTTAATGTGTATTAATCTGCAGCTGAAAATAGTCCCCAACAGACGCACTACTTACTCCTGTTTGTGAAGAACTACAGCGAGCAGCCGCTTCAGGAGATTCCTGAGCATTTTTTAAAAAAGTTCAAATATATTGTGAGAGTGAGGGGCACACACAGGGTGAGGAAGTTGAATATGAACTCACAGATTGTTGCGTTTGTTGACTGAAAACAAATAAATGAGAATAAAGACTAACAACAGCCTCGTCCTTTGAACTAGCTGCAGTCGAGTTGTGACCCCGAGGATCTAAATGAAACTGTCGGCTGCTTGTGTTGTTGTTACTGCACTGTAGAAAAGAAGTGATGTGCTATTACAAAATTTCAATTCCCTCGAGACGAGCCGACCTTAACCTGCAGCGTGCGCTTACAAAAATCATTACTGGCATGGAGGTGAAGGCATTACTCAAACTTGAGAAAGTGGATTTGACGATGAACTAATGATTGATCATTTTTAGGAAACTAAACATTTCATCTCATTTACAGAATTATTATCCCCTCCTTTATGTTGTTCCTTTGGATAATAGAGGATTCATTTGCCACAGACCATCAACTGTATGCTCCTATGGCCTCGTCGTCACATGGTGTGCTCTCGGATTCTTGAAAAGAAAAGACGTTTCCTGCTCATTAGCTGATATCCTGAGGCACAGCTGTCTCTGTTTCTGCTTGTGAAGCTTTTGTTGTTGACCGCCGGGTGCTTTAGCCACCCCCTTCTCTTTTTACTCTTCCTCTCGGTCTCGCACGCTCGGTTCATCCCTCCGATTCCCTTCGATCGCCTCTGGGCAGACACTGGATCTTTTGTATCTCTCATAAATGTCTGTTTATGGCGCCTCGTATTGAACATTTGAAGCTGTATTCTTATTAGGTATTACTGGTAATGATGAGAGTGTGAACGCAGTGTGTGTTTTCAGGCTGTAGCCACATATTAGCTTTCCAGGTTTGATGTATTTTGCCAACATGTGACAAAACCGATAACCCGTGTTATCCAAAGGGGGTAAAATAAAGTCGACCTCCTGGGAGCAGAGAGCGACTGTGTGACCCTCGCCGCCCTCGCTGCCTCTCCTCTGGTTCGGTCAGCTAAAAACACTTCATTTCCCATCCCGCTCTTATTGTTATGACAGTGAGGGTTTTTGTTTTCAGCTGACTCGGGTTAATCTCTGCCTCATTGAGTCATATCTGCTGAGTCACAGGAGGGCCTGCAGGACCCTGCACCGTGTCTCTTGATCAAAGGAGCTTGACCGTCTGCAAAAACAGCAACTTCGGCCAACTCCAGCAGGCTGACGTGAGGCGGCAAGATCGATTTAAACTGACACCAATGTGAGCGAGGATGCAGTAGGTGAGCCGTGTGCAGAAAACCTGACTCGCTCATTTGATTTGAAGCTTTTTTTAAGATGTATGTCAAATCTCTCTGTCACTGCCGCGGCCTCCGCTGAGGTTTTGCTTTGTATGCTGTTTGTTCTCTTAATGAACTTTAGTTTTAATACGACATGACAGATCAGTCAAATTTAAACTCGAGTGTGATGTGAATTCTCAAGGGTGAAATAAAAACTGCCTGCTCAACAGCTTCAGCAGTCAACATCCATATCAGGATATGACAGCAGGCTTCACATGAAGATGTGCCATGTACGACACTGACCCCTCGCCTACATTCATGTTAGCTCATATAAAACCTGCGATGTGAAACGGAACTGATGCCTCAGATGCTAAAATAGTCCACGGCGACATTCGAACCTCGGATCAGAGGCCTGACGATGGTGGAATCACACAAACTCACCCAAACATAAAAAACTAAAAGGTTTCTAACCTGCGGGACATTTTCAACATGTCGCTCTGATTCAAAGTGAAACAATACCTCCAGCTTTTAACAGGTTAGCAAGTTATGTAAGCTGTGATCCAATGAACTGAATGAATGCACAATGCAGTCGCAAAACAACTCAAGTAGCACACGATGCCTTTTCATTAAATATGAGTTAAATACTTCGACATGTTGGAAAATGAAAAGGTTATGAAGACGTTAGCTGTTCCAGAACTTGTGTAAGGTTTCAGGTAAAGTGCAATATTAACACCAGCCTTTTACCTTTGACCTTTCCCCTCCTGCTGCTGCTCATGATAGCTTGGCGTCTGACTGAGACTGTCCTGTTGTGTTACACTTGTGTATGGTGTAATAGACGTTTCGAGTCACCGGCGTGAAAATCATAGCTGTGTCTTAAACTAAATATTTGCCCAAGTCTGTCAAATGTTTCATAATAACACAACAAGAATCATCCAGCCAAAAGAAATCAACGTACACAGAGGACATTTTATTAAAAAGTCCAAAACAAGAAAATGAAGCTCTCATTCTTAATTTCACGTAGATCGCACAACACATTAAGTGTGTGGCATCAAAGCTGTCGCTCTTTTGGGTGAATGATAATGTTCCTGAATGCAGCTGTGCACATCAGGATCTTTGTCTTCTGTTTATGTGACACTGCAGCTTTTCTTTATGAGACGATCAAACGAAAGTGAATGACAAATAAAATTCAAATAAAATGAGGATTTAAACTCATCAGCACGGGGACGACAAGGTGGATGTGCAAATAAAATATCTTTAATGATCAGAGGAGTTCATTCTAATGCTAATCTGATGTTTGAAGGTTCCCATATCTCCACTAATAAATGAAGTACATTCATAGACTCCCAAAAAAGACGTAATAATAATCATGAGTTAAGCACTGACACATTCCAACCAATCAGAAACAAGCGTTCAACCTGGCTAATACAACTACAAGTTTAATTTTTCCAACTCTCCAACACTTCGACTTTCCTGATACTATGAGTACTATTCTGGAAGTGTTACTTATGGATAATTGGATGTTAAAGTACTTTAAAGTACTTTAAACGATATATTACTGAAATGTGGAGTTAGAGGTTCAAACAGTTCTTCACCAGTTTTCAGTCCAGGATTTTGTGGGCGGTCCTTAAAGGGTGGCTCGATGACACGCTGAGGCCGCCACAGTCCTGGAGCTGAGAATTCATTCTTACCTGATTTTGACACCTGATTTCATAAAGTTGTCGATATTTTTAATCATTCAAATTTGCCTGGATGGTTAATAACACTTTCTTCTTTGGTCTGACAAACTCAGAACACACATTTATTATTTTACACGGACTTTAAACAATATGATATTTATTATGATCTTCAACATCCTGACACTCATGAAGTACTAAATTATATTACAGCTTTTAAGGCTGCAGAAAAGGTAGAAAACAACTAGATATTAAATAACTGTGAAGTCATTTATGAGATGAAAATGTTGCCATCGTGTAGATTTGCTGATATTTTCTCTTAATTTCATCTAAAACAGAAAATATCTGAAGATGTTATAATAATAACAATAAGGTTAGTCAAATATCATCAAAAAATATCCTGTCATCACTACTACATTCTCTATTTAACCTCCAAAGTATTTGAACCAACAACCTTTTAGCAGTGAGCCCCGCTGTCCTCACCTTCAGGTTCCTCCTGCCCTCAATAAATGATCCAGAGCTATTTGAGGCTCTGTTCATACACACTGTCAGCCACAGTAAATGTGGATGTATCGGTCTGGGGATGATGAGGGCATATAAACGGGATAGTGAGGAGGGAGGCGGCAGCAGGGCGGGGTGGTGGGTGGTGGGTGGCAGACCTGACTCAGCTGAATGGACCGTCAGTGACACAGACTCCTGGAAGTGGGTCAAGAACACACACCTCCACCCTGAACCATGCAGACAGTCAGAGCCTATTAACACAAACCCGTAAACGAGCAAAGCACCGTATGACTCGCAAATTATCATAATATGTAAATTGAAATCAAGTAATTATGGCGGGCCGTAGAGGTGCAGCATTTTAAGCCAGTTTTGCCTTAAGTATCGACATTAGCTCAGTACGGCGTGCCCCCCAGCACACGATAATAATGATGATAAATAATTCTACCCCTGGTAGAGCCGAAAATACTCCTCCTACGGCAATTCTAAAACAGGTAACAGACGCTGCTGTTAATCCTATAAATGTGAGGAAGAGATGCTTATACATATTCATGCATATTAATGCTCTGCTGCAACCCAACCTGACAGGGGAGCTTATTAAATTCTGGTTCTTTAAAACCACCGTGACATTCAGAAGTCTAAATCCTGTCCTAACCTTGTTAGCTTGTGTAAATAACAACCGTGTGGGGGAATCGTAACACTGCGCCCCTCGACACAAGCAGCCAAATTAAGATGTGTTTTGGCATTTTCACCAGGGACAATCAGTCAAAACACAACTGGGAGGGGAGGCTGCACTTTTATGCATGAAAATCAGCCGGCAAATACTAATAATAAAAATAAAAGCACCGCCGGCTCCTTTCAGCAGAGCAGCAAACCGAAAAATGGTGACGTACCAGTAATATTGTGATAATAAAACAAATGAATCTTTAAAATCAGCTGTTTCAAACTGGACTTTACAAAGTCTCCTGTCTTTCCTGAAGCAGGGGTGACAGAGTTCTCTCAGCAATTCAAGCTTCAAGGACCTGGATGAGTCACAGAAAGTGAAAGTCAATGGAAGACATAAAAGAGCAATGTCCTATCAGTTAGTTTTGTGTAGACTATGTTATCAGGCAGCACACACAAAGATTCTGAACCCAAGTATATGAACACGGTTTGTAATGAGGATGCACTTCCTCAGGGCACTTCATAAATTATGCAATTCTGCACACAAATAAAGTGCCAAAGCTTAATTGAGATAGTGCGAGGTCGAGAGCGACCAAGGAACATCGCGGCCCCCTTTTCACTTTCATCCCCCAGATACCACCGTGAAGCTTCTTTAGGCATCTCTGAAGCAAAAAAATGATGAATAATCCAGAGCTGAACTCGCACTCTCATTATTATTTCAAGCGTTTGCATTTGTTACGCTGCTGGTGTTTGTATATTTGCTAATTTGTGATGCAAAGTTGAAAAAGTGCAAAGACATCTGTCTGCACATGAGGTGGGTTAAAAGAAATAAACCTCTGCGTGCCAGGCCGGAGCGAGTGCTCACAGCAAAATAATAAAGACATATGCCAAGTTATTCTTCTGCTCCACAAGGTCAAAAGGCTTTGCGGCGCCTGTAGGGGATCTTCAGAATGCAATTGTACACTTTGAAATCTCGGCGTCCATCGGGGGCTCTGAAATCCAAACAGAGTCGAGGAGCACTCGAGGGTCCCTCACAAGTAGAAAGTGCAAACAACCGATTAGAGTTCCCGACACTTTACACGGCAAAATGACTCTGAGGAACCCTTAAATAGAGTCGAGCTAAATCAAATATATTTCAAGAGAAATTATGAAACTCAAAATGCTGCAGGAGAGACGTAAAAACTTGAGGGTATAACAGCGTATTAGGAAGGTCTTCAAATTAGACTTCGAGACACGACCCAGAACACAGGAGAGTCTGAAATTAAAAATGTACGACCTCTGAGAACCTGCAGTTCAAATATGAAGTGTTTTGATAAAAAAAGATTGAGGGGAAGATCATTGTAGCCTTTATATTGGTGCAGGTAGCATGGTTGAAGCATATCAGACTGTGCCTGTGGTCAGAAGGCACAAAGAACTGATGCTAATGCTTCATATGTTTTTATTTTCTGCACCGAGGGAGATAAAAGTATACCAAATGACAAAAAACCAACAATCTGTTAGTTCATCTGATGACGTATATATCAGGCTTCAGATACAGAAACAATAGGATCAGTTCATTATTGATTCAGGTCTTCTCATGGGATTTATTCCATCTTAACACATGTGGTGGCTCTGTCGATATAAGTACCTATAATCTCTTTGTTCTTGCTGTCATCCTCCCCAGGGAAACGTTTCCTTCAGGGTCCGTTTCATCAAGTCTTCATGAACTCTGACTGAACTTCCATGAGCCTCTTACACACAAAGGTTTATCAGTGCACCTTTTATTTTTTTTTTCTCCCGCGAGGCGTCCTCAGGCGTTCGCCCGCTCCCTTTGGAATAATAAAAAGAAAAACTCCTGATGAACCTCTCGCTTTGAAAATGTCAAATCACGACGTATCTGCAGCGATGGTATCTACAAATAAATAATTGTTCCACTGGCTCCAGAATCATTACGGGGGTTTAACTGTACATAATTCACACAGTATAATTGCATTTTGCAGGGGGGCTTTTCTTTCATTACTTCTGTTGAAGCCACATTCGACATGCCCGTGGAACAGAAAGGGAATTGTACAACTTCACAATGAAAAAGGATATTAACTATTCAGTGGATTTGATGGATATTATGCCGTAATGAGACCAATTTTATTGGGCAAATTGACAGCAGAAGTGTTACATCTGGGATTCATACTGACAGTTCTCAGGACATTTGTAATATTGTTGTATAATATGACACCTTGTTGAGCAGCGAATTAGCTACTCACCAAAAAAAATCTCACGACAAGCATCGCCAATTCTATCAAGATATTCAGCTGCACAGACTCCCATTTTGGTCACAAGAAATAATCACTTCTTTATTTATTGAGACTTTTAAACAAATAAAGAGAACATAGTGCTGCAGCGCAGAGGAGGCCGGCACGTTCCTTCCTTCTGGGCCCACTTTAGGTCAGCCTAATAGCGGTTTACATCAAAGCTAATCTCGGAAACAGCCGTCTCTGACAGCTAACCAGAGCAGCGACCTCTCAGCAAAAATCCACGCTGCTGAGTCTGAAAAACGCTGACTTACAGTACATTTAACTGTTATTTAGCATGGCAACTTGACTAAGAACACAGTCTCATTTACTGCATTACGGCCTGGGGGAAAAACACACACACACACACACACACACACACACACACACACACACACACAGGTTTCTGAAGCACTGATTTGAAGAT
Source organism: Argyrosomus regius (assembly GCA_946959425.1). Lineage (NCBI taxonomy): Eukaryota > Metazoa > Chordata > Actinopteri > Sciaenidae > Argyrosomus > Argyrosomus regius. The sequence goes on along the minus strand of OX336887.1, from coordinate 1,256,892 downwards.
TAAAATATGTGATGCTGTAGTCCTGCCTCTTGCGCCTCCCTCTTCCTTTACGCCTGGTTGCTCAAACAAGCCATCTGTAATGACACCCACCTGTCAATCAAAGCGTCCACGCTCTTAATTCTGCATAACTTTAAGCAAACTTCAATCAAATCATCAAACTAAACCTCAAATTAGATCAACGAACCATATAACGTAGTCAAACTCTTACCAAAGCCATGGCGTGTACTAAACTGAGGAAGGTTGACACCGAAAACCGACTTTTAATCCGGAAGATTGCAGCCAAGTCAGCCAATAACTTGTTGACTTGACTTCACACAGTGCAGATGTTGATACGATGACAATGCTGCTTCAATATATATAGAATAATTGTAATGCATAACTATATTATAATGCAACTTAAACAAGAACCTGAACGTGAGCATTTTTCTCTATCTGGACCTCCTGAAATCATAACTGACTTCTCCTGCTATACACAGTCATGGTCTACACTTCTTTTCCTTCAGTCATTTCAAATGCTGTTCTCTGAGTCCAACCAAAAGTAAAGAGAGGAATTAACCCTCTAGATTACCCATAGTGCATAGGGAGCAACATCTGTGGCAGCTTGCTGGCTAACCAAAATAGCTGCCTGTGGAAAATACTCTCAGCTGAACGAAAGGCGTAACAACCTTGGCATGAACTTTCTAGAACAAGAGCATGTGTCTACAGCACTGCTAGCAGCTGCTACAGTGCTTTGTCACCAAGCTAATATGGCCACAGAGACAATGCTAATGTGCTGACGTTTAGCATGTAGAGAGACAAAGTCAGGGCATTATGTCTGAGCTAGTCTCTGTGTCACTAACGTCTGTAACTCAGAACCGCGTGCCTGTGTTTACAGTCCATATCCTCTGGGGAGCTTGAACATCTGTAACTAATTTGACTGCAATCCATCCAATAGTTGTCAAGTTATTTGACTCTAAACCACAAATGTGAACTTCACGGTGGAGCTCGAGGAAAAGTCCCAATTTCATGGCAATCCATTCAGAGGTTGTTGGGCTATTTCAGTCCCAGTTAAAAAGGTGGACCGACCAATGGCATGACATTGCCATCACTACAAACACACATGGCTAAAAATGCTTCACTCATCTTACAGCATATGCCTGTAAAGCTCCCCTGCTTCAAGCTGGCATCAAAGCTGTTTCTCTCTTTGAGGCTACTGTAGTCTGACAGACTGATATATTGTAGGTCAGGTGTGTTCTTTTCACAGAAACATTCAAAAACAAAATGTCCATAACAATGGACAGTAAAACTGTGCTGTACTGCAGATGGCAAGCACTGAAGAGCCCTGCAGATCCCTGCAGTGCTACCCAGACAAGTGCAGCCGAGGCTCTCTAATGAAATAAGAGCTTTTACTGGGAGCTGAGACAGTTTTCATCCATATATTTCCTTCCTTTGTGCTTCCTTGTATAAATTGTAGAGCAAAGTGATAGCTAGTGTCTTTGAAAATATACTCCTGGGGGTATTACCACCTACTGTACCTGGAGTATAAAAGAAAACGGTCATATATTGTAAAAGGAGAGCGAATTAAACAGTTTTCTGCTCACATATATACAGCAAAAGGCCTTTTTCTGGCTCTGTAGCTTTACAGCTTTGATTCCCTCCCATTCACACAAAAGACGTATACAATACTTCTGTGGCCGGGTTAGGACCGTTCATATTACTGTTTAGTCAAATGGCTCTATATAGAGACACTGACATTACAGCGTGTCAGAAAATGACATTTTTTTTAGTCATTCAAACTGTGATTGATGCTTCGACATGTAATCTATTACCTCCCGGAAGCTTCACATGGTTGCTTGCAACATCTTCCGATACTTGGCATGTGTTGGAGACAAAGATTCATGGAAAACTTGTGCTGGCACCACAAAGCGCGACTCTTCTCAGATACATTAGACACCTCATTAGGCACAAACAGCTGTGGGTCTCTTCAGCTTCACAATGCTGCCGAGGCAAATTCACACATTTATAACAGTAAACAAGGACCTTTCAGTAAAGCTACTGTTCTAGAAAAATATTGTTATTGTTATCAGACGTGTTGCTACTTCATCACAGTGGCAACCAGGCCACTGCTCGGCATTTCCAACAGGTTGATGTCGGAGGTTCTTACAGTGGAGACGCTGAAACAGACAAGCTTCAGCTGTAAAAGCAAAGGAGTACTTCACAGATTTTAACTCATCAACATCAGTTTATTAGTAATGAGGCGTACTACCCAGTCTGTGAAAACAGCTGTACACTGTGCTTGGACCAACAGGAAGCTGGTGTTACAAACTTTGGAGGGGGTTTGGAGTTTGAAAGACTGTTTAGCAGCTAACTAGCCAAAAAAGATGTTATAGTCCCCAAATATTATGGAAGTGCAATACTAGAGAACTCATTTAAATAATAACTACAGTTTATTACAACTTAGGTTTTGTTTTTGTGATTGCAGTCTTTGGTTATATTAAAGGTCAGGTGTGTCTGATTTAGGGGGCTCTATTACAGAATATGGCAGTAATGGAATATAATATACACAAGACCTGTTGTGTTTTTGTTACCTTGAAGTCTTTTACCAGCACAGACGGTCTTATTCCATGGAGTCCACCGTATTTCTACAGCAGCCTATATGGACAAACTACACTAAACTCTGGCTCTAGATAAGACTTTTTACGTTCTTCACATGTTTTTGTGGCCACTGTACTTTCTCATTCATGCTAGTAAGCAGAGGATGAACAAGGGTCCAACAAGGCAAGAAGCACTGGCATCCAGACAATAGTACAGGTGGTAAACAAGCCAACAATTATAATAAAACGATCCATCGTTGAACAGGAAAACCTCGAGGTTGATGACAGCAAGTTCAGAAGGTGAAAGTTGAACTGGGAAGTTGGTCTGTAAACTGAGAGAGTCTTTACAACGTGAAACTTTCAGCAATTTCTCTGAACAATCCTTTCCAAAGTGACAGAACTGAAGGCCGGAGCCACGAAAATAGTGAAAAGTGAATAATCTGTCCTACAGAGCAGTGAGAAAGAGAACATACTTGAAGAACTATTTCTTTCAAGGGTACCTCACATGGTCTCTCTCAATCTTCAAAAAAATCATCATTTGCTATGTTGTACCTGCAACATTGGCTTCTCCTTGGTCTACTGTGGATTGAATTGTAACCAACCATCAAAAGCAAACTGTAAGCAGTTTCACATGAAATGATCTAAACCGACGGCTATCGAAGTTTAAAATTCAGCTTTGGCTGTCGTTTGCAGAGTTCACCTGGTGTCATCTGAGGGAAACATTTTTCATGTATTGAAAGAATGCTGCTGCGATGGCGTACGCGAGCACAGAAAAATAGATTAGCTTCTGGAAGGACGTGGCACGAATCACCTGTCAAACTGAGACAGACATACTGAGAAGAATGACAGCAGCGGTTGTTTCAGCAAGTGTCCCAAAACAACATATGTTTACACTGAAGTGGAAGTCAGGCGATGGTGTAATGGAGTGACAGTCTGCATAGAAACAAGGCCTGGGTGGATGGATGTGTGGGAGACAGCTGTTTGTTCCCCGATTTCCTACCAACGGATCACCATGGTTCCATAACTTCAACATGACGATGAAGGTTTCCTAACAAAGTCGTCATTTTGACTGTTTCTCTGAACCTGCTAGATCTGACCAGATCTTCACCAAATATTAATTTATTTTTCAACTGTGATTTGTAACAATTTCAGAAGACATCCTGCTGACCTTCTATGTGACATTCAAAAGGGCATGGACAAATAATGTATTTTGTGAAGGACGTGGGAAATCCAAGTCTCCCAGTCTTCTGAAGCTCGTCACGTTTATAGTCTGCCTCCCTTTTCTTGCTTTAATTGTCCCATTTGCCCCATCTTGGCTCTTAAATCCAGTCTGAAATAACCACAAAGATATTCTAACCTGCTTTTACCCAGGTCTCTTACTCCATAGAAAATTGTAACCCCTGCTGCCTGCTTTGACTCCCTCTCCTTTGTTGTGTGTTGAGAAAGGTGATAGCACAGATTTAGTGTTACACGGTCTGCCAGCCTATCAAGAAGCCTGATAAGCACCTCAGCGGCACTCCTTCAAGCTGTGCACCGCTCTCAAATGAAATCCTTGCTTCTTCAAAAAGTCTTCTTTTTAGACAGACATTTTTATAAAGTTATAGAACAGGTCATGACACGTTCTTATCCTATAAATAACTAAATAACGCTTCACTTTCTGTGTAAACATGAAAATTCCCAGGACTGAAGTTTTGAGGTTTTCTACGCTTTAAAAACAGCAGCAGGGTTCTCGTAGCATTTGTCACCGCGAAGCCCCAACCTCTGTCAGGATGCCACATCAAGACAGCAGTGTTCGTTCAGTTGCTGGGCAAGGCACAACCAATGAAGATGAATAAATCAATCAGGTGTCACAAACATCAGTGGAACACCCACGTATGCATCCAGCAGCAGTCAGCTCTATTTCCACACAGAACTTCGGCTTCAAACACTCGTTAACAGAAAGGAGGGAATGGTGATGCTCATGAAGCTGTGCATTTTTAAAAATTCAACAACCTTGTTTTGCAATTGATTGTCGATGCTCAAATTTCCATCCCTCTCAGCACTTTAAAGACTTCATGTGGATAAATGAAATCTTTTATTGCCCCGAGGGAATTTGCTTTGCACAAAAAAGCACATAGAGCATCAAAAGAACATCAACACCCATACATGACAGAACATAATGTGGCATAAAATTATATCATAAAGACATCATAAAAAAGCATCTTTTTGGGAAATTGATAGAGGACATCAACAACAATAAAGTGCCAAATTTGTACCATGTGATCAGAGCTTGTTAAGCAGCTGGATGCTGCGTGGGACAAAGAATGTGATTCCTCTTTTAGTCATGCATAACGTCACATATACCGCCGCCCGGAAGGCGTATTCAGTGCAGTGGGACGCTATGATCTCCTGTCTTTCTGTCCATGTTGGACGAAGTACACCTTGTGCTGAGAGTGTTCCAAGGTCAAGAAGGACAACGTGGACGAGAAGTCCATCAGACACACTTCCAAAGCCAGGACAATCAGATAACATACTGCTAATAAAGAACAAACTAAATGGACTCTGCACACTGTTTGATCGACAACCAAGGTACATTAAAGTCCCCATGAAACCGAAAGCACAGTTCATTGTTGGTTGCAGATTTTTACGTGTTTCCTGTAAGGGGGGACTTGTCGTGGATATTGGTTGCCATTTACAGTAACAAATATGGAGTTTGCATTACATCTCCACCACTATGTATTGCAGCAAGCGCTATGAGGTACTGTCACCTTCCAGTGAACCAGGGACCAATCACAACCTCTAGTCTGGCAGGTGGTTTACTTGCCGGGTTTGGCTCCTGGCATCCCGGGCTGAGTCAGTTCAGTTAGCTACACGGTTGACCACGCTAGTTAGCGCTTCACTACTTATCAATCTTTCCATCATAAAGTCTGTAAATCACCTCGGTAGTGCTTCGTTATTCCCTGTTGGTCTTAGACGCTGTTCTTGAACCTGGTCCAGCTTCTGAACCCAGTTGTGACGCCTGCTAATGACAGATTCAGTTAGCAGCAGTTAATTAGCGGTTAGCTACTTTAGTAAGTGGTTAGGCTAAAGCTATCTGTCCATCATAAAGTGTGTAAATCACAGAGAGTTGAAGCTGAGCAGGCGGAGGACATCAGAGGGAAAAGCAGCAAATATATTGTGAATAAAATCTGATCCAGTTTGAATAAAGTTCTAAAGTTGTGGTTCTGTACAGTGATCAGTGAGGCCCGGACAGAGATGACTGTAGCAGCCCTCACAGTCACTCACAGACTGGATCAAACAGGAAGCACTCTGCTCCGGCGGCGTCAGAAGAGAGGGGAAGAGTAATAGGAACATGCATGTTTAAAACAAACATTTCAGGCTATAAAAAGACTCTGTTGTGGTTTATCTGGTCTTGTTGCAGTTATTTCATGTGTACAAGCAACTGCTTCAGAAGACCTCCAGTTAACTGCTGTTGTTTAGTGTTCCTTTGAGACGTGTCCTCTTTACTGTAAGGCCAGAGGTGAGTGTTGGATGCAACACACCATCATCTTCTCATACATTTAGTTCCGACAACGACATGAAAGCATCTTTCAGGAATTCGTGCCCACACCATGCATTCAAAAGATCTCTTTCTTTGTGCAGCTGTTAGCCGACAAACACTGCACCATCATTATCAGGCAGCATGTGTTTGTGCTTGTTCTGCTTCCTCTTAGGTATTCAAAAACAAATGATCACCTACAGCATCGTAACCATGAGAGAAGACTCTGATCCAGCTCGACCAGACATCGTTTAGTAGAAGTGCTGTGACCTAGAGTAGCTGGCTGATTTGGGTTATTTTCAAGCTCTAAATCCACATAATGATGTTTTCTACTCTTCACAAAGAGCTGCTCTGTTTACATAGTGAGCCGGTCAGTCTGCACAATAAGTTCAGAACAGCTCAGGTCAGCGGCTACTTCACGACCATCTATAAACATGAACTTAAACCTGAAGTGACGTTATGCAAAGTGTGAAACCTAAAACTTCACAGCAGTCAGCTGCTGCGGTGACGTCAGATCCAAAAACTGAAACATGTTGACGAGCAGGACACGGCCAGATGTGATGTGGGTGTAAGAGCATAGCTGTGAAATCCTTAAATTAGAATCAAAGATCACCATATGGTGAATGTCACTAATGTACTATGATGGGAATGTATTGCTCCAACACGGCAGATGTTTTGTGAAGAAGTGGAAATAGGCTGTCAAAAACATTCAGGTTCATCCTCTGGGGGCCAGTACAATCCCAAACAGATATGAAAACCATCACATCAAAGTGTTAATCCAGAGGGAAAATATATATATACTGTATATATATATATTTGCATTAATAATCATTCACAAAGCGGCAACACATAGTTGTGGTAAATGTCTTAATTCATTTGGAATTAATTAATTAACCACTGATCTAATTAAAGTGGCTGTGGGTCAGCATGAGCATGAAGTTCATTCTTAATGCCTCAGTCTGCAGTCTTTACTCTGCTGGACTCTCACAGGAAAGTTAAGTCAAACTCCACTTTTAGGACCTGACAGCTTCACTGATGCCATCTGATCTGTCTCGATGAAGTGAATTGGACCCACTGGGGATGAAAAGATTACAGTAAAATGCTCAAAAATTGTTTGTCACGACCCCGGCTTTTTTTCTTTTTTGGCTCACTTGTACTTTTCTGAATCACTTCCACTCCACTCCAAACTGACAGTGGAAATGCTGGGTCACCATCCCAAATAATGTGAGATAAGATAGTCCATCAGGACACAGCTCCTTCAATATCAATAACATCCTTAAAATAGCATTGATTTCCACCAAACATTTACTCACCATACGTGTGAATAATCTGTCGAACCGCTCAGGGTGATAGTTGGAGATATAGAGGCAATTACACAGTAATAGATTCAATCTCAGGCCAGGAGAAACATAATTGGAGAGGGAGCTCTCGCCTACAGGCCAGAATATTGTATATTGTCACTGTGATTATAGACACTTGGCTCAGCGTGGTGCTGTTAGCAATTTAAAATCAGCACATGAATGGCTGACATTAAATACAACGCTTTAGATCAGAGCTTTGATTGCGCTGTAATGTTTGTCTGTGTCAATTTCAAGACACCCCATTTGTTTTCTTGCCTGGCCAGTTGACTGTGATCAAAAGGAAATAGCAATCCACACTGCGGCGTTATGTTTGTACAAAATGCAAATGTGATGCCCAAAAGAAAATGAGGCATTCAAAGGAAACAGTGAAGGCTTTGGCACATTTTAAATTGACATGCAAAGCACCGAACTGATGCTGCTGTCCAGAGGGCCTTAACGAAGGGTTCACTGGTAAAAATCAACTTGAAATTACAAACAAGCAGTGAAGAAGAAGCCATCACAGAGGTCTGCACACAGTGTCCTTACCTCTGAAGAAATCTTATACAAGTCAGCAGCAAAGACCATGAGCAAGTAAAACAGGTGTGTCCAGTGAAACTGAGGGGGACAGTATATGCAGGGACTCACACCAGAGAGCAGACTGTGGTCAGAAGGTCACTGTTACACTGGAAGGGGGCAGTCATGAGGGGAAAAGGTCGGGGCACGGTGGAGTAACGAGCATGAATCCACAAGGAAGGGACGAAAGTGCACAATACGCTGCGGCCGGACGACAAACGTCAGCTTGTTATTTTCCATGTGTATTCTGACAGCAGCAGTCTTCAGAGTTTGTACCATGTGTGGATTCTTTCCTCCTTCATTTATTTATTCCTGCTCACTGTCTGCAGCAGCTGTACTAGATGTGTTCAGCCGCCATGCTGCCGTGCATTCAGAAGCTTTTTGAGGGAGCTCGCCATTTATACTGTTGAGAAAGGGAAAGAAAATGACTGGAAGCCTTAAAGGCTGCCTTAAATTGCATTCACGCAAGCACGAGCCACCAATGTAGACCTGGTGCCCTGGTTAAAATATTTACAGACAGCCTGCAGTCAAGCTGTGGTTATTAACGAAGCAAGGCATCCATCGTTACACAGTCCACACGGTCAACATGGGTTGGTAGTTATAAAAACACTGTACTCACCAGAGTAATTGCTCGGATCTCACAATGCGGTTGCTAAAAATAGGTCCAACAAGCTGTTAAAACCTCTAGTGAGCACACCCATAATGCATCTAATCTGCACAGGAAGAGTGTGCAAGGGCACACCTATGGCAGACAGGTCAAAGCTGCAGCAGGAAGTCAGTCTGTCCAATGTAAAGTCTGACTTTGTTCTCTCTTCCAAATAAAGAGACTAAGTGAGGGTTTGTTTATTGCCTGACCACTCATGCTTGATGCTCGGTTACACCTATTATTAGTGATGCAGCCACGCTTTGAGAACAATTACTTTGGAGAGCACACGTTATCATAACTGATGGACCGATGGGCGAGCCGTGAAAAACAAACCCAAGATGTAATAAAGTGCCTTCTTCCTGTGGGTTAAGCACACACAAGCAGATTGGAGTGGTTCCACATGGATTCCAGTCAAATTGTCAGAATCTCTATGTGAGCCTTCCTGAGCTCACAACTTCCTCTGGAGGTAATCCAGTCTGGATATTTGATTGGTTAACAAGTACGACAGTGTACTCACTGTCAGCACTCTCAGCTACAGGACACAAGAACCAACCTCTGTGGCTGTGAAGTGAAGCCAACGCTAAAGTGCCAAAACTGCAGTTCCTCTAACGTCCACTTGAGGCTGGCTCCAGAAGTGAGTCAGTCTCCATAAGTCCCCATGTTCAAATGTCCAACTTCACAGCAGAAATAAACATGTTTACAGCCTGGTACAAAAAACTGTTTTGGTCTCTATAGCTAATTTCCCCGTTCATGACAACTGTACTGAGGGTGAATTTATATACAACTCACCTGTTCAGATTATATTAAGGCTTAAAGTTATGCAGGATTAAGAGCGTGGACGCTTTGATTGACAGCTGGGTGTCATTATAGATGGCTTGTTTGAGCAACCAGGCGTCATTCAGCCCGCCTCAGGTTCATCCACGATCTATAACGTCACCTATTTCTAGCTGGAAGCCAGCAGAGGTAGGACTGCCAAGATGGAGACGATCAGAGCTTCACAACGGCTCTTTGGAAACCTGTGGGTGACGTCACGGAGACTGCGTCCACATTTTATACAGTCTGTGGTTTGATAGGCACAACTGCTGGGTGTGCTCAGAACTGTGAGAACTTTTTTTGCAGTAAAGGGAGAGGTTAAAGGACCAGTGTGCAGGATTTAGTTGAATCTAACAGTGTAGCTGCTGATTGCAGGCCCCTCGGCTGAGCACATATCCCTGGAGAGATCCGGTGATGATCATTAGAGTGAAGGAAGTGCGACTGCCAATCCGAACTGTCTGTGGGCTATTTGTGAGGAAGTCCAATATCCCATTGCAGAGTGTGGTACTCAGAAGTTTGCCAATCAGTTTCATGGGGCAGAATGTGTTGAATGCCGAAATAAAAGCAACAAACGGCGTTCAGTTGGAGGTGTTGTTATTTTCAAGGTGTGTGATGGCTGAGGGGAGGTCAGTGCAGTGGGCATCCTCTGTGGATCTGAATGCAAACTGCACCCAGTAGTACTACTTACAGCGGCATCTCTCTATTTCAATGACTAAAGTGTTCGTATAGCTACAAAATCTGAGGACGTTTGGCCGTCCACGGCTCCCCTTCTGTGAATAACAGAGAAAACAGATCCTTTTCTGTCCTTTTCTAAACACACGCTGAGATAACAAGGCGCACCACAGCACAAGTTAACACTGGATCTATTGTTCTGGTCCAGAGAAATGAAAGGACTCCCGTACTTTCATGCTCTGATTTTTCAGCAATGAAAAGCACCGGCGGGGCCACACAGTGTGCAACATCACATATTGTGAGAAGGCAGCAGTGTGACAATCAGTGAGCAGTGTGCAGGCAGCACTGCCACAGGAACTGACTGTATACACACAGCTGCAGTCACTCGTTTCACAGAGTTCACGGCGGCGTGCCGCATGGATGTGTGTCGTCCTTGTGTTTGAGGTCGTCTTTGCTCATGGCTATGCAGTACATGTACAGTATGCACACACACACACACACACACACACACACACACACACACACACACACACACGTACAGAGTGAATGGGCGTCATTAACCTAAATTACAGTGGCTCATTTTTAGAAGTGATTGGCCAGCAGCAGGACAGCTGGTCAACATCAGGATAACCCGCTGAGAATCTCAATGTAATCCTGATACTAAACATGTGTTCAGGTGAGTGAGTAATTAAAGGCGCCGGGAAACTCAGAAAAAAACAAAACGCACATTAATCGCTGTTGCCTGCAGACTGCATGTGTGTGTGTGTGTGTGTGTGTGTGTGTGTGTGTGTGTGTGAGGTTCTGAAGCAGGAAGGTCGGGGTTCAGTCTACTTGATTGGTAGTTGCAGCCTGAATACTGTGGTGTGAAACAACATTCCCCTTGTGAGCAAATTTCCTTATGGCAGGCTCAAAGTGGTAAATATTACATTTTTTGATGCTTGCTGTTTATGTAATATTTATGTTTTATTTGTGCAGCCTTGATTACAGCGTCGGGAGTCACAGGAGAAACATTAGCAACAAACACGAGGCCGGCGCTGCAATAAACACCCACAAAAACAAAAAGTGATTAAACCAAATGTTGAGTCTGAAGTTTCCCTTCAGAGCTTCAGAGCTGCACCGCATCACAACATGACGTCATTTTAAGGTGTCACCAGTGTTAAATGGTTAATGGTCCATCTATTCATCACATTCTTCATTTATTTCTCCTCACAGACGAGAAGAAGAACTACTCTATTACTCCCCTTGGTTGTTATTTTCTATCATTCTTGCTCATAGTTCTGCACGTTTTCAGTACATTTAAGACAAATAGTGGCATAAACCAATAACACAAATGTCAGTCAGGTTGTTTGCAGCTCACGCTCAGTTATTCAGGGCAGTCATATAATAGACTAACATGCACATTGTAGGCTCAGGCACTTTGCTCATATGCTTAATTCTGTATTCTCTATGACTCTCTGAGTATGGTCGCATATCTGCAGAGATAAACACTGATACAGCATTAATTATTGATCAGAAATCTGCAGTGAGAAGCTGCCTTCCCCCCACAGGGGTCTGTTAATCCACATGTTTCGAGTGATTCCAATGTAAACATGTTTGAGTTTCATCCCACACACACACACACACACACACACACACACACACTCGACTTCAGTTAAATAATGTCAGCATACAGTTTTTGTTCCATCCACCAGTCAGTCAGTGATTTATGAATCATTTAAACCATTTCCAGTCTTGCATGCGCCGCTCTTTTCAGTGCTAACAGTCATTGTTTAGGTTCACTAGTTTCACCAGTTTCGTGACAAATCACCTTTTTTTGAACGCTCAGATTTCCTTTAGATACTTTCTTTTCTCTTTTGGACTCTTCGGGGCGTTCTTAGAAAATATACTCGCTGTGGAAACGAACGTACAAACCTGTGTTTACAATTTTCACAATGCTTAAACCGAACCAGAGAAAACAACTGAAAGAGCTTTTTAAGATGAACGTGTAGTGAAGCTATTACCACGCTGTGTGCTGCCCGGAGGGGTCGTCCGTCTGTCTGTCTACACGGAGATAAATGCCCAGGGTTGCCCAGAGAGAGAGGCGGGCTGCTGACTGATAAAGGCTGTGTTTTGGATGAAGCTCAGCTGTTAATGTTTACTTTAATTGTCCTGTAATCACTGGGTTTCCGGGGGAAGGAGAGGTCTCCCGCCGAGCTGCACCTGGACCTTGTTCCAGACCGATTATACCGGTGGTGGAGGAGATTACCGTCCCGAACACAGTCCGATCAAAACACACCAGGAAATCAGCTGTGGGGCTGTGACAGAGGACAGTGTGTATTAACGAAATGCTCTTTAATGTTTACAGTCGAGTGTTTCGAGTGTTTGTCTGAGTGAGAGAAAGAGAACAGGAGAGATCAGAAGAAACAGTTAGCGTACTTTTAACAAAGCAATCAGAGAAAAGTGTAGATGTGTTTATGTATGTGGCGGCAAACAGAGCAGAGAATGAAAGTCAAAATAAAATGACCGCATAATTGGAGGTGCCACATGTACCAGTTTCACATCAACAAATCATTACTATAATAATCTGAGATGCTATTATAATAACAGTAAACAAACAGCATAGAACAGCCTCGGCTTTACCGTGTGCACCGCGTGAGCTCTGACATGACGTGAAGGATTGTTTTACAGCAGACAGATGAGCGTTCACGGCGCACACGTCTGATCAAAATCTCAGTGAAGCCAGAATGAACTTCTTTACATTGTATTTGTAACATAGGAACATTTTATGTTTCAGAGGGTTAAGTTGTGATTTCATGGCTTCTTCATGTCATACTAGGAACAAGGGAAGTGCACTGTAAAAAAATAATAATAATAATAATAAAAAGGTATACCGGATTTATTACAGTCAAATTCAGGCAACCACAGCTGCCAGTTTTTTACCATAAAAACAGTGTGGACCAAAACGAACAAAGGTTGTTGCGCTGAAGGCTTTTATACCGTTGCGCTGGGAGGGCGGAGGACTGAAAACTGGTGAAAAACTGTTTGAACTCTCTAACTCCACATTTCAGTAATGTATCGTTCAAAGTCTTTTCACGTGTATTCAGAAACTATTTTCCAACATATTTATTGTTTTGAAAGAAAACATGGAATTGCCTTTACACAGACTTTAACAAATTCGCTGAGAGAGCCGGTATATTGTTGAAATGGTGAGACAGAGACAGAGGAGAATGGAAGAGAGATCAGGAGAGAGAGTGTTATGTTACACAGTCCATAACAAAGAAGGACGAGGAGGACAGAGAAATTGAAAAACCAACAGAGAGCAGGTGTTTAGAGATAAAAAATGGAGTGCAGTGGGAGAGATGGGCAGTGCAAATAGACCGAGTATTATGAGCCTCCAGAATGTGTGGAAAGAATCAACAAAGAGAGAGAGGATGAAAAAAGAAGGACTGAGAATTAAAGTTGGAAAATACTTTTGATTATTTAGAAGTTGATCACTGCACATGTGACATCCTATTTCCAAATGTGATCTCTTTGGTCTGGATAGTCAGCAGGTACATACAGGTAACGACACACCCAACCACATGACTACAACAAGTGGATTAATAAATGTTGCCCCACAAGAGACCGGATCAGAAGGCCGACACACTGTAAACCTGTTACTGTAACTAACTGGCAGCTGTTGACAAGCAACTCTACAGTACATCATTTGGTTACTGTTATTTTCACAGTAACTCTTTAATTACTGTAGTTTTTGACTGAATACACAGTATACTTCTGTGAAATAGTTCACAGTAATTTACTGGGCACAAACACAGTACATTACAACACACACAGCTGAAATTTACAGTGCAGACTCTCTTCAGCAACAAATCAGAGTTACGATTGGTCCACCAATCCAACAACATCCCCGACCCTTCAATTATTAAATGAGGAAAGTTGTGAACAGGTCGTTTGTGTGTGCGAGTCCTCAGATTTCTGCATAAAGGAGCGGAGTGAAAGGTCGTTAATACCAAAACCACCAGGCGACTCTCTGATGTGATGGATGAGGATGTCATATAAAATTTATGGCTGGAAATATAAGTGCCTGGGAAACGTGTGGTGGTGTGGGAGTGGACGTTTATCTGCACCAGTTCATCTCTGACAGGTTATATTTTCCTCCTCAGTCCTCAGCTTCATCACCGTGTTCAGACAATCACATGATTCCAGCGCTTCTGTCACAACACGGCATCAAACGAACAACATGAAATCTGAAGCTAATTACCTCTGATGGCACCACTCTGACAGCGCCTGTCCTCCTAAAACTGAAGCAGTGTGATCTCTGACATCCGCTAAGCCTGTGGGGAAGTTCATGTAATTGTGCTCCACTCAGTAGTGCACCCAGGAGGCCTGATCCACAGGGTCCTCTGGAGGGGGCCAAGAGGTGCTGAATTAGGGCTGCTTTGGAGACGCCAAAGGAAGAGGATGGAACGACTTGTGGTATTGCTAATGAGAAGAAAAGACTTTAGCAAAGAGCTGGAACACGAGGTAACTGCTGTGGTCAGTCAGAAAAGATAAGGAAGACAAAGACTGTGAGAAAGGACATGAGAGGCTGTGAATCGAGCACCGAACACTGTAATTCTGCTGATAATTCTAGATGCATATGTTTATCTCAGGTCATGTCCTGACACTCTGCACACTACGTGGACTCCCTCTGCACTAGTTTATGTCACTCAGTTCATCTAATTAGGTTCCATTCGATATCTTGCGAGCGTGAACCGAAGATGTGAACTCTATAAGGTCCTTTGGAGAGGGTCAAGATGTATGAAGAGCGAGGTGGAGCTGCACAACAGGAGGGCCAATAAATGTGAGGAAGGATGACGGTGTCAACGAGAAAGAGACAAAGTGAGAAAGCTGAGGAAAATATACAGAGCACATATTCTCAAAAATTATGTTTTTCTCCACCTGTTCTGACGCTCAATTTAAATTTGTGGATTAAAATATATAATTACTTTATTGCATAACACCTTTAATGCCCCAGTGATCCACTCAGAACAATTCTTTACAGACAAACTCATGTACATTCATTATTTCAAAGTACTCGAGTACTTTTCCAGTTCCGTTTCAAGTTCCACATCTTGCCCGATTAAACATGCTCATTTTACCACTACACCAAACTCCTTCCTCAGATTTAACACTTCAAAGTTTCCTTGCCTACACGCCAACGCAGACTCACCGCTGAATATTTATTAGTAACTATTTGAAATTTACAAGAACCACTCTTCACATCGGCATGACTTCGATCCACAGCACAAAACATCCTGTTATTTCCTTCAACCAGAACAGTCTAAGTTACCATATGACTGGTTGCTGACAAGCACTCAGTCTGTCTTCAATTGGGCTGTTTTAGTCCGCTGCAGTCACTCCACATACATTACATCGCTTCAAACAAACTTTAACAATGAGGCTGAAACAGCTTCACCGTCCAGCACAGCTAAAAACTTGTGCGTGTTGTTCACTACCAAGCGTGATTTTTAACACGTGTCTCCGCTGCTCCACATTCAAATAAATGAAACATATTGTTTCATCACTTTGTATTATGAGGAAGAAATAATGTCAGCAGTGAGTTTATTGCGTCGGTTTGCAAAATGCGTACATAGCGACATGACTGGTTATTTTGGTTCTGGACATAATTATCCTAATTATTCTTATTTGTACTCAAGTGTGAGCAAAGAGACTGAAGTAAGAAGTCAACTGAAAACAATTCCAGCCATTGTTTCTGCATGATTTACCAAAGACAGACTCGTAAGAGATATTTTATAAAATCTTTTTAATAGCAGCAAAAACCTGGGATTGAAAAAGTATCCTGGGTGGCGGTGCACAAAAGAATTGTTTTTACCAGTCAATCTAAGCTCCAATCCTCACTCCACTCACCACTCCTGCAGTTGTGAGCTTTGGGTAATGAGAGTTTCCTTCACAGCATGACTGGCCTCAGGGACAAGGTTACAGTAGAAGCTCCGAAATCCAGAAGGCGCTCAGAAAAGAACAGCCGTTTCTTCGCGTTGCAAGGAGCTCGTGGAGGCAATCAGGATGCTTCCTGGAGGAATTCCAGGCAACTAGAAGGATGCTCCAGGACAGACCCCGAACACTCAGGAGGGATTACATATCCCAGGAAGAGTTAAAGAAAATGGCTAAGGAGAAGGGCGTGTGGGCTACGCTAAAACCACAACCCTGAGCCAGACAAGCAGCAGAAGATGGAGGGATGGATGGATGGATGATTAATTAGCTTCAAATTTATGCATATCTATCAAAGGAACTGCACATTTCATTCGCCTTTTAAGAGATCAAACTGGATTTGTTTTTGTCACCAAGCTCATCTAATCAAGTTCCACTCGATGGCACGACGTGGACTCTAAGGTCCCTTTGAAGGGGGTCAAGAGGTATGAAGATGAAGCAATGTGCACAGGGGCAAATAAAGACAAAGAAGGAAGTCTGCGTTTGTACTGGACGAGAGCAGAGATAATATTTAAACAGCCTCTTCACAGAAATATCACGCTGCACATGAACAATAGTCCTGCACTCTCCTTTGTACTGTTCAACTGGGCACATTGCATTTGCGTTCAACACAACCGCCTTCTAATTGTGCTTGACTCTGAATCTTGCAATGGTGCACCCAGGAGACCGAGTCCTCGCAGGATGTAAGCCAGGCAGAAAATGGAAGTGCTTTGGGAGGGGGCAAAGAAATACAAGGAAGGATACAAGGAAGGAGGGAAGGGTTACCGCTGAAAGGAAAGAGCTTTAGCAAAGAGCTGCAAGGCATATAATTGCTTTGGCCAGACAGAAAGATAAAGAAGAGGACGAGGAAAGGGTGTGAGAAAGCAGACAAAGGACAGAGGTTACATGCTCATTCACTACATGTTGACTGAATTGGTACTTTTAATATGTTTTTCTGTCCCCTTACACTGCTTGTGAGGCCCTTCTGCATCTGCTGGTGTCACAAGCTTCATCTAATTAAAGTTCCACTCGATATCTCCTGCAAGTGACGGACTCCACTGGGTCCTCTGGAGGAGGCCAAGTGGGATAACAGGGAGAAGGGGGTACTTGGAGAGGCCTTTAGTTAGAACCTGGGAGGCATATAATTGCCTCAGCCAGACAGAAAGAAGGAGAAGGAGACAGAAAAAGGACAGGTAAAGGAGGAGGAGGGGAGATAAAGAAGAAGAGGTAAAGAAAGAAATTAAAGAACGGGAGCTTTAGTGTGTTTATTGAACTTGGAGGATAAAGTGATTCTGATTGTGAGAGAAACGAGAGGAAGGAGATAGAGACACACGAGGAAAGAGAAGGGAGAAAGAAGTCAGAGACAACAGGAGCCAGACGAAAAGCCAGCGAGCCATTTCCATTACCAGGTCCTCTCTAACGGGAGGGGAGGCCAGCCTGGAACAAATGGACTGTAATTGCACACAATCTGTCTTCAGAGCTCAATCACTTTGCCCTGCGGGGACCATTGGTGAAACACTTCTCTCACACTAATCTAATAACCTTCTCCCTCACCTTCCTCCCCACGGAGACGTTACCTCTCACCTTCAACACGGACGTTAGCCTGACAGAGAAGTGAGACATGCTCGTCATTAACCGGCCACGTAATGAACCTTGCATATATTTGCATGCGATATCAATCAAAGTGTGCAAAGTGGAGCTGTTTGCTGACTCTGGAATTCAAACTCATGTCTGAGACTTTAAACTGATCTTGTTGCTCTAATTGTTTGTTTTGTTTCATCGTTAACCTGCTGATTAATGAACAGTGCATATATCTGCATACAGTCCATCAATCAAACTGCACAGTGGAGTTGTTTTCAGTGTGTATATATATTTAAATTTATATATTTGCCTTTCAGGTGTCCTGTTTGTGTTTTTCATTATGTATCTTATTGCTTTTTTCATTTATTAATGTTTCATTGTCTGCAAGCACTTTATGACTAAGTTTAATGTCAGTTTCATTATTATTGCCTGGCTGCAGATAAAAATTTCTGGAGAATGAGATAACACCCTGTTCGAAAATAATGACACTGCTGCAGCGAACGCTTACGTGAAATGGAAACTCATTATAGAAAAAAAGTTATTTCAACTCACAATGTATTTCAAGACTTTTCCTGCTAAAATGGTGACATCTATGAGCACAGCAATAAATTCTGGCCGTGTGGGTTGATGAATTTTAAGCACAAAACATCACCTTTGGATTTGACGTGTCATGAAGTAGCCACCTGAATTTCATTGGTTTCCGTTTAATGTACGTTTTCCTCTGTACGTGTGGCTGCATTTAGCTAATGAATGCACTGCATCTCATTCTGGAAGCAGTTCTTCTACATTCATGAATCATTTTTGCAGCACATGGCAATTAGCACTTTATTGAACCTTAAAAATGTCTTAATAGGACCCGTGTGTTGCAGTTTGTCAAACGTGTTGTGTACAGCATGATCACAAAACAACATGTGTCAATATTAAAAACTTGTGGAAACATATTGGCAAAATAAGAGCAAACAGCATCTGTGGCCTTTCACAGCTGTTAGCTGCTGCATCTTTTTTCTGAATCATAACCTCATTATCTTTCTGATGTCGATTTAATTTTATTTCCTGAGCGGTATAATAGAATTTACAAAGTCTAATATTAGCAGCATTTTGTGCAGATTTTTTTTGGTTGTTGGTGCCGCCTGCTGTGCATCACTGTCAAGTGCTGGCTGGGTGAGGGATTAAATGTGTGTGTTTGTGTGTGTGTGTGTGTGTGTGTGTGTGTGTGTGTGTGTCCCTTTTTTACTGACTGAGCATGCACACATATTATTTGCATTTGTCTGTTTGTCTGCATCTGTGTGTGTGTGTGTGTGTGTGTGTGTGTGTGTGTGTGTAAACCTGTTTTTGTGCATTCATGCTGCTATGATGCTTGTGCCTGTTTATATGTCAGCTTGTGTGTATGTCTGGTTTTATGTGCGTGTGTGTGTGTGTGTGTGTGTGTGTGTGTGTGTGTGTGTGTGTGTGTGTGTGTGTGTGTGTGTGTGTGTGTGTGTGTGTGTGTGTGTGTGTGTCTGTGTGTGTGTCTGTCTGTGTGTGTGTCTGTCTGTGTGTGTGTCTGTCTGTGTGTGTGTCTGTCTGTCTGTGTGTGTGTCTGTGTGTGTGTCTGTCTGTGTGTGTGTGTGTCTGTCTGTGTGTGTGTCTGTCTGTCTGTGTGTCTGTGTGTGTGTCTGTCTGTGTGTGTGTGTGTCTGTCTCTGTGTGTGTGTCTGTGTGTGTGTCTGTCTGTGTGTGTGTGTGTCTGTCTGTGTGTGTGTCTGTGTGTGTGTCTGTCTGTGTGTGTGTCTGTCTGTGTGTGTGTCTGTCTGTGTGTCTGTCTGTGTGTGTGTGTCTGTTTTCACATTCGTTTCATTTCCCGTCGTCCACCAGGGGAAAAGTTCTGAGGAGCGTGTCCTTGTGCGGAGCTCAGGTACCGGGGATATTAGGAGCAGTGAACCAGGGAGGGCCGCTCATGCGTGCTGACTACAGAGACAAACATACATAGCGCTCCAGTAACAACGTTAGTTCCTTCGATCTAGTGGAAGTCCCTTCATGCTGTTTTCTTTGAGGGGCTGCACAGAGCTGTCTCTTTGGTTAAGGGCCAAACCTCTCTCTGCGTCAAAGATGCAGTTTTAGTGCTCGCATTGGGAGATGATTCAGTGCAGACTGGTGATATTTTGACAGTGATATTTTTACTTTAATTTGTTGTGTACTCCCACACAATGGTTTTGAAATGACACAATAACTATGAGATTGAAGTTCTGACTCTCAGCTTTAATTTGATGGCATTTACATCCACAGGCGGTGACGGGGTGTTTTTCCTGCTGGAGCTTTGAGGGTTTGATAATTTATGTCGGGTTATGGAAATTGTAGAGAACATATTAAAAACGAGTCGAATCATGGATGTGTGGAATCTGAAAGTCAATTTGAAGTAGCACAGAGACTGCTCTACAAAAAGTTGCATCGTTAGTGACAGTAAAGTCCCACTGAGGAGTCCTGCTCACACCACCTGTGGATGAAGCTCTTTTACTGGTTGTGAAATACTTGTGGTGGGTATTTTTGGGCTTCAGCTCCTTCCTTTGGCTGCGAGCCGGCTAACATCACTAACAACACTGCCAGGAGTGAGTAAAACTGAAGGAAGTAGTGCAGCAAGTCACAGGTGGTCTCCTCCGGCTGTTCTAACCTCTCTTGATGCCTCCACTTTCTCATTTTTTTGTTCACTTTCTGGTAACTCTTGCCAAGGTCATTTGATGCTGAAACAATGTATTTCTGTCACGTACCAAAACAAAGTCAATAAAAGTTCACTTAAAGGTCCAGTGTGTAACATCTAATCTGTGTTTAATCACCTGATAATAAAAACCATGACGTGTTTGCTACTTTAGAATGACACTTTATATCCACATATGTCTGCCATGTTGAACCGCCATGTTTCTACGGTAATCCAGAACAGACAAACTGATTAATCTTTTATAAAATCCTGCTTATATATAAAGGGCATTCTGAGATAATGGCTGTTCATAATTTATTTTATCTTGTTTGAATTTGCTAAAACTTGATAATTCAAGTTGCAACAGTAACTAAGGGCTCTCCCTTAGTTACTGTTGCTATGACTACAAGGGGGCGGGGACTTATTTGACTGAAGTCAAAGCTTCAAATGACACCATCAGCAGATAATTATCACCTTCAAGGGTTGTCTTTTTTTAAGGATTTCAATATTTCATTAAAGACAACAAGTGACATCATTTTGAGACAGACCAATTCAGAAAACAACGGCCTACGCAATTCACGTCCCGTACAACTGGGCCAGAGACAAAGAATTGAAGTCCGTAGTAGACGGGTGAAGGAGCTCAAAACTGAGCTCAGAGAAGCAAATCACCACAATTCCCGTTGGGAGCTAGAAGCCACTCAGATCTCCCAAAACCTGGAACAGGAGTTCAGTGAAAACAAGATGCAAACAAGAGTGACACAGATACGTTCTTGCAAGAAATGGCCAAGAACCAGCTTTACAGAGACGTAAAGGAACTACAGAGGGACCTGGTTCAAGCAGAAGAAGATCGTGATTACTTGTTGAATAAGCAAAAGGGAAATTCAGAAAGACCTCGAGATAACCATCAATACTGCATACTGTGAGACCCATCAAGAGCTCACCGGAGAAAAACGGATGAATGATACCCTTCACGAGGAACCTGAAATGGAAAGCAAGGCTCGTGACAACATGGTGTCAGGGCACAATAAACTGGTGGAGGAACTGAAGCAGAAGAACAGGCCGCAGAGAGGGAGGAGCGTCCGCTAATAGGTGGAAGACTTGAAATTCCAACTCAATGGACAGACGATACACAACAAGGAGACTTCTGTTCTGCCCAAGACAGAGCATGAAGCTAATGTTACCCTCCAAGCAGAAAATGCAAGACTCGTGGAAGCCTTGAAGAAACAGGACTTCCCATGTGTTTGAACCTGACCCAAAACCTGTGGCAGACGAGCTCCCTTGTCTTTCACAGTGGAAACCACTAAAAAAACTAGTCGCCTTTTTTTGGGCCTCACTCTGGTCTTCAGCAGCGAAACACATGCTAACTTCAGTTGGATTGAAGTCCTGTGCTGAATAATACAAACATAAATGATTTTTAATGAGTGAATAAACACTTGTTTTGTTGTTTGTGAAACGCTCGCTCTGGAGACTCGGGATTTTTTCATCCAACACTAACGACGCCGTTCTTGAAACCACAGAGCCGCGTGTGTGTGTGTGTGTGTGTGTGTGCGTGTGTGTGTGTGTGTGTGTGTGTGATGTGTTGCTGCTCCACTTTCATGGTTTTCATCATGTAAAGGTTTGCGCTGCAGCCCAGCCTCGTAACAGTGCATGTAAATTTTAGAGCGCTTATTAATGTTTCACTATTTACCAGTGATATAGATTCTTTTTCAGCAATATTCATGAGGAAAATCCACTGAACCATCAAACATCACAAACACCCACACTACATGTACAAGACTAGTGAATTTTGTTGCATCTGTGAATGCATTTGTTATTTAGGGAGCTGATTCTTTCCATCCCAAAGTATTATCACATCGAAATTTCAGAAGTCCTCCCTGAAGGTGGATGTGTGGATGAATCACAGTCGCGGTGCACGTCTCAGATGGAATGCTGATTAGAGACACTAATCTGCAATAAGGAATATTCATGCGTCTGTAAGTGATCGGAGGAGCGGAGCAGAGCTGCTGTTGTAGGTACAAATGAACAGCGAGGCGGCCATTGTTTCTGCCGTTACTGGTAGAAAGTGACTCATTAGGATTCATCGAGTAGCTGAGTGCAGACGCCTGAGCACGCTGTGTGGAGATTGAAGACTCCTGACTGTCAAATTAAGTCCTGCTAAATACTGTTTGGGTTATTGCTTTGCAGACGTTCAAGTTTTTTTAAATAGTCTTGCATTGCTGGAGCTTTTCCATTAGATAAAAGCTAAGCGGGCAGAATGATTTCTGCTATTATCAAAGCTCACTGGGACTTATTTTCTGCTTCTGAGGAGGAGCTTTTTTTGGCAATAAATTCAGTTTAGTTCACATTTGTGCAACAGAAACACACGAAACATGTGCACAGTGCATTTGATGTAGATTAAATATATTTTACAGTAAACAGCTACAGACATCAGCTGGAAAGAAATCAAATGTAGATACATAAAAAACTAACAAAAGAAAGAGCAAAGCATCAAAGAGAGAGAAGGACAAAAGTTGACAAGCAGCAGACGGGAAGATGAAGTTGCCCTCAGGCAGTGAGAGGCTTAAAGTTCACCCGGCTTCTTGCTCCCATCTGTCCCAGCCCGGCCCCTCTCTTGTTGTGTCCAGGGCTATCTACCAGTCATGTAGTGCACACAGGCAAGTGGAGCTTAACAAACCTTTTCCATTACGGTAATGACCTTCATGACTGAACACCTCGGGAGCGTGAGTCAGTACAGGACTGATTCCACAGCACGGCCATTAACTCTCCCCCCATGGGTCTGCTGAGATCAGATCAGCACGAGAAGAGGCTGCAGCGGCAAATGTAGGCCCGCCATCGATCACGGCACCGGCACAACGAAGAATCCAATTCAGCCCGTCTTCATTCAACTGAAATTGGGTGCTCCAAAGACCAACAAAGCCGTGGTGCGAGATCAACAATTTAAAGTTTCATTGCTATTTTTCCCCGACTCATCAGCGTACACAGACTTTAATAAATGTTTTACTGTTTCTGTGAATCAGTCTGAACATCGAGTCCTTCAGTTATTAGGAACTAGTTCAAAAGCAGAGATTGGACCGGGTCAGCGGAAACCGGGAACCCTCTTTTCACTCTAACCAACATAGCTTCTCACAAATGTATTAGTAACTACGAGCTCGCTTTAAACTGGTGATTTACTGAACTGAGCTGCACCATAAACCTAAAGAATGTCTTAGCTAGCAGAGTTTTAGAGAGAAGCGATACATCTGAGCCAAAGGTATCACTTGAAATCATTTAAATGGAGCAATGAGTTAACAGTATTCATCCAATGTGGAGTGAGGGGGAAGTGTCTTATTATCCCCCTAACTAACTAATCTGGCCACATGGTGAAACGTTATTGGCATATTGTTTCAGTAATTGGAGGAATTGTGTCGTCCTGACTTAAATCATTTCGATCGCGTGTCAGATAAAATGTGTCGATCGTATTCCATCTCTCACGTCAGCTACTAGCTCAATATTTGACAGTCAACAGTTCCAGCTGGCAGCGTCTGCTGATGACGTCAACGAACGTCAACGAATTGGGAGCACGACTAGATAAACAGCGTACGTTGGAGAGTTGTGATTGGCTGTGGTCATAGCAACTAGATAAATGCTGTACGTCCGTCGGAGAGTTGATGGAGTTGGTTTTCGCGGTGTTTCGGTGATCGGCAGCAGCTATGGAGCAACAATAAACTATATAATATAGTATATAGTATATAAGTATAATAAAATATACAGTATATATATACACACACACATCGATCAATCGTGAAAATCAGGCACAATTTAGTTTGTCCAATTCGCGTTGCCGTAAATACGTAATGTGACATAATCAGAAGGACCCCAAGCCGACCTGGTACCGGTCAGGCCCCCCTAACACCGCCTTATAGATTCTGACACGGGGTCTGTCAGATAATATGGCAGGATGTTAAACAAATATGTAATTAATCAAATTACTAAAGTGAACTAACGAATCTGGGGCTTTGGAGGCCTTTGAGAGTTTGGCCCCCCCGAGCCCGCTGATGTGTAAATCTCCATTTAGTAAACACACTCGTTATAATGAGGCCAAGATCCAAAGAAGCGCTGTTACAACCAGCTGCAGAGCTCAGCTACATGAGTTCCTGCTGATTGAGTGACAGGCGATGTAAGATGAGCGGCACACGTTCACCACAGACTGTTTATCATCGATAAATCACTGAGGCAAAGAAAAATGCAGCGTCTGCATATCAGCAGCATACCTGAACATCAGGTAAGACTCTGTGAGGACAGGAAGTCTCCGCTCGACTCAGCGTCTCTTTGATCAAATCAGAAAAGAATCTGAAGAATGCCACATTTAGCAACGATCACACAGGAGCTCGTGTACGTCCACCGAGCCGCTGTGGGTTTTATGTTGAAGTCAATTTATGTTCTGGAGTCAGGACGACACAGAATGTGAAGCATGCTCCGATCAGATCAGGGAGACTGTGACACATTTTTATTCTGGGTTTGTAATCCAGGAAAGGTTTGCTGAGCACACATTCTCCTTTCAGAAACACCCTGCTTCAAAATGATAAGTTACACTACATTCATACTTGCGAGCTGCCAGCACAAACCACAAGCTGCTGCTGCTGCTGCTGCTTTTCCACTGCTAACAGCAAAACACAGTACAGGAGCAAACATTAGTCAGTAAAACCTACAAACCACAGAAAGCAGAGCTATCATTCCTGAAAAGAACTCCTGAAATCCATCTCAAGTCTGTGAGGCCTCGTCTGATTGGACCATTTGTAAGGTTTGTAAGAAAGTGTTGTTCAGAGAGTCCAATTTATATTCATTTATTTATAATCTACTAAATAATTAATAATGAAAGCAGCTCAAACTTTTAGAAAGCTGTTAAAGGTGGAGTGTTTTTTACTGAAAATGTGTAGGACTTAGTGGAGCTACAGCAGAAAAGTGTAGATTTCCATGAAACAAAGAAGCAGAGTCGTGTTTGCTTCCCCATTTTCACGGGCAGATAAGGAGAGACATGACGTGGATCCTGACATTTAGAGCAGACATAGTGAATATGTGTTACCCCCAAATTCCACCGGGCGTGGGCACGCAGCATTGTATGTGCGTCGCGGTCGGCGCAGCGATACGCGGCCATTCTGGTCAATGCTTCAAACCCCACCGTGGTCCGGTTCAGAAGCGTCCCAGAAGCTCGGCTACACGTTGAATATGCGGCTGTTCATGCAAACTGCCGGTCGTAAATACAGACAAAAGAGAAAGTACGTAGCATATTTACAATGTAGAAGCATATTTAGAAGAACATGAACCAGGAAAATGACCAAATCTGAGCAAGTGAACAAAGTCTGGAGGGAGAAATGCTTCTGAAACGCTCCAGGTGGGTTTGAAGTCGATGCAGGACGGAACAAAACAGCGATGAGTTCGGTTGAGTTTCATCCTCACCACTATGTATTACAAGCAGCACTATGAGCCATTGTCAGTGTCTACCTTCCAGTGAACATGACCAGACCGAACAGAACCTCTGAACCAGCAGTGTCCAGTCTAACAGTGAATACAGCGACAGAACCTCTGAACCAGCAGTGTCCAGTCTAACAGTGAATACAGCAACAGAACCTCTGAACCAGCAGTGTCCAGTCTAACAGTGAATACAGCAGCCTACCGAGGTGGTGTTCTTGCCGGGTTTGGCTCCTGGCATCCCGGGCTGAGTCAGTTCAGTTAGCTACATGGCTGACCGAGCTAACAACAGTTAGCGCTTCACTACTTATCAACGTTTCCATCATAAAGTCTGTAAATCACCTCGGTAGTGTGACGTTATTCCCTGTTGGTCAACCTGGTCCAGTCGCTGAGCCCGGTTCTGTTGCCTGCTAACGGCTAGGAGAGTGTTCAGCCTGGGCCAGCCCAACTTCTTCAGATATCCTGAGGATCGGGTGGCTAAATAATAATAAAAAATACAATCACAGAATTATAGTCGTGTTTTTGTTTTTGTCCATGGATTTGGAAACATGAACTAAAGAACCACGAGCAAAAGAAGAATGAACACCGAAGACGTTTGACCTCAGGGAGAGATAACATCAGACTGTGTGTGTGTGTGTGTGTGTGTGTGTGTGTGTGTCATATTCTTTCTCATTAATTTCTACAATAATTGAATTATTTAAATGTGTTAATTATTTGGTTGTTTGCTGCAGTTTGATGATGAATTTTAAAACATATTTGACCTTTTTGATCTGTAATGGAATAAATCAACTGTAAAATTAACGAAGCCCCGTAAACTGAATTTTAAACAGTTATTTTGTTTTATTAGTCTAAAAAAAAAAAAGAACATGAACAACAAGAAATGACGTTTTCAGTCGATGAGACAATCATGATGTGTCACATGACGCTTTAACCCAGGACAGCTGTTCTTTCACTGAGGTAGATTGATGATTTGTGATGTTGGACTGAATAAAGAAAACGTTCTTTTCTGTAGTGACTGAATCGTTTGGCCTAAAGATCTCTGCAGAGCTTCCTGCTCACACTCGCCTGATTCATGCTCCACTTTATGGATCCGTTGCCAAATGTCAGTGCACCTCAGCAGATAACACCTTGTAATTTGCACCTTTTTTCTGGGTACTTGGACAGCTAAAGCAGTTGCGTTACATAAAGCTTTGCCTCCGTCTCCAGAGCCTCTCCTCTCTGAGCCTCGTGGCCTGCTGGCCAAATACAACTGTTAGACTGTGTTAGGAATCAAACGTCAGGTTTTTTACGGCAGGCATCGTCAGCCAAGAAGCTTCTCTCTCTGCGGTCCCCCGTGGAGCCTGATGTGTTGTTGGTCTGAACCAACACACTCACACCGAGATGTTTTCTCTCTCTGCTGCCTCCTCACGTACCGTTTCTCTCTCTCTGCCTCACCCCCCTCCTCCGCCTCTTTCTCCCACTTCATTTCCATCCTTTCGCTCTCCTCCCTTGATCTCTCTCTCTCTGCCTCTCTTGCTCTTTCCACCACTCTCACCCTCTTGTCTTCCTCTCCTCTCTTTCTTCCAGCCTCCATCTCATTCCTCCAACTCTCCAGAACACTTACATTGCAATACACTCTCCGTCTCACACACACTCCAAGGGGAGGTGTTCAACTGGTACATTATGTCTCTTGAGTATTTCTCAGACTAATGGAAAACACTCAAAATGCCTTAGCATTCCATCATTCCACTGGTGAAAGAGAAACTCTCGGTCCACATATTGCCTCCGTAAGGGAAAGTTTCTAACCAACAAGCTGCAGCAGCAGCCAGCAGTTTCTCAGCACGACTGTGAGCACTTTTCAAGTTTATTTCCTCCTATAGGTTTTTGTTCTGTGGCCCCTTCACACAAACACACACACACACACACACACACACACACACACACACACACACACACACACACACACACACACACACAAACACACACACACACACACACGATGATTTGAAGACATTTGTATGATCGCTGTAAACACTTTGGTCGGAGCTTTATGGTACAAATGAGATGCTTTACATCACATCACACCTTTAACATTCACACTGGCGTGCCTGAAGCAAACGCATGTCCGCGTCTTCGTACACAATCACACAATTTTCTTCGTATTTAGTCTGAACACACACTAACAATCGGACACGTACCAATTATGTGCATTGTCTATTTGAGCTAATGTTTGAAATGTTTATGACAGCAGCAGAACAGAACTCTGACCTCAGAGATG
The DNA here is from genome assembly GCA_946959425.1 of Argyrosomus regius. NCBI lineage: Eukaryota > Metazoa > Chordata > Actinopteri > Sciaenidae > Argyrosomus > Argyrosomus regius. The sequence continues at coordinate 1,228,853 of OX336887.1, read as the reverse complement.
TTAACTTAAATATCTTAAACACCACCAGCCTGTGGGTGGATGCTGGGGTGGTGGAGGTGGGGCTGAAGGGACAGGTGTAGATGCCGGGCAGCAGGACAGAGGGAGAGATGAAGAAAGTTCTGCAGCACAGAACCTCAAAGTGAAGCGTGTTTGCTAGATGATTATGGAGAGTGAGGAATGTAGCATATATTAACGTGCCAAGGACTTCTGGATGAACTATAGTTGCTGTTAGCTCAGTTTGTTAGCCAGACAGTCCAGACTGTGAGCTTTCTGAACCACCAGGAAGAGGAGGCTTTCAGACCCAGGGCAGATGGTAACGCTGACAAGGACTGGAGCCAGTGTCATGTCAGAATTAAACAAGCGTTAGCAATGTAGCCAGGCTCAGCTGCTTCTATGGACATAATGGCAGAGGAGAAGAGAGCGAAGAGGACGTTGCCTGAGAAGAAGAGAAAAGGAGAGAGTGAGCGAGCAAGAAGCCGCCGGACAAGAGTAAATCTGGGACTGACTTTTAGTGGTTGGTGAGAGCTTGGTGAAATAAAAGGCTGAAAGACAGACGCCGAGCTGGGCTGACTGCATCAAGCTATCAAGCTTGATAAGTAAAGTAATCAGAGCAAATACTCGAGTACAGCTGAACCACACGTTCTGCAGTAACCCAAATAAAATGTTATTTGACTTTGTGTGGCTCCACACACACCCAGCAGGGACAGCTGGACGGAAACGTACACAGTTCAATGAGGACATCCAGTCACATACAAGTCAGTGATGGAAGATGTAAGCGCCCGATTAACCCACCAGGATACTGTATCCCCCTGCTGCTCTAATTATGCTTTAATGCAGCAGCACAGCTACTGTATGTAGGCCACTATTCTGCTCTTTCCCTGTGGGGATCATTAGAGTAAATGTATACATGTATCATGAACATATTCAAATATGAAGAAAGCAGCAGAGCAAATATTGATTTCTTTCAATTAAACACAGATTAAAAGTCTGAGAGAAAAATGTCATCTCCTCCTTGATGCATATTAACCTCAGTGATGAAGTAACTGCAGATTTTTTTGATCCTCTCTAGTAGAAAGATGAAAAAGACTTTTGAGAAAAAAATCTGACATGTGACAAAGGTCGTGTTCCAGATTCAAACAAAGGACTTCCTGGATACACGACTTGTATCGCAGCCACGAGGACGCCTCGGTGCCTCCCTTTGAAGATTACGTTTGGCTTGGAGACCGAGTTTCTTCAGGGAAAATGGAGGCTGTTTATCAGACAGATAAAAGCCATGCAGTGGTTGAGACTTACTTTGATAAATGAAATATGCGTGTCAAAGTGTTTGTGCAGATTAGGCGTGTGCACGGATGGCGAGACAGAAAATGTGTTTTTATTGACGCTCGGATAAACTGAAGGTGAGCGGAGACTCGTATATTCATATTGACACATGAAACTTCCTATTCTACAATCATCTTTCAAATAATTATAGAGAACGTCACAAACGGCGCCAAAGAGCTGTCAGACTCATATCATCTATTTCATGACATCCATATTTGTTTAATGTGTCTTCATCGAAGTTGGTGACTGCACCAAAGGTCAGCTGTTCGGTTACGTTTAGCCTACTTCATGTTTTAATGCCTGTCTGTGTCATCCGATGTGAAGACATCACACTTCCACACAGTAAGAGTGTGTATCCTGCTCAAACTTCTGTTAGAGAATCCCGGCGCACCGTGGAGCGCCTCTCCTGCCGGGCTGCTGACAGAGCTGCCCGAGATTGGATCACGGTGGACGGACGCAGAGGAAGTTTTTACAAGCGTCTGGTTCAAAAGTGATTTAGATTTTTCGGTTAGCTCTGTGGTCATTCTGAGACTCTTATCCTCGATTTCCTGGGGTCAGCCCTCGAGAACACAGCCTGGTACCATGTTAGCTGCCACAGCTCATAACTTACATCCCAGCTAAGGCCTCGACGCACGAGTACACCCGGTAAAATCTGCTCTGAACCTTAGACTGACTAAAACATGGGCATTGTATCCGTGATGCCGGCTACAGGTTTCTTGTGAAGCTGTTGCTGTAATGTTCGTAAAGTTTCCAGCAGCCTGAATAGTTACTGAAACATTCATCTTCATTCTTTCTTTCACAGACAATAAAAATGATTAGATGCAGCACACTTCAAATAAAGAGTAGATTAAAGCATGGACACAGGGCCAGAGGCTGTTAGCATATTTAGCTTGTGTTATTTTGAATGAATGTGTGAGGATGCAAGCTATTGGCCGTTCTCTCACACAGTTTTCTTTCTTTGTGGAGAAAGACACAGATTTGTACTCATTCAGCAGGGTTGTGTTGTTCTGTGTCTACGTGCTGAATGTAACCACTGTGAAACAAACAGGAAATAACTTTTTATGTTGCAGATTAACCGGCTCCCTCGCTCCTCCTCCTCTCTCTCTCTTTCTCTCACAAACCAAATCAAACTTCTTCATGTTTCTATTTTGCAGTGTAAATTTCAGTCAGACTCAGATTTAGAAGCTGCTTCATGAAATAAACAAAGTCAGAACACAACAGGTCGAGTCTCAGCCAGGTCCTGTCTGAATGTACCATGAAGAGGAGGAACGCCTCGACAGCAGCTCCTGATTGGTTCTTAGATTTGATTGGATATTGGATGTGTGATAAAATGACAGCTAATTCAGATAAATACTCAACGATTGCTTTATTTTGAAGGTACAGTAATCTTTGTGAGCATGTTGGTGAGCAAATGAAGTAATCAGAGTAGCATGCCTCGCTGTCAGCATGATCGTGTTGTACCGTGCTACCCTGCAACAAAATGTTTGTTACTTTAGCATTTCTGTTTGTGCTACGGCTTCACAGCAATATCATGAAACAGTTTGTGCAAATGATAAATGATCGTAGACCTTTGTAAAATGTGTGCGTGGACAGAGAGGACTGTAAAAGCAAAATAGTGATGACAAACTCATAGTTCAAAAGTGCAGCACATTAAAAATCCATTTTATCTGCATGTAGAATACTGTGTGTGCATCTTTTTCCCCGTGCTGATAATGAGGCTCGCTTTACACAATACATGTAGACTCTCGCGGTCATTGTGCTTGCATAAGCTTTCAGTTTCACCAGGTGACTCCTCCAAAATATTATTACATATAAAAGGAGGCGAGGACGGCCAGAGAATCAGGCCAGTGCACCGCTAATGATCTCTCTCAGCAAAATCACACACACACATCACACACACACGCACACACACACACGCACACACACACGAAGGAATGAATGCCAAGACACCCATGGACGTACAAGCCTACAGACCATGCAGATGAAACACACACACACACACACACACACACACACACACACTGATTTAAAGTATGCTATACTTCTGTGTCAACAGCAGCAGCTCATTAACATATCCTCACCAGCAGTGTGGAGTCAGGTTCTGCTGGCTGTTAATGAGAGAGGGACAGGGTCTATGATTCAAACCCGACACAGCTGGCTCATCACAGCCCGCTTTAATAAAGAGAATGCTCGGCTGTGGCAGAGCTCATTTATAAAGTCTGTCACTAAATGTTTTCACAGACAAACCACAGCGAGCGAGCAGCGAGCCAGCAGAGAGCCAGCAGAGAGCGAGCGGGGAGTAAATATAAAGTAAATATTCAAACCGTCGACGTACACCACGAGACAATGACAATCTGTTTGAGTCTCTTTCCATAACGTTTAAACTGAGAGAGCGCTCTCTTTAATATTGCTGCTGTACTATCAGACCACTGTGGGCAATGAAACTGATTTATCAGGCATTTCATTCACTGGACTGTATGCTAAACAATGAATACTACAGCACTGTGCATATCAACATCAAACATTATCACGAGTAAAGAAGATGCTCCTCAATAAAGTTTGAAAGTTTTAGTGAGGAGGAGGTGACGTATACGTTCCTACACACACAGCGATGGATGTGTACAGTATAAAACATGGACATAGTCTCCATGATGTCACCCACAGGTTTCTGAAGAGTCAGTCAAAGCGTCCACGCTCTTAATCCTGCATAACTTTAAGCCTTAATATAATCTGAACAGGTGAGTTGTATATAAATTCACCCTCAGTACAGTTGTCATGAACGGGGAAATTAGCTACAGAGACCAAAACTGTTTTTTGTACCAGGCTGTAAACATGTTTATTTCTGCTGTGAAGTTGGACATTTGAACATGGGGACTTATGGAGACTGACTCACTTCTGGAGCCAGCCTCAAGTGGACGTTAGAGGAACTGCAGTTTGTGTTTCACTTCACAGTCACAGAGGTTGCCGCTCGTCTAGGGATGGTAACGGATTCTTGGTCCAGACTGAAGTATTTTAACTTCCTGATGGGTTGCCATGAATTTTTTTTCACAGAGATGATGATGATGATGATGATGATGATGATGATGATGATGATGATGATGATGATGATGATGATGAATGCACACCTGACCTTTTCCTCTAGTGCCAACAGCACATCGACGTTTGTGTCGACCATTGATACAGATATTTAAGTTCTCCTTAAGATGAATCGTACCAACCAGGGCCAAACTTTCTGTTTAGTTTGGAGAGAGGTTCAGTGAGGTTGGTGCACTTTAGGAGCAGGCATTTAACATGAAAAGTCAACAGTCATCATCTGATCATGGTTGATCAGCATAACTGACTGGCGTCATTTGGTTGCAGAAATGTGAAGTGTGGAGGACAGAGAGGAGAGAAGGTGGCTTTGAAAAATGGAACCCTGAGGAGAGTCTTGACGGATGGAAAGTGTTAATATCTACAAACAGTGTAAGAGTAAATGAGAAGGATTATTTTATTTTTATTAAACTAGAAGAGAAGGAAGGAGTTCTGTTTGGATTTGTCATTTCTAATTATCGATTAAGTCGCAGGTTCTTTCACACGTTACGGATACAAAGACAGTTCATCTTCTGACACCACGACAGCTGAGTGAAGCCGTTAAGTAGCGGTACTGTCTGACTAATACGAGCGAGGATAAATATCAATGCATGATGATAATTTGATTTTCACGTTAGCAGTAGCACTCACCTCCGCGGGCGGTTCTAAGGTCACGTTATCAGTGAGCCTAATTAATCTCACCTAACCTGTCTTAATTGCATTAAATGTCGTATTCATTATGAACATTCCACTTAAAGTCAAAGACGTGAAATCAAAGAGAAAGATGTTTGTTTGATGTTGCAGCAGTGTGTGTGTGTGTGTGTGTGTGTGTGTGTGTGTGTCAGATGAAGCCTCACACTGTGTGCAGAGAGAGGAAACAGGAAAACTTATTTAACATATATAATTGTGTCTGCAAACCAAAAATGTATAATTATGTTATGTTACTAGATCTTAGCACTGAGTCATGATTGCAGCCATGATTTTGCACAGTCATACCAACATAAAAAGAGTCTCGGAGCAGAGACTCGGTGAACTCGAGCACAGTAACTGTCTGTCAGAGCTGCCTGGAGGGACGAGCAGAGGGCGAGGAAGCTGTGCTGCTGCCAGAAGAGCTGCTGACCCTGAGCAGCATGTATGGGAATAAATTAGTGCAACAGATTGGTTGATGCTTCTCACTTTCTCCCTGATGGCCTGAATAAGTCGCTGCTGCACGGCGCTGCTCCGTCTTCTCTGTCAGTTAAAAAGTGTGAATTTCATGAGTCTCACGGTCAGTGTGTGTGTGTGTGTGTGTGTGTGTGTGTGTGTGTGTGTGTGTGTGTGTGTGTGTGTGTGTGAGAGAGAGAGAGAGAGTCATCAGTCCTGCTAGTCTGCAGCAAAGTGGAGGTCAGCACTCACACAGCAACACTCAGTAAGAGTGAGTGATTAAGTGACGAGCGACTCGATATTACCATTTATTCAGATTTCTGTCTACGTCCAGCGACTGTATATCAGGAGTCAGATTTCCCTCCAGCCGTCTTCTGGAGGCCACGGCCAATTTAGAGTCACCAATTAACCTGCATGTGTTTGGACTGTGGGAGGAAGCCGCAGAGAACCGACGCAGACACGGGGAGAACATGCAGACTCAACACAGAAAGAACAAGCTGGGGTTCAAACCAGGAAACTAACCGCTGCACCACTGCGCCGCACGCATTCTCATCACGTTTATCACGTCTGACTTTTCTGTCAGCAGCATCTTCACTGCACTGCTACATTTAGCTGTTCATCAAGTTTTAAGAATGATAAATCAAATACAAACACACACACTCTATGTGCTGCCCTCCAAAGAGTGGCTAGCTTGGCTCAGTCAGGACTGATGAACGAGTGCGAACACAAGAGAAAGGGAATTACTACAGAGCATGCAGAAGAGGCCGTCATGCTACAGGGAGTGCAATGAAATTTGTTTCGACCCTCCTGCTGCTGCCGCCATAATTACAAGTTTTGTTTAGGAGCCTCAGTTCACTTGGACCTCGTTATAAAAGTGCACTTCTTCTTCGTCTATGGTTTGAAAAATGTAAACTGTAGGTGTGATCGAATCCTAAATAGCCACGATCGATACGAGGCTATAAGACAAATGTAGCTCTAATTAAAGCCGACTGTTGGCACCGACAGAAACGAGGCTTGAGCAGCTAATGAACGAGCAATATGGGGAAAAGTTGGCAATCAGGAGGCGCACTTACAGGCTTTCATGAGACAACAGCTGTGATCAACACAAAATGAACTCTATAGGCGTCTGAATCCAAACATTGGGGGGTGGGGGGGGGGGGGGTGTGGGGGGGGGGGGGGGGGGGGGGGGGGGGGGGGGGGGGGGGGGGGGGGGGGGGGGGGGGGGGGGGGGGGGGGGGGTGTTGTTTTTGTTTGGGGGGTGTTGTTGTGGTAAAGTGTTTTTTTTGTTTTTGTTGTGTGTTTAGTTTAATTAGTTTTTTGTGTTGTGGGAAAAGAAGTGTTTTTTTGGTTGTTTTGTTTGTTGTTGTTAAAAAAGGTTGGGGTTGAGGTTGTTGTGTTTGGTGGTTTTTATTAATTTTGGTTTTTAGTAAGTTTGGGTAAATTGGTTGTGGGTGTTGTCGTAGGGTGGTTTTTTGGAGTTAAATGGGGGAATAATGAGTTTGTTTTTGAAACTAAAGGTGTTGTTGAATTATGGTGAGGATTGGTGTGTGTTTTTTTTTTTTGAGTGTTTAGTAAGGATTGGAGTAAATTTGGTTGTGAAGGAGTTTGTGTGGCGGGTTTGGAGTTAAATGAAGGGGGTATGGTTTGTTTTTGTAACTAAGCTGTAATGTTGAATATGGTGGGTTGGTGTGTGTTTCTTTTTTTGAGTGATAGTAAGTTTGGGTAAATTCTCTGGTTGGTGAAGGATGATTTGTGCAGAGGCTGCACGGCATTGGAAGTTAAATGAAGGGCGAACACAATGGTTTGTTTTATGTGCAAAACTAAAGACCGATGTTGAACTACATGGTGAGGACAGGACCTGTGTGTAGAGGCCTGAGGATTTTGGAAGTTGAAATGAAGGGCGGATAATGAGTTTGTTTTAGTGTAAAAACTAACAGACCTGTATGTTGAATTGGTGAGGGTTGCAGGGTGTGTGTTTTTATATATTTTGGGTGTGTGAGTAAAGTATTGGAGGTAAATTTGGTGGGCTGCAAAGGAGCGATTTGTCGAGAGGCTGGAGGATCTTGGAGTTAAAATGAAGGGCGAACAATGAGTTTGTTTTGTGTGGAAACTAAAGGGCGCGGTGTGATTATGGTGGGGGTACAGGATGTGTGTTTATATTTGAGTGATTTTAGTGAGTATTGGAGATAAAATTGGTGGCGGGGTGTTTGTCGGAGGCTGAGGATTTGGAGTTAAAATGAAGGGGGAACAATGAGTTGTTTTTGTAAAACAAAGCTGATGTTGAATATGGTGGGGTTAGGCGTGTGTTTTTTTATTTTGGTGTTAGTAAAGTTGGGATAAAATTTGGTTGTGAAAGGAGTTTGTCGTGGGGTGCGGTTTGGAGTTAAATGAAGGGCGGTATGGGTTTGTTTGTGTAAAACTAAAGTGTAATGTTGAATTTGGTGGGTTAGGGTGTGTTACTTCTTATATATTTTGAGTGATTTTAGTAAGTTTGGAGATAAATCTGGTTGGCAAAGGAAGATTTGTCGTCAGAGGCCTGACACGGCATTTTGGAAGTTAAAATGAAGGGCGAAAAGAGTTTGTTTTAATGTCAAAACTAACAGGTGAATGTTGAATGTGAGGTGCAGGACTGTGTGTATATTTATTTATGAGTGTTTAGTAAAGTATTGGAGTTTGGTTGTGGGGTTTGGGGGGGTGGGTTTGGGGGGTGGTTTGTTTTGTGGGGGGGGGGGGGTTGGGGGGGGGGGGGGGGTGGGGGGGTTGGGTGGGGGGTGTTTTGGGGGGGGGGGGGGGGGTGTGGGGGGGGGGGGTGGGGGGGGGGGGGGGGGGGGGGGGGGGGGGGGGGGGGGGGGGGGGGGGGGGGGGGGGGGGGGGGGGGGGGGGGGGGGGGGGGGGGGGGGGGGGGGGGGGAATAGCTGCAATCAAGTCCATCAGGCCGCGATGATGCATCATGACAAGCAGAACATGGATACTGAGATGAAAGCCGAGACGACAGCCACGGCATCCGCCTGAGAACACTTTCTGTCTCTGCTGCTTCACTTTATTAGCTTCCTGTTTTACAATCCACACCACACACACACACACACACACACACGCACACACACACACACACACTGCACGGAGAAACAGAGCTTCTACAAGGTGTCTTAATGGTTTCTAAACATTTTTACACATGGAGTAACTCGACAGAGGTTAAGTCAGATTTTGAGTCGGTGATCATCGTGAGAAAATCTGCTACAAGCTGAAGATCTGAAACAACTCAGCTCTGTTTCATGGAGAGGTCAAAACTGCAGCAACAACTTTATTGTCAGACCAACGTGTTTCAGTTTCTGACAATTAAGTTGTTCTTTGTACAGTCGTTGCTGTTTTTGACCTATTCAGACCTTTTCTCTTCTCCGTGCACCTTCCCTGAATCCCCAGTCTGCGTTTACAGGTCTGTTTGAAGAATGTCTTCATAATACAGTTACAGCTAAACTAAGTTTTAAATGAGTGCTACATCCATATCAGTAAATGCATCCATCCATCCTCTTCCTCTTATCCAGGTCTGGTCGTGGTGGCAGCAGGTTTAGCAGAGAGTCCAGACGTTCTTCTCCTCAGCAACTCATCCCAGCTCTTCCCGGAGGATCTCGAGGTGTTCCCAGGCTACATGGACTAAGTAATTCCTCCAGCAGGTTCTGGGTCTGCACTCTGAACACCTCCAAAGGAAGGTACAGAGGAGGATCCTGATCCTGATGTTGAACCACCTCAGATGGATCCTTTCAACATGAAGGAGCAACGGCTCTACTCCGAGCTCCTCACCCTATCTACCCTGTGAGGCTGAGCCCAGACACCCGGCGAAGCAAGCTCATTTCAGCCATTTGTATCCTTGATCTCATCCTTTCAGTCACTACCCAAAGTTCATGACCATCGGTGAGGGTTGGAACGTAGATGGACTGAAAGATCGAGAACTTTTCCTTCAGACTTTATATCAAAGTAGTTTCTCAAAAGTCAAGCTTCAGCACAGTAACAGACATCTAAAAGCATCTAAAACAAAGATATAATTATGGATAATGAGCATCTACTTCCAGTTAGTTACACATTAGTGTAAGCAGATCATAAATAACTGTTAAAAATAGGAACCATATAGCGTCTGTGCCAAACAATCAACCTGACCTGATGTGCTGTGTGCAGGCACTGAGGAGACGGAGGACAAATCCACTGAAAGTCTTTTGTTCTGGGGCGGCGTTTAGCTCAGTTGGTAGAGCAGCCGCCCCATGTACGAAGGCTCAGTCCTTGCCGCGGCAGCCCAGGGTTCGAATCCGACCTGCGGCTCTTTCCCGCATGTTATTCCCCATCTCTCTCTCTCTCTCTCTCTCTCTCTCTCTCTCTCCACATTCCTGTCACTCTTCAGCTGTCTCTGTCAAAATAAAAAGCTTGAAAAGGCCAAAAAAATATCTTTAAAAAAAAAAAAGTCTTCAGTTCTCTCAGACTGCTCGAGTTAAACGTTGAGGTCAGCCACAGCTCGAGAACGACAAACAAGAAACCTTCATCAGAGTGTGTGCGCACTTCAAGTGTTGCTGCGCTTCTTTGGTAGTGAGGGAATGCGACCTCAGTACAGCACACACTCCAGTACCTGGAGAACTTGGTGAAACACACACTTATACTGACACAGCTACAAGCCATAGAGCCCTTCAACAGAACTACAGAAGCAGAGGATAAAAATGAGCCCAAAATATCAAGGTGTGACTCACACACTGTCGCCCACTAATCCTTTTCATGTATTTTGATTATTTGATGTCGTGTACGAGTTGTTTTGTTTCTATTTCAGGTCACTGTTTCACGTGTACAGTCATCATAGTTGCAATTTCTTGACTTTAAATTGGTGTCTGATGTTTATGTGTGGAGCCCAGAGAGACTATGCTACAGCTATGCTACAGAGTTTGTATGTGGGAAGCCGGTGAGGGATCAGGGTCCTTGCACACATCTGGTATGAATGGCATGATGGGTCAGAAAATAATGTAAACATACAATATACCCAAAATCACTGTGTATTGATATATTGTTATAGTATGCAAGAGGAACACGCTTCAGGTCAAACAGAAGCAGGTTTTTCTCTGGTCACAAGATTGTAACATCACCATTACAAAGGTCAGGTCAGTAAAGTATGAGGCCATTCTCTCTCTCTCTCTCACACACACACTTCCTCTATGTCTCTCTCTCATCGTCACCAGCCTCGGGCGCCCTGCTTCCACCACTCTGCACACACACCTCAGCAGCCGTATGCCATTAGGGAAGAGCCCACAGCAGCAATACTCATAAATATTGACTCGGTTTCAACATATCCCTCAGGAAGTGTTCGAAGCAGCAGCAGGTACTGCATTAGCACACCAACTGCAAACACAACTCACGGTCAATACCGACGAGCTGCCGCCGCTAAGCTAACTCGCTAAGCGTTTGTTCTTGCAGAAGGAACACGACGAGGCGCCGCGGCACACCGGCGGGAAGGCGAGGTGTTGTTACGGAAAATATTTAATTAGCAGCAGCGATGAACGTCTCCCTGGCTAATGATCACAGCCGACAGTAACGCATCTCGCAGGGTTGGAGGATTCCTTCAGAGGGGCGGCGTGTGTTCTCAGCACACGAGCAGGAAATGAATTGATGTGACACCTGGAGAGACCGGGCCTTCAGAGTCAGCCCGCTCCTCCTCAGCTGCAGTGTAATGTTATCAAATGAAACACAGCAGCACCTGAACACATTCAATTTAGTGGATCGGATTCTCTTCTGCCCCTATAGGTATGCTTAATTAAAAGTGTTTCCTCACCAACTGTGCAGAGATTATGTGCGGCCCTCTTTTAATCTGTCAGGAAAGTCTCTTGGTTTGAGCTCGTTAATCAATCTTATTCGGGTGTTAACTAATTACATTCGCCCATTCCAGAAGATCAGGAACAGTGAATTATTCAAGGCGAGGCTGATTTCCTGAAGGTTGGGGGAGCAGTCAGGTGGAAGAATTAAGCCATTTACTAATGAGAGAAAATGTGATTTGTTACCTCCACCGTGGTTCATCAGCTCCTGCTGAGCGGTGGAGGAGGGGCGGCCTCCAGCAGTCGATGCCTGGACTGCAGCGTGGGACTCTGCGATCGAGTCGAGTCTGCTTTAACGTTTTATCAACTAAATGCTATGTGCCAATAACCCACCCAAACATCACCATGGAGCGGCCGCAGGGTCATTCAATACACAAGAACATATTGTGACAAGCAGCGGCGGGCAGGGTTCGAATCCGACCTGTGGCTCTTTCCCGCATGTCATTCCCCATCTCTCTCTCTCTCTCTCTCTCTCTCTCTCTACACATTCCTGTCACTCTTCAAGCTGTCTCTATCAAATAAAGCTCAAAAAGGCCAAAAAAATATCTTTAAAAAAAAAAAAATGGAACAAGCAGTGTTACATTTACTCTACTGTCCAGTACATTTGTACACATCGACTTCACTGACATCCAAATGCAGTCATTGGATATCAGGAGGTGATTTCAGCTTCCAGTTCCTGCAGACTGCAACAATTTCTAGTTAAATCAGGAGTGAACCCAACAGCTGCACAGCCCACATGGTCACATCCCATCCTCAGCAAAGTTACAGTGTCTTTGCTCCAACCAACTGTACTCAGATCAGATCTCACTGCAAAGCTTTTAAATGAAATCAGACACATTTATACGAAGTTACATCCCACAAAGGTGTCGCTGATTAATCACCTTTTCTTAGATTTTTGACAGATTGAAGTCAAAAAGCGTTTTTACAGCACGAGTCCTTAACAGTGCCCTTCACCTGTCAATCACCACCATGCATCACACCTCATTTGCACAAAGTTGAACTCAGCTCAACTTTTTAAGTGTTGCAAAGTCACTGATGTCTCTCCACCAGCTGCCACACTCTGTCACGCCTCGTATTCCTGCACTCATAAGAAATGAATAAGCGCCTGTCGCTTTGTCTCATGACGCCGCTGCTGGTGTGAGCACACACACACAAAGACACGCTCAACATGAAGAACCCTGCATTGCCTTGTGGTTCCTGTAGGCTCTAAAAGTAGAACAGGAGTCAGAGCCTTCAGCTATCAAGCTCGTCTCCTGTGGAGCCAGCTCCCGGTTCTCCACATTTAAGAGTCGTCTGAAGACGTTAGCTTATAGTTCGAGCTGGCTCAGGTGATCCTGAACTGTCCGATAGTTATGCTGCCGCAGGTCTATAGACTGCTAGACATCCCATGATGCACTGAGCTCTTCCCTCCATCTGAACACATTCATGTCTCATCAATGCATGTTACTAACTTCTCATCAGGTTCTCATGGATCGTGGCTACACAGAGATCAGCGATTGGTCGAGCCTGCTGCTGTGGTCCTGCTTGACGTCCACTACTTCTACTATTATTATTATTATTATTATTATTATTTATTGTTATTATTATTAATAATAATATTTATTATTATTATTATTATTATTTATTGCTGCTGTGCATCTGTGTCTCTGAGGTTTTTCCTCGACATCGGCGACAAGTGCTCGCTCCTGGTGGGAACTGTTGAGTCTCTGTAGATAATATTATCTCCAGACAAACACAACAACACATGTGGCACACAACAGGAGACTCTCTGTGTCAGACAAGTTCTCACGTGTTGACTAAACTTTACAAACCGAGTCTCAGAATGACATCACAGCTCTGTGACATCACAGTTCTGTGACATCACAGTTCTGTGACGAAGAGTCCGTGCTAAGCTAAGCAGCTTAACTTTAGCGCCGATGCTCTGTGTTTAGATCCCGCCCTGTGTGAGTCATAACACTGTATTGAATGACATAAAAAACATAAAATAAAATGTTTTTACTTCATTCATTCATCTTTGTCTCACACACACACACACACACACACACACACACACACACACAGATACAAAATAAACTCAGGTCTGTTGTAGTAGATTCACAGAGACATTATGACAGCAACCAAAGAAAGAGGAAGAAGTGAAATGTTTTAGCAGAGCAGCCTGCAGGAGTGACACCAAAGTGACAGTTTAGCTATTAGTGTTTGTTCCATTCAGATGATTCGGGTGATACGCAGCATACTTCGGGCATTTCTTCCCACTGTGAGTCTCAAACTAACGGTTTCCTGTGTCGATGACAGATCATAAAAACATTTTTAAAACTTTGTGTGTTGACAAGAAGCGACTCAGTTGAAAAGCTCCTCATTACGGGAGGATGACTCTCCTCTTTGGAGCTAACTAAAGTAAATGTTTAACGATGTTGCTGATTGACTCACAAAAAGGGGCGACAGCTTGAATCTACAAGGAGGAGCGCCGCACGGCCATCCAAACAGAAATAACAAGGAGCATAATTTATTGATTGTTTTATTTTTTATTGGCTTCATTATTCAGGATTCATCTGACTTTAGCGCGTTATTGGTCCTGCAGCGACGGCAGGCTTTGTGCATTTTGTACGTTCCCTCATTAATAAGTCATCCAAACTGTTGTTGAGTATTGCCTAAACACTCCTCTCTGTAGTGAGATGCTAAGCACATAGCACATGGTGCAGAGAGGAGCTGAGGGCCTTCAAGGATTCCCACTCCTTCAGAAAACAGTAAATAATACATCTTAGTGGATTTGAGGGAGAAACAACACATTTTGCAGGAGGAAAACATCATAATTCAAATATATGTGATGTAACAGGCCACGGCAGGCGCACAAAAGGGATAAAATAAATGCTAAAAAACGGTATCAGTGGAGTTTCATGTTGTCATTACCAGCAGAGATAAGTGTGCTGTCCTCTCCAGTCTAATATATAATGTGCTCGGTCCTCCTCTTCCTCTCCTGAGCTGTTTCAGCTGCTGCATAATTGAATGTGAAAACAGTGTATTATTCTGTCTGCAGGGAAGGAATTGAAAAACATCAGAAAGCTGAGAGATGGAATAACATTTGGAGCCGGGCTGTGTTTTTTTATTTATTTGTCTCTTTATTTTCGAGCCTGACCACATCACTGAGCAAATGTAACCCACATATCCAGACTGCTGGAGCGTGACCACGTCCTCCGCTGTCTCTGCAATCCCAACAACTGTCCTGATTTATTGTCATTCCAGCAGATACGAGGATTCAGAGACGCTTATACATTTTTCACCCTGAAGAGTGGGAGGCAAAGGCGAGGCGACGGTTCTGTTGGTGTCTCTGACTCCAAACGCGGGCCAAGAACAACGAGCTCGCGTCGGCTCGGATGTCATGTCATCCTTTCATTGATTTTATAACTCGGGGGTGGGAAAAGGAGACGGCGAGGAGGAGGAGGAGGTTAAAGACTGGCGAGACAAACCCGAAACTTGTTGAACTCATCCAAGTATTTTGATTGGGCGGGCCGGTCTGGTTGTCACGACTGCCGCGGCCTCGTGGTTGTGTGTTTTGATTTAATATCAAAGGTAATCCATGAAATTTTGGATCCTTTGAACGTTTCCTCGAATCCCTCGTGGACTCCGCTGCGAGACACGAGCGTGTGAATTAATCCAGCGTGTCGCTTCCTTAAGTGGACAACAGCCAAAATAAACTCCTTCAGTTCTCTCTATGTTTTCCATGCGTTGTGTATTTAACTTTACTCGACATGCAGAGCTTGTAAGTAGTTTTTCAAATGTCGCAAAGATATTTAGTGTGCTGAGAAATAAATTCTTACTTTCTTACTACTCTCCATGTTCTCGGGGAAGCCCGTGAAGACCTCTGGACCTCAGCTGCAGAGCCGCAGAGGACTGTAGAAGTTCTCCTCCCCGACTGCAATGGCAGTGATTAAAAATTTCTGAGGCAGATGGTGATGAATTTTTTAACTCTTCTCCTGGCAAAGACAAGTTTTTGACTTCATTTATCAGCAACACACGAGCAGCCTGAGACTCAGGAAGGAGGCTGAAACTCGTCGACTGTATTTGTTTGTTTCGTATAGTGAGCGGCTGATGTGACACCTCACCTCGCTGAAGTCTGCACGAGGCTTAAGCACATCTCCAGAGTTAATTAAATCACTTGCTGACAACATTATTAGCACTGGGGATTGTTTGTGTTTGCTGAATATTGATTTCATTTCTCAAAGTAATATTTCTGCAAACAGACATGAAGATATTTTTGTTAAACTCGGAGAAGCTGACAGTTGACCCGACAGAAACAAGAAGGAAACATCCCTCGTCTCTGCTCTGTCAGAGCCTCTCTGGTTTAAGGATTTATTTGAGAACTTAGTTTTATCAGTTCTGGCTGTAAAAATAGCTGATAATATTGCTGACTGGAGTTTCAGTTATGTACAATATACTTCAGGGAGCGAGAGCTATACTGAGGGCAGGAGTAATCTAATTGAATTCAATCTCAGTCATCACAAAAAAAGTTTTTGGAAAGTTGAAGCCAGAAAGGTGAGAAAGAAGAAACTAGTTACACGTTACAAACACCGACTTCATTAACTCATCGCTGACAGTCTATCAGCGTTCTACAGTTTATATCACACGTCCTGTCTGCATGTTTGAGCCTCAGACGACGAGCCAGTGTCTCTTTTTTAGTGGATCTCAGATCTGGTTAGCTCGACTTTGGACTTCACTCAGACAACATTTGACATTTTTGCACATAATGTGTGTGAACATGATACACATTGAGTGATAGTCCAGAAGTTTTCAAAGGTGAATGGAAAGCTCTGAGAGGTGTGCTCGTGATGGACATTCATAATTCAGAGCCTGATTTCTGCTTTAAATTAAAACACATTATATATTATGGATGGGCATTACATATTATAATTGCAATATGGAAGAGCTGCAGAAATACATTACTGTGCATGGACTGATTAACACATTTATGACTCATTGATAAGTGCATGATTGTTTCTCCTCTTTAAGAACACTGAGATGGCAGGACTCTCAGTTATGAAATATTCTGAACCATTTTTCCATCAGCAAAACTGATTTAGTTTTGTCTGCATGTTCCCACTCACACGTGAATTTTGTACAAGTTCAGATTCAGTTCGGTTGTTTTGTTGCGGAGCACCCGGACAAAAGAACGTGTAACAGCCACATCAAATCTTTTCCTCAGGTACGTCTTTACTAACCCGCCTGCATGTAAACTCTTTAATTCCATTCCACGCTCTCTGCGGAGGCGGTTTTTTTTCTTAAAAACAGCCGACCACGCTGCTAACAAGCCTTTAAAAGAACATTATGAATTATAATTTGAGAACATTATGTGCTAATTTCTCCAGGGGTAGCTCCGCTAGCCGGATTGTGCCGAGCTCTGTGTGTGAGGCCATTTTTGCTTCGTCTCCATACACACACACACACACACACACACACACACACACACACACACACACAAAGTCACCGTAACATTTCTCAGTGTGCTGCTGCAGCCTGTATTTTCATGATGTGGTGAGTGGGAGCCCAGTGGACCATGCTGGCAAGTCTGAATCATTCCAGTCATTTTTAGTCTTAAGCATTATTCCAACAAGGAAGACACTTATTACCACAGTCAGGCCGCTTCTACTCAGTCACATCCCCTGGCACATTATTCCATGAATGTGGTTTTTGAAGCTGCACACTCATGTAGACACAGTACATACATAACCCATGAGGAGTGGGCAGGACACGGGCATGCACGCATGCATAAACATACATGATCCACACAGACACACTCAAAGACACACAAAGACACGAGAGCCTGCACACACCACCATTACAAAGCTATCCACCACCGCAGCGAGTCCCTCACAGCTCGCCACGGGAGGCAGATGTATACATTTACTGCCTTTGGAACGGATCAGTCACGGAGAAACGCTGCACCAAGCGTGGAGGCAGTGAAGCTAAATGACTTCAAACAGTGCTGTTTTCACACGGCTGACCACTTCTGCAACCACAGACAGTCCACTTTGTTTTCTGTGGAGCAGATTTACATACTCAGACGTGTAGTTGTTTATTTCCACGTCCAGTTCCACATCAGTGGCAGCCATCTTGGTGCTTTACAAAACGCATCAACGGCCAATAAGATCGCTCTCCTCTGTGCACCTTAGAGAGATGGTTGTGATTGGCTGGATGGAGGCCAGAGCAAATAAAGCACGAGCTCACAGATTTGTCTGGTTACGATGCCGTAAATGAGAAACTTATTCAAGGCTGCAACAACAATCATCTTCATGATCAGGAAACATGTCCAATGTACAAACAGACGTCTTTTAACGTCTCCAAATACTTTGTTCAAAACACAAAAATGTTCATCTACCAAACAAATAAAGATCTTCATATTCAAGAGGCTGGGAAAAAGTATGAAAGCAAATACTATAAAATATTTGCCAAGTAATCGATGAATCAAACCATTTACAAAATATGAGTACTGTTGAATGCACGAGGATCATTCAGTGGTGTTCTCTTGTTCTCTGTCTCTCTTCTTTAAATAAAAATATCTGGATGCTTTCAGGTTGCTAATTAACTTGTGTTAGCTTGTTAGCAGCACTATTTTCAAGAGGAGGTTCAACACAAAGGGTCGTCAATTAATCAAATCTAACAAAGAAAAAATAACGAGCTCAACGCGGCTGATAACTGCAGGTGGTAAGCTACGTGTTGATTCTCAGAGGGATTAGCAGCAACAGCATCTCTCTCAAAGAAGTACATGTTGTAACAACATGATGAAAATCAAACCTTCAGTATGGATGAAGACCAAAAACACATTTGACACAGTGCGACATAATCTGATCTTTGACTCTGAGCTTTAATTCAAGCTCCAGTCACGCTTGCCTGCCGTGCTGCTCGAGCTCGCAGTGATTACAGGCCGGACGGTGGTCTGCTGTCTGAACGTCTTCTTGCTCTGTGCGTTTGTCAGACGTACAATTAAAAACTCAGCGAGTAACCATCACACTTCTGTGGGACGCTCTTCACCACATTCATGGTGATCTGTGATTAACATCCCGTCTTTACTGATGACTGTTGTGACGGGGAAATAAAGGTGTGAATGAAAGAATACAAACAGTATCGATGTCTTTAAAGCGTATGAAAGTATTTACAAGCAGCAGAATAAATCACTAAATCACTTCACTGAGGAGTGAGCTGTACGGAACGTACTGTAAGCCTAAACTAATGTACACATTCTTTACTAAGCTTCCTTAAATTCAGTGTTAAATTATCTCTAGATGTCCTTTATGCAAAGAAGACAACACGTTCTAACATCGAGGGAACGGTCTATCCACTTCCTCTGATGTTAGCTCGACATTTACATTTCATGAATGTCCAGATGACTTTTGTCTTCGCTGTGATCGACTGGCTGACACTGAATAAGACCTCCTGACAGCTTAAATGCCACCTACTTCAGTACAAAGAGCTCACAGAGATCATGTGAACGTAGAGTCCTGTGAGTCACAGCGAGTGGGAAAATCTTTTGTGAGCCGAGCTGCAGGTACAATTTTCACCTTCAAAGCGCGAGTCTCGAGTCTTCAGTTCACGCTGAACACGAAGAAAGGTGTTTAGCGAAAAATGTGTCGTGGAAAAAAAAAAAAAAAAGCTCATTCTCGCTAAACTACATTTTCAATTTGGCGCATGTGTGCTGCTATCGCGAGTGTGCTAAAAGATTTTAACATTCATTAAATCACACGCTCCTGCAGAACGTGTGACATCCATTTCCTGCAGAGAAATGTGCTTTTAAACCCCATTTGGATGTGCGTAGCACTGATAACAGCAGGAGCTCGGCCAAGTTTGAAGGTACGCTGCTTCTAATGGCAGATTAAAAAAGTGCAAGCTTGCATCTCTCTCTCTCTCTCTCTCTCTCCCCCCCTCTCTCTCTCTCTCCCTCGGATAGTTCATTACTCAAAATGACCTGACAAAATATTTCCACTTGTCTTCAGGTAAACTGATCATATTAGATAAATTCTGCAGTGTAACATTCAGACTCATTACAGGAAGCAGTGTGACCTTCATTCAGTGAAGTGAAGGCTGGATCATATTTGACTTTGATACCTGACACAGGAGCTCCATTCATCATCATCATCATCATCATCATCATCATCATCATCATCATCATCATCTCTATCTTTATTATTAAAAATGAAAAGGGAGTTGCTAGCAGCTAGTTATCATAACCTTTAAGCCTCTTTTAGCTCCTTGTTTTGGCTTTGCATCACATCTCTAAGTTTGCTGTCGCTGCTGATGAGCATCGACCCTGAACGCGTCCCTTTTTTAAACGATTTTACCGAGCGGTGTACGTCGTCTTTTATTAACATTAATGTGTCTAACACTAAAGATGGCGTCCTCTCTTCTGCCATCATAGATGGTCAAGCTGTGGATGTCGTGGAACAATACAAACACCTCAGCGTTATCATCGATGATAAACTGACGCTGACGCTGAGTCAAGACTTTTAGGAGAACGTTTTTTTGAGACTGTTCTTCCATTTGCTCTTGTGAGTTGAAATATAAAAACAGGTTACAGTACAGAACCCTCTCGCTGAGTTAAATACCTTGTATGAGACTAAAGAAACCAAAGAAAGACTGAGTCAGTCCTGGTCGATTCGGCCGACCTAAATGTAAAACAAACAGACACAAAAACTCCTCTGTTCCAGCTGCTATGGGCCTTTTTAATAACAGAGAGTGAAGTGTGGAAGTGTGTTAATCTGTGTTTGCTGTTTGTGGTCCTGCTGCTGCACAACAAATCGGCCCTCAGGGAAGATTCCTTGAACCTTTATCACATTTACAGTTTAGATCACTCATCAGCTGTTTCCAGCAAACTGCCTCTGATTTACACGCTGTGCATGCACTGCAGCCGCCTCCGCTGGACAAACTCAGCTGATTGGGCAAAAGTTTCAGCTCGAGAAGTGAAACAAAGAAGGGACGAGTGCACGACAAGTGTAAGCTAGTTCTGAGTAGTTTGGCTGGTTATCGACGTGGTTGGCAGGTGGAGCTGTGACACGACGGAGGCGCTATTAAGGTACTTTAAAACACTTAGAGCCCGATAGCTGCAATTTGCATCAAAAATCATCGTCTACTACTCCATGGAGAAATAACTGAGTCAAAGCTGAACACACAGACATGATAGACACTATTTTAGATTCAGTGTGACTTACACTGTCACAAATACATTTCAGCATGTCCAGAAATCCACTTAGAAAAGTCTTGAGAAGAAAAATGTTCTTCAGTATGCAGTGAATCTGTCTGTACATGCACAGGTACAAAGAGGAACTGCTGATGTCTAATTCAGCTTTAAATTCAATAGATTCCGTGTCCGTGAATGGACAAATCATCCCGAATCACTTGTTTGTTTCATGCATCGCTCCACCGTCCATTCAAACTAGAAGAAGTGCTCTCATTACACGGCCGTGCTATTAATAGCAGCCATGCCATTAATCCAATCACGTATGTCCATCATGCAGCTGTACACCGTCATTACAGCGACGTCTCAATCATCATCATGAAACGTCATTTACAGCACTTATACTGAAGCACACTGTACAAAGTGTTCATAGATGCTGGAATGTGAATTCAGGGTAAGAATGTGAGTTTGATTGACGCACACTGCAAATAATGTTTTAATAAAAGGTTTCCTGTCTCACCTTATGTCATCACATCACCTGCAGCTGTCTCTGGTGTCCACCTGCTCTGAAGTTTATATGTAGAAAAAATGAAAGCAGTTATCTGTTCTTAATTCTGCAGTAACAGTTCAGTGAACTGAAGTGAACCACGTAAGAATCAGCTTTCTTTAGCTCTTTAAAATAATATTTGACGATGATATCCAACATGTTTACAGCTATGTGTTTAATACCCCGCTGAGAGCGCAGACTTAAATGTGACTGATCTGGGAACTGCGTGCTCGCTGCCGTCTGCAAAAAACAATGCAAGTTTCTTTCTGTTGTTTCTCTGAACGGGGGGAGCTGCACAGTTTGCAGCGACAGATAAAGCACACGGCTTTAGACTGATGATTGTCTGTCTGTCAGTGTGATATCTGATGAAACTGAGTCCTGAAATATTTATCCACGATGTGTTTGAACGCTGAGCAGTGTTTGGTTCATCGTGATAACCAGTCCTACCTTTATTAGCAACTGATCACAGCTGTTTCACATCTGTTATCAAGGCGAACATCAGGAAGGAAATAAAAGGTTTGAATCCCGTTTTCTCCTCGTTAAATCATTTCCATATTCTTTCACAATGCCTGTGGGCTCCATCCCAACAGAGTCACTAAAGTGTGAGTTGAGGATTAGAATATAATCTCTGACTCCTTGCAACTTCTGTGCAGAGCTATCGTTTCCAACCGCACAGGAAAGGTTTTTTCTTCCTGTTGGTGGCGGGCCAAATCCATTGTGTTTCCATTTTTCAACCTCTCCTGCTGCCCTTATCCAATTCAGGGCTTATGATTGTAATACTAAAACAGAGCGAGTTGTCAAAGCAGAAACAGCGATGATGAATGCCCCGCTGCTCCGTGTGCTTGTTTGTTTTGGGGTGGAGGGGGGAGAATTGAATTTTATGCTTACTTGTTGAGGTGCATTTTCTTGACCGCAGCCGCTCTGCTGTACTCTAGCAGGCAGCATTGATTAAATGGAATAGTTCTGTTATCTGGATAAAAAGGGGAGAAACGCGAAGACGATAGTGGGCAAGGGAAAATAATGAGTTCTTTCATCTCGGCAGTGAGGGCGTCGGCGTCGCTCAGACTTCCCAGAGAGATGTACACAGCTTAAGGAAACGTTTAATTAGAAAATGTCAACCTTGTGTCTGCGCGCTATGTGCGCTGAATAATAACATTTATGATGTGAATATGACAGCACATCCTTTCGGCTGCTTTCAGACCAGCTCAAAGACGTGCAATCAATTGATTCTGAAGAGGGAGAGAAAATAATTAGCCGCCTACGTTACTGCCACCGCTCTGAAGACAAGGAGCACGGATGGCGCTGGATTTTTAACATATTTTACATCTCATCAGAGGATGTGACGGCCTCGTCCTGCACCAGAAACTATGTCCGTCCATGTGTGTGTGTGTGTGTGTGTGTGTGTGTGTGTGTGTGTGTGTGTAACAGGTACCTGGTGTGAAAGTTGCAGAAAATAAACAAATCCAGTCAGAAGCTGTTAGTCAGAGCGACTCATGGGGATGATGTTTGGTCCAAAAACAGCACACGCTTCACAAAAATGTTATTACCCGACGGTCATCATCCCACGTGTGAATTATTATTCAGTATATTATATTAAAACTCCTTCCAAGAACTTTCCTTTGATAGAAAAACTAATATATATGGAATAAAACTAAATTAACATGGAGGAGTAAACAGTGAGGACCCCTGCGCCTCCCCCTGCGCCTCCTTCATTAAGACACAAAGTGTTCAGTCTGCACCTGCGTCAGGGTTTGATCATGACCTAACGTGGCTAATTGTGCTGACTGCTGGCAAACTCAATGCTTTTTCCTCAACATCAAAGCTAAATCTGGATTCCCAAAAAAAGACGGAATGAAAGGAAAGAAGTCGAAAACAACTCAGGACGTATTTGAAGGCAGCAGAAAGGTGAGCCTGCTAATGTTTTAAGACCGCTGTAAGTTAATACAGCTGCTTGGTGTGTGTGTGTGTCGCAGTGTGTGTGTGCAGCTTAGCGCCTTCAGATCTGATGGTGTATTTACATAACGCTACAGGAGAAACTAATGAATGTAAATTATCAGTGTGCATGGACAGAAGAGTGCAGAGGGCAAAAGCTGGATTCATATAAGTGCAGCAGGAACATTAATATTTATGTAAAGTGATGCAGAATTGATGTGTCAATTTAATACCGGGCTAATAACGTTGTCACTTCATCGTGCTGCGATACATTTTATTCATCCGGCTTCTGTCTGAGAGTCCAGAGTGCGGACCGAGTCAAAAGAAGTTCACAGAAGGCCAGAAGTTTGTAAAAACACATCCTGATATCGGAAAGGCTTTTTTCCTCCCGTCTTTGTGGACGCCTGGTCGTGCACCTTCAGTGTGGTAATTGTATTTGCCTTTCAGATCCACGAGGGCGTCACACAGGTAAACGCTGCTTCCTTCATCTGCCTCGTTAATCCTTGCTAAAACACACATAGATCACAATTAATGGGAGTCGCCTCTGATCTCTCTCAATCCCATTTCATCCACTTAGCCGAGGCGACTCCGTATGAACCGGTCCCTCTCGGAGACGCTCTGAAAGTTTGTTTTAGATTTTGGATTAATCGAGTCTCTTACAAGGTAAAGGCCTTCGAGGAACCTTCAGGGGTTCTTCAGAGGGTAACCACACGGGGACTTCACAAACCTTCCTTCATTAATGATTCATGAAATCCAGAGGGACTTCTGCAAACCACCAACATGTAGAAAGACTGAAATAAGCACATTTTTCAGGTTAGCACACTTACAATAACAGATTTTTTAAAACTTAGATTTGGAAAATGTGCTTTTCACTGTACCGAAAGTTCAACGAGAATATCGAGGGCAAATATCGCTTTGAACTTGTGCTGAAACTATTAGCTGCCTGCCTGACTAACAGTGTCCGGTTTGGGAACATCAGGATTGCATCTCTGCTGTTTGCATGATGTGGTTCTGTTGGCGTCATCATGGATCGTGAACCTTCAGCACGCACTGAGGCGATTTGAGTGTGAAGTGGCCGGGATGAGAGTCAGTTCTGAGTCTTCAAGGTTCATGGTTCTCTGCTGGAAAACAGTGGATTGTTCCCTCCGGGCTGGGAGCGAGTTGCTGCCCCAAGAGAAGTAGTTCAAGTATCTCGGGGTCTTGTTCACAAGTGTGATGGGAAAATGGAGCGTGAGATGGACCGGCTTATTGGTGCGGCGTCTGGAGTACTGCGGACGCTGTACCGGACCGTTATGGGGAAGATGGAGCTGAGCCGGAAGGCGAACAATGCCAATCACAGAGTTCCAGCATCTCGTGTCAACATTAGCTGTTTCAGTCTGTTTGAGGAGGAGATATTTCGAACAGGTTTTCTTGGGCGCTCAGAAAATGTGACGATCGTTTTTCACCAATTTATAGACCGAACGTCCAATTAAACAGAAAAAATAACTGCCAGATTGATTTTAAAAATGATTATAAGAAGCTAAACAATTAGCAATGGAGCTGGGACTGCCAAGTTTTCACAATGAGTGGGCTAATGGTTTCCTGATAATCATACTGAATTTCACATTCATGCAGCCAAACATCTTGATCAAGTTCAAGCCTATTTCTGTTTGGCTTGAGCCAATCAGCAGCGTCCATTCCACCAACAGTCTACATCTCTCAGGACATTTGAAAAAGTTATAAAGTTATTTTCAACTTACAGTTGAGTCAGTGTCATCTGCATTTGTTGCCATTTCTGCAGCGTTTTTCGTGGATGTACAGAAGTCTAGAATCTGAGGTTATCACTGACTATGTAACCAATACTGGAAAAAGCAATGCAGTTTATTTATTATCATTTCTTTCTACAGTAGCAGTCTGTCCTCTTACAGCCTTTCAGTTAAGCCAGGCTAAACACGTTCCACACAAACAGACTGGATCCGTATCGATCTTCTTACCTAACTCGGGGTAAAGATATCCAAAACACAGATTTCTCATAATGTGGAAGCAATCCTTTCGGGGGCTCCTCAGCCCTTTGGAGATCTTTGATGACCCCCCGATGAACCCCAGTTTTGTAAAGTGTGTTGTTGCCAGGCACAGTCTGCTCCACTGGCCTCTAAAACCAAGTTAAACATGGCGACAGTGTGAGGTTATTTATTGCCTCCATAAAAGCTGGTGAGTACGAAAGAGAAGATGGAGGACAGGCTGAGAGACGGAGCAGCTGCAGGCTCGGCTTTCTGAGAGGCCGTAGTTTGTTATCAGACCACAATCGAGCATCACACAAATCAAAGCGGGAAGCTACACAGGAGGGATAAATTCACACACACACACACACACACACACACACGCACACACACGTACACACACACATGCAGCACAAAACACACAGTCAGATGTAAGTGAAGAGTAACAGACGGTCACCTAAAAGGTTTTACTTGCAGGGAAGCACACATAATCACAAGGACACACACCTACAGACAAACATGATGCACACACACACACACACACACACACACACACACACACACACACACACAGTCAGTATGTGATTCATTGTGTACTAACAATTTCACACTTGCCACAGGCATGCGCACACAAATACACATTCATACATGATGGCGCAGTCAAACAAGCAAGAATATATGAACACAAAACATGTGCATGTACACACACACACACACACACACGGCTCTCCCTTTCATACAAACACTCACTCATTCCGTCTCAGCCGATTCTGTGGCCCAAAACACAAAAAAGCAGAAACCAGTCTCTGTTCAGCAGCTGATAGCGAGCGCATCAACAGCCTGAAGACGATGAAGTTCAGCTGAGGTTATTGGCTTCCTCTCTCTTCTCTCTGTAGTGTCGTGTTTTTAACTCATAGTGCGATGGATCGGCCTCAGAGGAACGGGCGTCAGGTTAGCTTTGCAGGTAGAGTTTAGCTCGTTACATCCTGAGCGCTGCTCCTGGTCCATCTGCAGCATGAGCGGCTGATACGACACAGTTCAGGATGCAACAAGGCTCAAACATTATTCACACTTTGAAATGAGCGAGGAGGCTGCAACGAGACAACGAGACTGCACAGCAGGGGGCCTCAACATGGAGGGCCAGAAAAAGGTAATCCAGGAACCAAAGCTGAACCCGGTGCCACGTTGGTTTGCAGATCAAATACATGCAACCGCTCAGCACACAAGCTGTTTCTCTCAAATACACACAAATAAAAATGGGAAAGTTTTGCACATGAAGCCGTCATGGATTAAAAATCCATAATGGAGAAATAATTTGTCTTTATTAAGAGCAGCAGGAGAAGAAAATGCTTTTTGTGCCACAGGGGACGTATGACAGTTACCCATGTGTAATATTCTTCCGGGTCAGACGCCCAGTGCTGATTTCTCAACGACAATTTAGTTACGTCTTTTATGGCGAGTCAGTGACAGAGCTCTGCAGATTTTACATCCTGCTCCGACTCCTTCAGACATAAAGGAGAAAGCACACGTAATAATCCTCCCAAACATCTGTAATCTACATATTCTAGAACACACACTGGTCTCAAAGTTTTGCCCCTCGAGCTTGCGACACACACCGAGTCCCGCACCATCACAGTGTAAACACACACAGCACCACACAGCCCTGCAGCCGCCCACACAGCATTTAATTAGCTCACACATAACCATTTAATTCAGCCTCGGCTTCTCAGCGCCCCAGAGAAAAATATGAACCTCACGCCACGAGGCAGCCGGCGTCCGGCCAGCGTGGCTCCCCGACAAAGCCAGGTACTTCCTTATAAACGTCAGCAGCATCCTGTGCCTCGAACCACACGGCCACAAACGCTGTGTGATCTGATGTGTTCAAACAGTGATTCCAAGCTCCAGTCCCTCACCAAACAAATAAAACATCTGATCTAACAAATACCCAAAGAAATATTTCACGGTGTGATAGTTTTAATATTAAAATTGTGCGTCTAAACATTTTAAAAACAGAGCAGACGCCAAACAGCAGGTGTGTCTCACTCAATGACGGTGTAAAGAATGGACAGAGCACGATGTTCATTCGCTGTAAAGGTGTTCAAATAAAGCCAACTGTAACGACACCCACCTGTCAATCAAAGCATCCACGCTCTTAATCCTGCATAACTTTAAGCCTTAATATAATCTGAACAGGTGAGTTGTATATAAATTCACCCTCAGTACAGTTGTCATGAACGGGGAAATTAGCTATAGAGACCAAAACTGTTTTTTGTACCAGGCTGTAAACATGTTTATTTCTGCTGTGAAGTTGGACATTTGAACATGGGGACTTATGGAGACTGACTCACCTCTGGAGCCAGCCTCAAGTGGACGACAAGAGGAACTGCAGTTTGTGCCTTCACGTCACAGACATGGAGGTTTCAATGCAGGAAGAAGGACTCAGGTGAGCTTCCCTCCTCTTTATGATGGAGCATCACAGAGATGTTTGTATGTTCAACAGTGTAATCTCAGCAGTTTAACACTTCAGCTTGTCCTCTACGCTGGAGTCTTTGTGTACCGCACACGTTACCTTTTACTGCTGAAATACGACAAACACGGATAGCAGGCCAATTACCTGTTATGTTTGTGAGGCAGAAATCATGAGCAGAAGTTTCAGACTCTTTGTTCCAGCAGGTGGACGTCCTGCCTCGCAGAGTTTTATCACACAATGCAGCGAGAGAGCTCCAAAACTAAACAGCTGTTGTCAGGTACGTCCCGTCCACGAAGATAAAATAAACTCGCTGACTGCAGAGAGTCCACGCGAACGCCCCGACTGACCGACAGTTTGTCTCAGCTCGTAACAGTTCACAGTCAAACAGGAAGAGCACGGAGGGAGACACTGTAGTGATTGGTGCTAATGATGTTTACCACATGATGGCCTCACAGTCAAGTGTGCGCACACACACACACACACGCACACACACACACACACACACACACACACTCTTTGATGTTCACACTCTGTCAGATTTCGGGCTTGTTTCATTTTTAACGCAGGAAGCGTCTGGCTGGAGTTTGAACAGCACCGCAGTGTTCGTGTCACTCTGCCATTGTTACTGTCAGCTGATAAACAGCATCATGTTACAAACCCACACCCAGACCTTCCATATTTAAATAGAACACAGTTTAATTGGCTCAAAGGTGTTTATTAATTCACTTTTCTCCTAAATAATGACGACAGACACTCGATGAGCAGCACAGTCAGACTGTGAATCGTCACTACAGGAAATGTGATGTGTTGTCATCAAGATGAACGTACACAGCTCAGACATATGAGAGCTCTGTATGTTGAATACATTTCCCACTCAGGCCATCATAGTTTCTCCTTCACGCTAGGAAGGAGAGGGTGAAGCGAAGGGGTTGCAATCAGCAACTACATCTGTGGATACCACTAAATCCTAAAAACCTAAAGACAAAAGGTTCATGCAGCTTTTAGTTTAATCTGAATCACGTGTCTGAGTGTCTGATCTACATGTAGGAAGTCTTCCTGCTCAGTGTTCAGGGTAGAAATCTCCTCTAAATATAAAATCTAATAAACAATGATGATGTTCATTTATACCTTGAAGTGTTGCAGTACATGAAGAAGACTTATGGGCTTTTAATGATGATATTTTGTTATTTTTTAAAGAGAGTCTGAGGCAGCTGTCACACTGCGAACATCGTCTCACCTCAGGCTGTGTCTCATTAGCATGGCAGACGCCTCCTTTTAGATAGAGGGAGCGAGCCAGCCTAAACCACTTCACAGAGAGCCAATCTCTCGCTCCTGTTTCGCCACAGTAGCCCGTCACCTGCTGCCAAGAAGCCTTTCGAGGGGATTTTTCCTGCTCCACTGATGCACAGAAAGAGAACTCCCCCGTGGGTTTGCCTGCCCACTTTTCATGGTGGAGGATGTTTCCTTTACACAAGAGCCTCACAGAAATTACCTGACTTAATAAGGAGACACCTGAAGGGGGTGAGTTTGTTCTAAATGCTGCATGTCTTTTCTGGTTTTTGACTGAAGACAATCTGTGAAAATCGTTTTCATTGTTTGATGTTGCAAACCTTTTTTGGAAGAAATTGGTATGAATGTGATTTAGTAAAACAACTTTGCTAACAGCCAAACATCAACAAGGTCACCAACAGCAGACATAGCAGCCAGCTAATATTACTGACTAGTCCAACAGCAGTCAGCCCAGCTCGGCGTCTGTCTTTCAGCCTTTTATTTCACCAAGCTCTCACCAACCACTAAAAGTCAGTCCCAGATTTACTCTTGTCCGGCGGCTTCTTGCTCGCTCACTCTCTCCTTTTCTCTTCTTAGCTTCCTCCGTCAACGTCCTCTTCACTCTCTTCTCCTCTGCCATTATGTCCATAGAGGCTGCTAAAGCTGGAACTGCTCCTCTGCAGCACTGAAGACAATACACAACCTTCTATCGAGGCTACAACCTGAGCATCGAGCACGTCTTACGTGAACTCACGTTTCACCGGCGCCGGGTAGTACAAACAAGGGAAAATAGATTTTGATATGAGTTTTATGACATGTGAACTGTAAATGTGAAATCTGCAAACTAACTGCACACGTTAGACAACTAAAAAGTATGATATTCCATTTCATGTCATGTCGTGGAGGAGAAGCAGAAAGTCTTACTGCCCTGCACAGTCCAGTACAATAACCTAATGAAGCCTGAAACACGAGCACTAATGTGAGACAACATTATCGTACATGCAGAGGTCGTCTGACTTTTAATCAGATTCAGCTTCATTTTATTTAAAGATCAGTGGCTGAAATGAACTCATGTACGGAGGAAAGAAATCAATGCATGAATTTGTGCCCACAGACTTAAAAAAAAAAAAAAAAAAGGATTTGTTAATTAATTAATCTTAATTAAATGAATGGTAGAATTTGTTCGGGTGCGGTGAGCTGAAAAAATGGAAACGGGATTCTTTAATTTAATTGAAAGTTTTTCTTAATTCAGATTAAACTCCCTGAGCCACACATCTGGGCTTTGGGGACTTTTATTTGGAGCGAGGTGGTGACCTCCTCCACCCCCCCCTCCACCTTCACCGAGGCTGCTGACGGTGTTCATATGAGCCTCTGTGATAATGTCAAAAATCAGGCGGTATCCATATTTTTCAATGAGACCTCGATGACACAGAGCTGGAGCCATTTTACAAACTGAACTAAGAATAAATGATTGGAGAACTGTTTTATTCACCAAGTACAACGTCCAGTGTGCACACAGGACTGCGTCTTGCTGGCAGTGTTACATATTTTCGGGCCGTGATGAGTGACACGGCACATCACGCACATGTGACTGAGGGATTAAAGGATTTCATAAAAAACGGAGACATTCTTACAGCCGGGGATATATACATCCCTGCCCACCAGGTGGAGAGACACGTTAGGAGGCAGAGCAGTGAAGCGAAGCAGCATCAGTGCTAAGCTTCACGTGTGTGTGTTTGTGGTGTGAATGCATGTATGGGATCTGTGTGGGTTGTGCATCGGTGCGTGTTCGTGTCTGAATCATCCCAAAGCTGAACATGATCAAAGCCGAGATGGACTGAGACAGACAGACAGACAGAGATGGAAACAGTCCAGTGCTTGCATTAGATGCTCTGCTGTCATTGGATATCAGACAAACAGCTGATAAGATGCAAACTCTGGCAGTCGAGGTGCATTTAAAGGTAATGACGGCTCAAAAACCAGCTGCTCTCACTCTGCCATATTTGAAAACATAAGGCATGCTTCTCCCCCGCCGTGCACTCCTTTGAATGGTGCACATCTGGGCACGTCTTTGCCGCGTTCGTGCCGGTGTGTTGGGTTATGTAACATGGCCTGCAGGTTGCCAAGAGATAGAGCGGCAGAATAATAACCAAAACATGTTTATTTCATTCTCAGTGCTGGCAGGAGGCTTTACTCAGGCTGGAAGCTGGTGAGGGTTACACACTTCTCTGCGAGAAGGTTATGTTCAACCAGGCCGGTGCTGACTGTGCAGCTTTTGCCAAAACGGCAGTTTAAATACACGAGAACCAGAGAGGCTTCCTGCTGCGATGGAGTCCGCTGGTGTGTTCGAGTCATTAGTAATAAGTGCACTCAGATTTCAGTTTTTCAGTGTTTTGTGTTTTTTATTACGAAGAATGAACAAAGAACCAGTCAGTCAACTGAGTCAGAGCCGGTCAGGACTTTAATGATGCTGGTGGGGAACTGAACAGAACTCAAACAAGCGTTTGTAACCGTTTTCTTAAATCTTATCTCAAGTTTTTTGTGTAGGTGAAAATTAATTGTGGTGTTCCCCAAGGCTCAATTTCAGGACCTAGCCTCTTTAACCTTTACATGCTGCCGCTTAGGGGCGTCATCAGAAGACATGGCATTAATATTCATACCTATGCTGATGATACAGCGCTTTACATTGCCACGTCTCCTGATGGCATCAAGTTATGGATGGCAGAGAATTTTACTATAGGTCAAACAGGACAAGATGAAGTTTTAATTGTTGGTACTGAAGCACAGAGACAGAAACTAAATACGAAACTACAAACACTGAACTTAAAACCCTGTCAACAAGTTAAAAACCTGATTCTGATTTTAGATTTGAACCCAAAAGAAATGAAGTGGTACAGCTCCCATGTAAACCTTTAATGGTGGCCTCATCCTGCACTCGTATGTTCAACATTTGAGTGGAATAAGTCCTCACAAAGTTTGGTGAAACCCTCTCTCACCTCGGCTGTTATTCAGAATAATCTTCTGTCCTACCCTGACGTGAATTAAGTCAATGCACTCAGCATGATGCCCTGCAGGGGGCGCTGTGGTGCACAGATGGCGTGCGAGAGGACACGAGTATGCGCTTCCTGTCTTATTTAAACATTTCATATGCAGCTCGATGAACATGGCGATAACTGCGGCGGTGGTGGGTGAGTGCTGACTTATAACTGAGTGATTGTGTTCCTATATAGTTGTAGTATTTAGTGTTTGAATTATTCATGGTGTCTCACACAGAGAAGACGAATGGTACACGATAGTTTCCAAGGTGATACAAATATTCAACACTAGTAATTTCTTTACTCTAAATGAAGCAGCATTAAAGTAACCAGCAGTCACCTCGAGAGCAACACTACAGTTAAAGCAGCCTCCACATTCAAACAAACAAGCTTTTAACGCTTCATTAAAACATATTCATTCTAACCAGTGTAAACATTACTACAGTCTGCCTGTGCAGCTGAGGCTCTGTTGTCCAGTAGCATCATGAGACATACAGGCTTTGACAGCTGTCACAGGATTACTGTGGTCTACACGGCAGACTGGACTCTGTTAATACTGAGTCTGTAAGTGTAACACCAGAGTGCACCCCAGCAAACCTGCGATCAGCTCCGACTACGTGGTGTGTGATTGGGTGAAATTCGCTTGGGTCGTTTCTGATGCGCAGTACAAACCGCGAGGCGCTGGGAAAGCTGCATGTGTTGTTGCTCTTTTTGACTGAAGCTCTTCTTAAATTTGTGGCGCATCATCCTGCTGGATGTGTTCTAATTATCCTTGTTGTCTATTCCAGTCAGTTTCGACTGCTCTGGTCCGCTTTCAGATCAGAAAATTATCTATGCATGCTCGGTTAGGGTCCTCATGAAGCCCTCCAACCGCAAAGCACTGGAAAGAATTTAATGTGAAACAGCTACAAGAAGTGCCAAAGTTACATTAAGTTGCTTGTGCAGGAAAAGTTCAATTGTCATTGAGGAGTTTCTGGTGTACAGTTACCATGTGTGACTCATCCATACGGTGTGCTTTAATCCTGTTTAAATGCCCCTGATATACTACCCCATTAACTCCATCTGTAGCACTTTGCATTGTTTAATTTAAATGTGCTTTGCATATCGGTACTTCATTGATTGCGATTATGTATGATGTTGTTTGTCTTGCCAGAAGCCCAATTACCCGTCAGAGACACTAAAGGCTTTAGCTCTCGACTCCACTGCAGAGAAACTCTGTTAATCTGTACGCTTATCTGCTACAAACACCTACTAATCTGCTTAAAAACACCTCGGAGTTGGACTGCGGAGTAAACCTCTACATTGTGCTCTGTCGGGGCAGTTTTTTTTGGAGCTCTCATTATCTGCCCTTCACTTTTCTGAAGCACTTTGAGGGAATTTGTGCACATGTTTGTGCGTCTCATCCTATCTTCCTGTTGTTCATGTCGGTGAACGGTAATCTGAATGAATAATTAATTGGGCTGTGAACCAGTTATAAATGAGAGGTTTGGTTTTTCCTTTTGCTGATCTACAAATGTGCTTTGATGTTCTCGCACAGAGGCTGACTAAGAGCAAAAAGGAATAAAAATAGAAGAGAGCTTCGTTACAGCAGGTTCAATGACTGCAGCTCCCTACAGAGGATTTTAGAGAGGCAGAGGATTTGAAGCTAATCCCACCAACAGAGTACAGTATCAATGAGGGCAGCCGAGTGAGCCCCGCTACATCTCTGGAAAGTTGCTCAATGACATTGCTGTCAAAAGATCTTAAAGAGCAATTTGCCAGTTTGATCAGTTAAGGCTAACAGTGTTTATAAGAGCTGGAAGCCTGATAGAGATTGACTGAGACAAGCCGGCATCACAGTGGACAGTGATTTCTGAACATGTCTGATAGTTTGAATCACAATAAGAGACACTGCATTTGAATACTGCTGTAGCTCACATCACTCTATAATAAAGATTATTTATCACGTATCATATAACACGAGTTACACTTTGCAAACATTCTGAAAACTAAATGAACATCCAGCAGCTTCACGTCTGGAAATAAAACACTGATATGATGGAAACTGTTTGAGTTCCCTCGTCTTCATCTAAACAGCTGCTACCATTCCAAACGACTTCCTCGTTAATACAACACGAGTCTGATAATTAGCGGGAGCAGCTGAAAGACGAACTGAAACAGATCCTGAAGGGTGATGACTCACGTTGTTATCGGTGACCTGACCCTCTCTCACTTTACATTTCTCCATGTTGTCTGAACATCTGCTTTGAACAAAAACTCTCAATCTTGGGACTAAATTGTAAATAAATTAAGAGCTGATTCGTTTATCCTCTGGAGGTCATCGGCAGCGTCCGACCACTCGCTGAACTTCCTCTGTTTGGGTATCGGCCATGATTCAAACTTACTGTAGAAACATCTCTGCACAGAAAAGGAGAAGAACCATCAGAAACCTGATGAATCTTTTAGTAGTCATTCGAAGGCTTTCGATCATATCTCATGATCATCATCATCAGATGAAGGTTGTCTAGTTGTCACAGAGTTGTAGAGGTAACTCTAGAGGAGCTTGTGTGTTGCTTTGGTTGCTGGTCGGTTGGAGTTCGACGACATCAAGGTTCAGATTTAAATATTTCCTCTGAGCACTTTAAAGACCGCTCCTCTCCCGCTGGCTCTAATTAAACAGCTGCTGAATTAGTTCAAATGGACTCGTTTCCATGGTCACCAATGAACTTTGAACACCGACTATATTAGGTCTATATTAAGTAAACACCCTCACACCTGCACTGAAACAGTTCTCAGTGGCCGCAAAGGTTCTTAAAGCAGTTCCAATTTAAGTAATGTAGGGAATGAGTCCTCGCTCTGTTCAAACACACATTTAAGCAGAGCTGGAGGTGATGTGAGCTTCAGCAGTCTGACTCATTCAAATCAAGTAGGCGTCTATAAAGTTAAAGTAAAGTCGTTTTAGCATAAAATTCCTGCTGAGCCACAATGGACCGATTGTTACACAAAGAGGCAATTAAATACAAAAAGTCCAACTTTTGAGGATGCACAGATCTTTTTTCGACTGAGGGCTCGTGTCCACGTAGCATTTTTGTCTGAGCGATCTTTTTTCAATTGTTCTTAATGAGCACAGAGCGCATGTGGCCGCCTACAGAAATTGGCTGCACCCAGCATCTTCTCTCACAGCCCTCCGCCTTTTTTTGTGCCGCTGCTCAGACTCAGAATGCTGCTAGTTGAAAATCTCTCAACTTTTCGTGAAGGCTCTGGTGTCGTCACCATCGCTCTGGCCGTGTTGGTCTAAAGGCCCGACTGGCCTTTATATGCCAGACAGAACCATCATCACACAGACAGTCAAACAGACTTCTCTCCCACGTTTCACTGTCATTTAGATGGCTCTGCCTTCTCTGTCTCTCTCTCCTTGTTCATACATAAGACTGAATTGTGATAAATTGTCAAGATATTGTTGTCATAGAAACAAAACCCACATGCAGCGAGTCATCCCCAGCACCCTGTCAGAGCTTTGTGG
Source organism: Argyrosomus regius (assembly GCA_946959425.1). NCBI lineage: Eukaryota > Metazoa > Chordata > Actinopteri > Sciaenidae > Argyrosomus > Argyrosomus regius. The sequence continues at coordinate 1,193,584 of OX336887.1, read as the reverse complement.
ACACAAGCCCCAACTCCAGCTGCTGAGGCCTGACATCAGCTTTGACTCAACTTCTGCACAGAGAGGTCACTACATCACTTCCATTGGAATCACATTAGGAAGCTTCAATGGTCGTCAGTGCAGGTGAGTTTTGTTTTAGACCCTAACCCTTTTTTCTATTCCTACTCTGTGATGAGTTTGTTTTGTGTTTCCTGTTTTATTTTGTAGTTCTCTCCTCTCTCCGTCTTGTATTTCTTCTTCCTGCATTTGTTTTCCCGCCAGTTTTTGATTCTGTTCCACTGAGATTACCTTCACCTGTGCCTCGTTACCTTCACCTGTGCCTCGTTACCTTCACCTGTGCCTCGTTACCTTCACCTGTGTCGAGTTGTCCTGCCTTGTCTGTTCATACGGTGTCTGAATGTGTCTGATGTTTACTGTGTTCCTGCTACTGTTTTTTCGTTTGTATCGTTGCCGCGGTCATCAGCCACCTTTAGTGTGTTTTGTGTTTCATCCCTGCAAAGATAATTAAAGATACTTCTCGTGTCCGTATCTTCTTGTCTGCACTCGGATCCGCTGCCTGAACTCAGCAGTGACACATTCAGAACTCTTTAAGTCAAACTGGGACTCGAAGAACAAAATAATTATTTGTGTTTGAAAGTTGAAATACAATCTTTGTTAGCTGTACCTGTGTCTGTGCTCATATTCATGCTCCTAACCAAACCTACACCTTCTCCTGATAATTCTAATTTAATCAATTCCACTGGTTACATAAGCGTCATTGTTTGTGTGCAGTTGCCATGGATACCGGTGTCTTTCTCATCTATTTCAAGGTTAGTTTTTATTTGCTGACAAAAACATGTAATAGATTTGGACACAGTCCTTGTCTTATATTTAGCTTTAGTTACTGGAGAGCTCGTGTTTTTATAGCACTCAGCATATCTGCAAAGCGTACATAAAAAAGCTATTACATAGTAGCTTTAGGTTCAGTTCAGTTTGTCCCGGCATCTGTCAGCAGCCACAGTCTGTGTTCTGTCAGTGTCCTCGGATGAGACTGTCTGCTTGGAGGTCGCTCTGGATCGAAAGCATCAGATTCTTGGTTTAATTACAGCCGACACAGAGGAGTTTTAAAAATGACACTTTGTCTTTACCAGCGTCCACAGATAAGCGATGTCCGGCCACAGAGAGAGGCTCATGATGAGCCACAGGCTGACTCGCTCATGATGAGGAGACCATCATGGCTCTGATCACACACCTCCGTCCTCCCACTGCTGCTTCAGCTCTTGACACCCATCACCTTGAGTTGCTATCAAAGTCTGACACTGATGATACGTTCCCTGGGCACGGGGATCCTGGGAATAGACCTTATCCATCATGCTGGTCTCCTTCAATAAAATCCTTTGGTGGAAAACACAACAACATGGGGCACTGGAGAAAAGAGATTTAACACTCAGGATTACTCAGGACCACGTATGGAGCTGGGAGCATGTGGAAGTTATTAAAGGTAAAAAAAGAGAGAGAAAACGCAAAGCAGACTGACTATCTGGAGACAACTCAGAGCAAATACAGGATGCAAACCACTGATATAGATCTCTACGGGAGACTTCTCCTCGCTCACATGGAGGAAGGAAGTTGCAACAGAACGTGGAATTTGTTTCATCCCTCCTGATGAAAGCTGCTTTTATGAAACACGCAGATGAACTCGTCGTAGAAGTCCAACATTTTTACTGGCTGCGCACTGAACTACCGCTGCACCTCTGATTAACTGTCAGACGGAGGCGTTTGAATCTAAACTAGTGAAAACTTGTGAGAAGATGCAGATTTTACTCTGCTGAATAAAGTTAGAATAAGCTAATACAGTAATTATACGATTACACTGTACAATATAAAAACGTTGAAAAACACACTGATGATTCTGCACAGCTTCATGATGTAAGGTTTTAATGAGGCCAAAGTCACTAAAATCAAAATGTTCATCCTCTTAAGAGCAGAAATGTGCTCAAGAAATTTCATGCTAATTTGAATATCATCCATTTTCCACAACTTCCTTTTCCTGAGCCGTGTCCTGTAGCTCCTCCTGAAGGATCCTGAGGTGCTCCCTGTTCAGATGTGTTGTCGTGCTCTGCGCCTCCTGAGGAGACCCTGCCTGAGGCAAAGGGATCTGCGTGGACCAGTGACATGCAGCCCAAAGCGAGGCAGTAAGCACCGACCATATATGAAGAAAAACACGTATGTTGTCATACCAACTCACTCAGGAGCATAACAGAGGGAGGACCCCACAAAAACCATTGAAGTGAACCATGTCCACCTAAACACAACAGTCCACCAGGATGGACCGAGAGAGACGGCATGAGTGAGAACAAGAGGAGATATCATCCATTTTATAAAGGCTGCAAGCCAGGGGCGTAGCCATCATTTTAGAAGTGAGGGGGACAAACTGTTCAGAGGTCTATTGAGTGATTTATCATCCTCTCGCATTCAATTGCACCGCTCCTTAGCAGCTAAAGAACCACAGAACCACAAACAACATAGCACCAGGGAACCAACTTTAGTTCTTTAAAATGATATACTATCAAAATCTAAAGTCAAAATCTAAAATCTAAAGCTGCCAACCTCTGGCTGAGTTGACATAGAATGACCCTGGAGCATCTACAGGGTGAGTAGCCAGATAATTAAGTGCCAAAGGACAACGCTGAACACCAAAAGTTCTGTAGAACACCATTCCTGTTTAAAATGATCAGCACTAAAATTGAATGGAAGTGACGAGGTAACAGGGTAATAAGCCACATAATTTAATTTAATGGCAAGAAGTGACAAGGGACCCAACAATAAACATATCAACATTAAGATGGAGCTATTTTATCATTTATTTTATCATCAACCATGACAGCAAAATTCATCAATTAAGAAAAATGGTATGACCTATGCCTGCTGCCTAATACAGTAGTCAAATAATATCTGCAAATAAATAAATAAACAAAAAGTCTCTTTGAAATGACATATAAACTACATCTTTAAACGTGCGTGTCAGTATTTCCCTTTTGAACTAAGGGAATCGAAGGCTACAAGCTCTCCTGATTAACTATATTACAAAATAATATCATCAGTTCTAGATTTCTTTTAGACCCAAGCAGAAAGAATAATATAATCAAAATAAAATAATTGTTGTATTAAGTAAAAAGTAACTAAGTCTCTTTGCTGATGATCCTCTAGTTAAATAACTGTGATGTTAATGTTTGTGTGGGGGCTAGACCTATATAAATGAAAAAATGAATGAAATATACATATCTATCTGTGATAGGCCAATATATAACATTAATGCAATCATTCAATCAAAATTAGAATCAGCAAATTCATAAACTTTAAACTTTAACTACCACAAAATAAATGAAATCTTTACAACACAAATACATTTATATTCTTATTTTCTACCCAGAAGTGAGTAATCTGAGAGTAGCCAAAATAGTAACGTTACTCAAGTAAGAGTATTGTTACTTTAGAATAATATTACTCAGTAAAAGTAAAAAGTATTTTGCAACAAAACAACTCTCAAGAGTACAATTTATCCAAAGAGTTACTCAAGTAAATGTAACGGAGTAACTGCAACTAGTTACTACCACTTCTACCTTAACTAGCTATCTTAACTAACTAAACTGACATCTCTAAGCTAATCTTTTAGCTGAACATTAGCTACATTCATCAGCATTACTCAACTACACGGCTTGTTTGGAAAACTGTCTGAAGTCTTTTTCCTCTTGGCTGGTTTGCTGAACATGTTTATAGAAAAGCACTGCCCGGATCTGACACACCAAAGATGCTCAGTACAATATTTAATAAACCGTCTCTGATCACACGCCGCAGTGTTTGTCTGCCACCTTAGCTCCGCCTGCTCATGATGCGTTTAGAGGCGGCTTGGAAAAACGCGTTTCCACATGTTAAAAATGAATTGAGTGGTTGTAATGGCTGTAAAAAGTGCGCGGGACAGAGGGCACAGATACGGGAAGTGCAGGGGACATGTCCCCCACGTACCCCACGTCCGCTACGCCCATGCTGCAAGCAGTGACCATCAATGACCGCATCAAGAATGGACAGCACACGAGTGAAGCTCAAAATATGTGATGCGGGCTGCCGCCATCTTGGCATTTCTGCCTCTTCCTCCTCCCGGCTAATATGTATTTCAGCAAAGTCGTGGATCAGCGGTGGAGCTGAGGCGGGCTGAATGACGCCTGGTTGTCAATCAAAGCGTCCACGCTCTTAATCCTGCATAACTTTAAGCCTTAATATAATCTGAACAGGTGAGTTGTATAAAAATTCACCCTCAGTACAGTTGTCATGAACGGGGAAATTAGCTATAGAGACCAAAACTGTTTTTTGTACCAGGCTGTAAACATGTTTATTTCTGCTGTGAAGTTGGACATTTGAACATGGGGACTTATGGAGACTGACTCACTTCTGGAGCCAGCCTCAAGTGGACGACAAGAGGAACTTCCACATTGGCTTAATTTCCCAAACAGAACATGGTAACACTGCCACCATCACCAGTTAGCTTTTGTTAAAGCAGCAACTACGCTGACGTTCCTCTGGACGAACTGACTAACGGCTGCTGCACATAAACACAGACACATTATCTGAACCTTCCTAGCCGGCTAGGTTTGAGCTTTGTGTATGACTCAGCATCAAAGTAAAGAGTAGCTGACTGATCTGCAGGGTGGAAAGAAGAGTCTGGAGAATAGATTCACGGTGTGAGGTAGTCTGACTATTTTATTATTACATTTTTGGTCCACACTCTCCACATGACACTAATGAACCTCTTATTCTAAGCAGATAGTTACTGGGGCATAACAGAGCGTCTGAGCACAAACGCACAAATTCTCAAAGCACCAATTTTCAAGAACAATCTGCCGTATAGAACTCGCCTTGGAAATTTAAAGAAATTAGCATTCATGCTTTTGCGTGAGGCAGAGTGGAGAACGAGAGCCATCGAGACATCGAGAGAAAATTAGATGCTTTCCTAACAGCAGATTGATACGCGTGCTGCAATGCATTAGGGGTACTTTGTTCCATTAGATGCCACAAAAGATGTTTGAAAGAATCTTTTAATAATGATAACTGTGCATAATTGAGGAGGCTGTGAGCTAATGGCTGCAAGTGTTAACAGAACAATCACAGCTGCATTTAAATGATACGTACGAGGAGAAATACTCAGAAGCCGAGTCACTGGAGAACATGCAGGCCATTTCATGTTGTTAATTCTTTATAGACATATTTATAATAGGCAGGGACGTCTCAGAGAATGAGCAGTGACATGCTGGTGTGTGTGTGTGTGTGTGTGTGTGTGTGTGTGTGTGTGTGTGTGTGTGTGTGTGTGTGTGTGATGAGGCACACAAAGAAGTCAAACAAAGACACACAAACCCACTGTGACACACAGCCACTACAAAGAGACACAAACAACAACAACAACAACAACAACAACAACAACAACAACAACAACAACAACAACAACAACAACAGCAGCATTGTTATCAGGAACAATGTTTTACTGCAGAGACCTTCATCAGGAACCTGACCAAGGTCTAACCAACCTTGTTGTCTGTCAGCGTTTCAAACATTCACTCGTCTGTAGGCAGATTCAGTAGAAGTCATCTGGAGTCTGGACAGCAGTGATCTGAGCTGGACCTCCACCACCATCGACCCAATCACCAACAGGGCTCAGCTGTCAATCACGACGTCTAACCAATTAAAACCAAACTTAGCAGAAAAATGAACAAATCAGCAACTCAGCATGAGAAGAAGACTTCGAGAAACCGTATGATGCATTAAATGATATGATGCATAAAGTGTACAGTATGTTCTAATGTTCATGTTATCAGAATAAAACTAAACGTTCTAATGGGCCGCTGCTCTCCAGAACAGCGTCTAGCTCTAAAAAGGTCTGATTTGATTGTTCAGCGGTATATTATGCAGAAGCACTCAGCTTTGAGAGACTCAACGTGTTTCTGTTGCAGGAACAACATATTCATGACTGCTGATGCTTGTTATGTTGCCAATGGACAGATGTCAGTGAGTCCACGGGGGACGAAATCTGGAGTCCATCCCAAAAGTTTGGATTAATACGGCTTCATTTCAGTAATCCTTTCATCTTATAACATCACAGTCATGTCCTTCCATGGTTCACAAAAGACCCTGCAGGGTTTCTGGATTTTCTATTTAACAGTAAAAAGATTTTAATTACATGATACATAAATATGTGTCGCACAAATCAACTGAAATGAAATAAAAAGACTGTCAGACAGAAACCCTGAACATGAGCCAGAGCTCATTATGATGCTGCATGTAAATGATCCTCTTGTAAACAAACACTTAAATAAAGACATGAGATAATGAAGTTTGTTTTCAGCCACATGTCACATGTTGTATGTGGGTATATGGAAACATTGTAAGGTAGCTCAGTCTGTTGCAGAGTCTCACACAAACATCCACCAAGCTGTGATTAAGAATTCATGTGAACCTGTCGGCACACGAGCAGACGGATCAAAATAGTTATCTAGAAAAATAAGATGAAAAATAAGATGAAAAACGTCTGCTACGCCAAAAAAAGAAAAAGAGAGGAAGCCTAAAAAACTGCAGAGATATCAACTTTTATGTGTTTAGTTGTGTTTGCATTGAACAACAACAACAGCAGGAAGAGCTAGCTGGTGTCAGTTAAAGGGTATTTGAGCTCATCTGACAGGACTGTCGGTGTACGGCAGACAGAAAAGGGCTGTTGTAGGGTAGAGTGGTAACACGGGCCATTGGAGAAGCAGTAGTAATAGTATAGCAGTAATAGTTTTAGCTGTATTAGGATGGGTTAGTAGTAGTAGTAGTGACAATCATAATTTTGGGGGTAGTAACCAACTAATCCTGTTAGGGAATAGATAGTCATAGATCAAGAATGAAATGCATATTATAAGAAATAAATATGAAAACAACAAGCAGGACTGATAATAATTCATCATTGTTCCCACTTTAACAGCCCGTTTTGTTACAGCAGAAGAGCAGTGAAGACACCGTTCACCCCGACACATACAGTAAATATCAGCCGCTGCCTGGAAGCCGGAGTAAAAGGATGGATCAGGATCAAAAGCTTTCTGCACGACGACTAAAATGTGTCCAGGCATTTCATTTCAGATGGATTCACTGTGGTAAGCTGCAGGTTACAAGAAAAGCCTCAGATGTGATGGTGGTGTCGTATGGCTGCTACAGTTTGGTCATGACGGGCTCTGGTGGTGCATTCATTCCTCACAGCTTTCCTGCAAACTAGACAGAAAAGTAAGTTTGATCATCTATGAATCATCTCAAGTCATTTATCAAGCAGAGAAGACAAAATTGGCTGTTTAACCATCTCAGATGTCAGGATGTGCACTTCTCTCACTGCAATTTAAATATTTGGGCTTTTGATTTATAAATTGAAGCAACATGATGATATTAGTTTGGACTTTTTTGACAGTCTACAGAGAAATGATTAAATAATCCATCTTCTGAGCTGCCAAACCTAATCCATAGTTTTAAAGCTGCTACTTGTGGCTACGAGGGAACATGCAAGAAAAAACAGCAACGACACACTGATCGCTTCATTTATTATTAAAGTTCATACTGTGGATGTGTTGGCACTCTAACAGCAGGCATGGATGTCAGCATTCCTTTGGTGATGAACAGGACTTCAATATTTGATCTATTTGTGTCTTTAGCTGCTAAATGTTTCACTATGTCCATAAGTCCCCATGTTCAAATGTCCAACTTCACAGCAGAAATAAACATGTTTACAGCCTGGTACAAAAAACAGTTTTGGTCTCTATAGCTAATTTCCCCGTTCATGACAACTGTACTGAGGGTGAATTTATATACAACTCACCTGTTCAGATTATATTAAGGCTTAAAGTTATGCAGGATTAAGAGCGTGGACGCTTTGATTGACAGGTGGGTGTCGTTACGGATGATTTGTTTGAGCAGCCAGGCGTCATTCAGCCCGCCTCAGGTCCGATGATCCACGACTTTGACCATCTTAGTGCATCATTATGAGCATTGTTGTGGCCTCCATGGTGACTACAGGCTCACTTTAATCAAGCCGACTGGACAGTTTGATTTGGGCAAAAAAAAAAAATGTGAATGAGCTCTCAAACACTAATAACAGAAGAGATGGCAGAGAAAGACACATCGCTCTATCTTTAGCAGGATGCTGCATTTCAGAGAAAGTCTGACAACACAAGATGTTTTTGTGTCGACATTAACGGCTCAAAATGTTGCATTTTAGTGAAGGCCTGAATTCAAGGTGAGAAAATGACAGGCCATGACTCTGTATCTGTGTCTGTGTCATATGGTGTCTCGTTTTCCACCTGTGATGGCATTAATGTTATTCTCATGAATGAATTCTTTCCACTATACGCACCGAGGGAGTTATTACATGTGATGTCAGATGACATGACATGCTGTCATCTTCCTCCCTGTTGTCCAAAGAATCCAGCCGGATTCAAACTGGACTCGTTGTGCTCTTGCATGTTGGTCTAACAGGCCAACATGCATCCTTTGAAATACGCCTTAAAACTGAGGATAAATATGTTTACAGATGTAGCCGCCTTACAGCCTGAGAAGTCACACACACACACACACACACACACACACACACACACACACACACACACACACACACACACACACAGACAGAAAGTCCACCTTCGTCAGTAACAGCCTGCCAGTGATGACAATCCGCCGTCACACAGCAAACAGCTTTAGGTAAACTGTCACTTCACAGCTTGCCATGTTCTCGGCACCCGTCGGGCGTCACCTCGGCTCCTGAAATTAAAAAGCAACAACAGGCGAGTCTGGGCGTGTGCTGCGAGGCGACGGCCTCCCGTGAATGCAAGCTGTCTGAGGGGAAGGAAGGAAGGAAGCAGGGGCCACCTCGTCCTCGACCCTCGCCGAGCGTTGTTTCAGGTAAACGACGGAGAGGTTCGATCTCGGTGAGTTCACTCGGCAGGCGTTGGCGTTTGATTCTGCTACAGGACCTGATTTGTGACGATCTTATGAATCTCTGTTCGGCGGTGTAACCCACATCTGTTCACATACTGACTGACGGTGTAAGCTAAACAAACAACATCTGTTTTTTTTTTTAAAGCTACCTGCTCGACTACACACCTGTCCGTTTCATTTGAACTCTCTCAAACGGTCTTCAGGTACAGTACATGTTCAGTGCTGACTGACTTCCCTGAATGTCAGTCAGTCAACTCGAAAAAGAAAAAGCAGAAGATGACTCATTCAAGCTGCTAGCGGTGTCAAAACTGTGGGAAGGAAGACAGGTGGTTAGCCTATTGTTGTCATGGAAACACTGATTATTCCCATGTAAATTATAATGTATATTCATGTGGTTCAGACAGTTTAAAGGAGTGTATCAACATTGATGAAAACATGGATATTCATCAAGGACAGAGCCGGAGTCAACACAGAGTTAGTTAGAAGACAAAGAGTACCACAACCAACATCTCTCCATGGGACTGATGATCTCCAGAGGTGATCCGTGAGGTAAGTGGTAAAACAATGGACTGTGCTTCTACCTTAACAGACAAAGCACTTCACAACTGACCTCATTCACCCATTCGCACACGATGGAGCTGCCATTCATCGGTTAGAGTTCAGGGTCTTTCCCAAGGACTCTTCAACATGCTGGGGGTCGACGCGCCAACAGATATCTGCAGGCAACCGGAAGTGTTCTGGTTTGTTTGTAGTCCGAGTAGCACTCACCAGTCCTCAAAGAGGTGGAACACATGGGCCAGAATACAACCCAAGAAGTCATCAGCTGATGACAGCCAGATTAGCCGAAATGTATTTCTCGTCTTGGACTACAAAGGAAGTCTTGGGTCAGATGTCCAAATATCTACTGGCTACACCAGAAACATTGTCATCAAATCATCACGAGAAGATCAGCCAATATGTTTGAGACTGGTGGATGACGTGTTCTACCTCCTGAGTGCTCAGGTGCCAAACTCACTGTTCCACCTAAAAGTTCACGTATGATGATGTGGTTTTATGAATGAAGATGAACATGGAAGTCACTCAGCAGTGAAGGAGGGCTCAGTCTGTTCAAAGAGCTCTGTAAGTCAACATCACAGAACACGCTGTAGTAAAAACACAGATAACTGATAACTGACTGCTTATGGGCCGTAACATATACAGTAACTACAACACTGACAGTTCAGTTCAGGTCGACTCTCTCTGTATCAGTTTCATTCGTCATGAGGAATCTCAGAGATGCTGCGACGGTTGTCTGATTGACACCGCTACATGTTGTTGGATCAGGATTTGGAAGAACCCGCCTGACATGCTGTACTGTAACAACATTACTCAAGCAAAGATTAAAAGCAGCCGGCGGTCGTCTAGCGAGCTCCCACAGATGTGTTTGATTTTAAAACTTCTGGCCCGACCAACACTGATTAAAGCACCGTGGAGTTTCCCTCTGAGGATGTATGCTGACTCCAGCTAATACACACACACAAAAAAAAATCAAATAAGCAAAATGTTGAACTTTTTTAACATTTGTTTGTCACACGAGGAGGGAAAGTTTAAATCAGGCAGCTCTAAGTGCAGAAACTCTGTCTCCATCAGAGAGGAAATTAGAGACACAGGAGAGAGGAAACATGAAAAATGAAATGACCAGCTGTGATGATGAAATCTGCAGTGATGAGTGATATTTAATATATAGACACTTCCCTCAAACATATCCTGCCTCTCCTCTCCACCCACTGAAGGTTTCTACATCGATTTACTGCCGATCGTGGCCGTGTGAATCATCTTCAGGCTCAGTGAGTCGGACTCTTTTGGGATCATGTGAAAGTGACAGTTGTTACTGGGATCTTACCTCATACCATTCACCTCACTGGCAGTACCAGTTATGTGATGTAATACACAAAGATACCTGGGTAACATCTGGATTTCTATCACTGCACAAACCTGCACAGATCATACAGACATTTTAGATGAAGACCTGGGTTTTGGGTGGGACCGTCTCATCTCGACAGTCAAAGGCAGAGAGAGATTCAGAGGTGCACTCTGCAGACTCGACATGTTTGCTCATGTTTGGTGAGTTTAACAGGGTGGAAATCTAAAAGAGTCAATGTGAAAGAGCAGCTGCATGTTGCACCAAGCAGACATGCTTTCAGTATAACATGATGATTGGCAGAAGAAGTCCTGCAAAAGTATCAGTCAGTTACTGCAGCACCAACACAGAAACCAACAGAACGATCACAGAATGAAGTCAGATAACGTCCATCTGTCCTGAACTCTAACTAAGTAGATGATACAGAGGTTAGCCTTGGTTAGCCTTGGTTAGCCTTGGTTAGCCTTGAGCTAAAAGAGATCCAAATAAATAAATACTGCTCACACATTTAAAGGATGAATAACTACAACCGACACGTCAACACGCCTTCAGAGAAGATCTATTACCTCAGTGTGTAAACTCACCTGTAAGTCACCAGAATAAAGGTAACTGGGAAGGTGTGTGTGAAACATTTACGTTTCAATTACGTTCTAATAAATATCTCAACCTGTGCTTCAGGGACTCATGAGGGATCATTTTAACCATTTTCTTTAATTAAGAATATTCAGATTAATCCATAATAAAGTTCAGTTCTAATGTTGTTCTTCATATTTCAGACATCCAGGAACAATCGCAGCTTTGATTCAGTGAAATCCAGAAAATAAACATGAGGTCAGATAACGACATGATACAGACTACAGCCATGATGATTTGGTCTGTAAGCTCTAATAAATGTTTTCTTAATAAATCTGTACGTATAAACTGTCTGAACATCAAACTGATGGTTGTGTTTATTGATTGATCTGCTGATCATTAATCGATTTGTTGTTTGATCAATAAAATGTGAGAAAATGCTGATCCAAAGCCAAAGAAGACTTTAAACGTTTAAAGATGTTAGAGGACAAAAAAAAAAAAAAGACCTGATCTCTCTTACTTATAAGTTTTCAACACAGCTGTGACAGGAGCTGCTTGTTACCTGACATTTACCTTCTTTCTTTATCGTAGGTGTGGCGTACAGCATCAACATCACACGGCTCCTGTAGTTCCATGTTGGAGTTGCACACGTGCAGTGATGATTATTTTGATGACCGCTGAGCCGCTGAACTTCTAAAACACGTCCGTGAGCTCGCATCCATCACTGAACTGTCAGCCGTATAAACACGATCACGCAGAGGGGAAGCTGCTGCAGACATCACACACCTATTTTTAGCAGCTGTACAGTTACAGTGGGTGAGATCACACTGTACAGAAACTTTCATACATACTAATGCTAACAAAACTGGAGCATTATACTCTTCAGCTGTGATGAAACCTGGCACTCGGCTGCATTAGAATACATTAGACTTAATGAATTCCTCTCGTGGAGCCGGGCTGGCCTGACGCCTCAGAGTGGCAAAGCTCTGTATTCATATTTCTCCTCTTCATGTGGGGGAGCGACGGCGTCACGCTCGTGCCTCGCTGACAAATGAAAAATATAAGGTTGATGACGACTTTTTTATTTGTTTCTCTGCACTTCCTCCTGTGATTTAGAGACGTCTCTCCGAGCGCCCCGTGTTTGGTACCCGCTCATTATTACTGCATCCCACATTCGTGGAAGATTACAGGTTTCTCATGCAAACAAGACGACGACACAAGACAGACAGGCCGACACGCTAAAAGGGAGTGTGAAGGTAATGAAAGGAAACCTTGAGTGCTACACACACACACACACACACACACACAGACTGAAACACACCGTCACCAGCAGAGTTTACCGTCTAATTTGTGCCTTTTCACACACACACACACACACACACACACACACACACACACACACACACACACACACACACACACACACTTTTGTCTGAGCCTCACCTCAGCTAACGTTAAAACAAAACCTGTATCGTCTCCCTCTCTGCGGCCTTGCCGACCACCTCAAACAAAAAGCTCGGCCTTGTTTTGCCTAGAGTGATTTTTCCGTTTGTTGTGTGTGTGTGTGTGTGTGTGTGTGTGTGTGTGTGTGTGCGTGTGTGTGTGTGTGCGTGTGTGTTTGTTTTCCCTTTCCAAGCTGCCATACTGGCACAGTGTGTAGATTCCTGTGTGTGTGTGTGTGTGTATCTGAGACAAGGCCATCCATCTCAGACAGTCCCATCTGCGAGCAGCAGCCTTGTTTACTCATCCCTCGACCAGAGAGCAGCAGCAGCCCGTCCACAGGTAAGCGAGCAGCCAGCGCTCAGGATGAGCCGGGTGGAGACGTGGAGGGAGGGCGGGTTCTGTCTTCATCCGGGGATAAATCATTCTTTACACCGACGCCAAACTTCCACACCTTCCTCTCCTTTCACGCCGTCTACTCGTCGCTCTCGAGTCATCCTTTTTCTCCTCTCCATTTGCCGCCACATCCTTCGCCACTTTCTCACTCCGCTTTAATTTAGTCATCTTTCCAAAGCAATCCCCTCCACCTCTCCTCCACGTTCCTTTCCGAGCACCCACCTTTTCACGCCATTTTTCTCTCTCAGACCTCCTACACCTTTCTCCCTTCTCTGCCGCTGTCTAGTTATCTTTCCAAAGCAATCCTTTCCCGTACCTCAGCCTCTTTCTTTTCAACGCTCTCCCTCTTTTCCGACGTCCACCCTCCCAAGTTGTCTCTCTCATCTGGTCAAAGCATCTCTCAAAGCCAAACCCTCTCCTCCCCTCAATCTGCTTCACTTCCTCCTCGGCCACGACTCTCATCACACATTATCGTCACATTTTCTCTTCCACGTTCCGCCTTTCTGTCTCTATCGGCGGGCGGGGAACAGCTGGCATTGAGCTGATGGGGTGAAATAGCACCCTGTGATGAATATTCATGCCGTCCCGCCGGCCTCTGTCCCCAGTCAGCGTGTCACGGAGGCCTCCAGCCCACAGATGCCACCATCTATTTGTCATGGGCGAGACGGGACCCACAGGAAGGTTTCTTGAGCCAAGGCCGAGGTCGGGGCCACACACACCGAGCACGCCGGGCCCGTCTTCAGTCTGAACCAGAGTCTGAGCCACGTCAAACAAGCGTTAGGAGACAGTGATGACGACGTCCTTGCCGGCTGCCCGTCACAGACGGGCGTGCAACTCGAGCACAGAAAAACAGTAAATAATAAAATAAATGTCTGATTTAAAGGAAACAAGTTCATCATTCAATTATTCAAGCTGGCTTCCAAATACTGCATGCTAATTCTAATAATGTGTATGTAATGTAGTGCATGCTAATCATCAGTATACGGTGTGATCTGCAAGATAATTTACCATTTTGTACTAGCAGGAAGTTCTACGACGTGTGCGACACCAGCTGTCAATCAAACTTTAAGTCCTGCCACATGAACTTCATTCAGTTTAACCTCCACCCACAGAGGAGAGTGTCAATCAACAGCACAACTCAATAAATATTTAGTATGCATGCTGTTCACACACACGTCACACACTCACAGTAGAAAAGCAGACATATATAAACATATACAGTCATTGGAGCTAACAGTAACTAAGATAGAAATCGTTTCTGCATGAGGCCTTTTTATTGCAGCCAATGAAGCTGCCCCCTGCTGGCCATTAGAAATAATGCAGGTTGAAGACACAATCAATCTGTCATTCCCAAACCTCCATTACAGTTTGCACATCAGCTGCTCAGCTCATGCAGTTTTAGAGAACACAGCGTGGCTCCATGTGTCCGTCTACACGTCCACCACTTTGGTTCAAACTACCTGATGGAAGGATGAACTAGAGATGAGCTTTGAGTGAAACATCTCAAATATTCAATCAAGTTTGGTTCAGACAGTCACGTCCGACGAGATGGAGTGTATTATCTTTGATTTCTGCAGAATTAATGACGTTCCCATCAACAACAGAAGCGAGTCTGACGATTTCTACTCAAGAAATCAACATTAAAAACTATTCTGATCATTAATTAATCAGTTTAGCCTTTTATCAAAGAAACAGAGAGCCCAAAATATCTCAGATTCTGCCAGGTTAGCTGCTTTTCTTCTTCTATCTTTGTTGGTTGGAGGTGAGCTTAGTTCAAGGAAACTATGATGGGAATTTTATAGATTAAATTTATCAATTAGATTTTAGAAAACAAAGATTAATGACAGTCCTAAACATTCCTTTAAGTACACTGCATTAAAATAACCTGTGTGCTGCTTTGACACCTTTCAAAAAAAAAAAGAAAGATAAAAAATGATATTATTTATATATTTGATATTTTCCTTCAGCAGTGGTGCACACTGACAAGAGACTGTACTTAAACACTGCACATGATTTTCTCTTCAGGCACTGTGTGGAGCAGAAATACTGCTAATGGATAAAAAGGGTCAGATGGGGGGAAAATGTCGACATGATTGAGGTTCCTGCCCAATTAACTGGAGATCACTTAAATGGTCGGCGAGCTGAAGAGGTCGTTATCCTGAAGAGCTGTGAAGAAGCTCGTTAGGCTTTTCCAAAGATGGACCCACGACTCGTCCACTGTGGTTTTCTGTTTCTCCAGTGAGAGAAGACACATGACTGACTCTGCTCCACGGAGGCTGCTGGCCTCTTTGTTAAACGCTTTACCTCCATCCAGTCTGAAGAACATGTGCACTCATGCGTGTGTGTGTGTGTGTGTGTGTGTGTGTGTGTGTGTGGGAGCTCAATACACACTCATGCATGCACTGCCCTGGAAGCCACAGCACATTGTATAAGCTATGGAGGAACTTTATCCTTCAGCATGAGGCTAAGCTAAAAGAAAAATACCAAAGAACAAATCAATGTTTTCCACAAACTGAACACTGCACACAAAACAAATCCAACAAATATCGACTCTCACGTTAGCTCTGTAGAGACGGTAAGGCAAACAAATGTTTCCCGAGAAACATGAATTGTAACGTCAATATCTACAGCTGTAAAGAGGCCGCGTGTACAAAGTCTTTTTCATTCATTCATGCACAGCAGCTCTCTGACCGTGACCATCATATCAGCATCTCCTGTATTAGTCATGCCGTCCGCACCGGCATGCCTCCCCCTCATCGCCGTAATCACTCCACCAACGTCCGAGTTAAGTCTACATTTATTTATTTATGAGTGCTTTTTAACCAAACGCTGCAGACTGCGCGCTTTAAAGAGGAATCAAGGAAGGCACATGAACGTCGACAAAGAGACGGATGTGCATCAAACACTCTAAACACGACGTCTGTGCGTTAGTGAATATCGGAGCAATGCTAATTTGTTGCTCCACTTATGCAGAATGGCTCAAATTCACTGAGACGTTCTGCAGAGAGAGAGATCGGCTGATGTCAAACACACTGAACGAGTTCTGGACCGATCCAAAGAATCACAGCGCTGAATTCAAGCGTGCACGCTGCAGAGCTCGAGGCCTCCGGACTGCTATCGACCGATAACACACAAACCAGCCGTGTGACAAAGTACTCAAGTACTGTCAAAGTACTCAAGTACTGTCAAAGTTCTCAAGTACTGTCAAAGTACTCAAGTACTGTCAAAGTACTGTAACCTGAATATTTCTACAAATATACTTTTTACTGCACTACATTTATGTCACATATTCTCATAACTTACTTTGCAGATGTGGTGAAATTATGCATTCTTACAAATATAATAGATTAAAGTTAGAATTAGCTCCACGACATTAAACTGAGAGGAAAACGCTCACAGGTCAACGCACCAGTACGAACAGACGTTTTTCACATTTTGACATGAAACAGTAAACACTGATCATTCAGGTCAAACTGAGTCAGAGTCTCTGTTAGAATCATTTTACTTCATTATTTTTATACTTCACTCGGTGAATCGAGGATCTGTATCAACCAAACGAGACTAACCCGACGTGTTGGTGACTTCTATTTAGAATAGAAATTTAATTATAATAAAGACTAAAACCTTCAGATATGATGTTCTCAGTTACGTGTTCATGGAGGCTTCTAGTCGTCAAAATGAAAAGCCGCTCAGTTCATTCCTGCGTCACGTGACGTGTGACGTGTGCCGTGGTCTTCTGTAGTATCACTAATGAAAAGCGGCCTTCTCAGAGCACTAACTTATTAGCACTAATGATGTGTTCATTTGTAATGCGGCTGCATGATGCTGATGAGCAACAGGAGTTCATAGTTTGCCCACCTTTTTTCTCCCTAAGCGCTCTCACAGCAGAGCCCCGGTAGAGACATTGCCATATGACCTAATTATCTCTCATTAGCGGCCTCAGTAATTACAGGCCCTTTTACAGCTCCATCTCCTCTGTCTCACATAGGAGGGGATTTCAATTAGGCTCGCCTTGCAGCTCAGCCTGCCTCGCTTTCACAGCTAAGCCACGCTGTCACCTGTGTAGCCGAGCATAGCCAAGAGGCAGGCCGCCCAGCAGCGCTCGCAGAAAAGTTCCCACAAAAAGGAAATCCGCGTGTCTGCGGCAAGCTTTTATTCATTCCATATCACGCGCCCATCAACGGGACATGACAAGGAGACAGCTTGAAGAGGGATCTCCTTTCACTGAAGAGAAAAATAACCTTTTATGCCATCTTCTGCAAGCAGCACATCATGAAAAATACATAAGAAACAAACTATGTATCGCAGCGCATCTTCCTCTCCGGTAAATAGTATGTGATATGCAAATTGTCTGGCACCTGAGTGGCAGGAAATGCCTCCATCAAGCCAGATTCGTCAAACATAACTAGGAGGAAAAAATATAGGATTGAATCATCTTCGCAGCTGAAAGCACAGCCGGATTCACGAGGAGGAAACCGAGGAGAGAAAAAGAGGCTTGAAAGTGTCGAGCAGCGGCGAGGAATTCCTCCACAGCCGTCTGCAGCCACTTATCATTTATCTCTCAGTCCAGCCCTGATGCCAAATCAGTCACCCTAATTAACGGGCCGGCGAGAAACACCAATCAATACTGCAGAGGGATAATTAACCCCTTGTGTTCTCAATCGTCTCTACAAAAGGTGAAATAGAAATTGATTGAGATTACCTTTTGTTGGCTAATTGTGGCCCTCAGTCGGGTGAAGGAGGGTCGACTGATGGAACGTGCACCGCGGTCAGAGATCAGCTGGAGGAGGTGCAGCGATGATTACTGTGGATAACCAACACTTAGACTACATTCATTTAGGCTCTGCAAGGGCCTCACAGCACACAGCACACAACACACAGCACACAGCACACAACACACAGCACACAGCACACAGCACACAACACACAGCACACAGCACACAACACACAGCACACAGCACACAGCACACAACACACAGCACACAGCACACCGCACACAACACACAGCACACAGCACACAACACACAGCACACAACACACAGCACACAGCACACAACACACAGCACACAGCACACAGCACACAACACACAACACACAACACACAGCACACAGCACACAGCACACAGCACACAGCACACAACACACAACACACAGCACACAACACACAACACACAGCACACAGCACACCGCACACAACACACAACACACAGCACACAGCACACAGCACACAGCACACCGCACACAACACACAACACACAGCACACAGCACACCGCACACAACACAAAGGCTCGACTGAGTACAATCAGATGAGACCGAGGAGACTACTCTGTACGCTCTTTACAGACACATGTTACAAGTATCTCGGGGTCTTGTCCACGAGTGATGGGAAACCAGCAGGTTGGTGCGGCACCCTACAGTACATGACACAGACAAACCAGGGACCAGAGGTGTGTGTGGAGCCCTGTCAGGTAAGGCAGGTACGCCAACACACCTTTATTTAGACAAAGAGTTTAAAATGCGAGTTCAGGTGGAGAAGAACCACATGAAGCCCAAAAACTGAGCTGACATGATCTGTTTGCTGCCTGATTTATGGACAGTTCTAGTATGAACTACACCGCTGGTTCTCAAACTATGGTACGAGGACTGCTGGTGGTACGTGACCTCCCTGTAGTGGCACTTTGAAAATGAACATATACCATCAACAAACATAGAAACTATAAGGTCGCTGTGATGTCATTTAAAATAAGTTTCAGCCTGACATATCGTCACGTTCGTACCTGCAGCACACACACACGTGATGACAGGACAGGAAGCAGAGGTCAAAGAGGTCAGACGAGGTCAGACGAGGTTCAAAAACTGAATCGTGCCTCCAAACAGGAAATATTAAGAAGAGCAGCGAGATCAGGAGTACTGCGGTTCTCGGACCAGTTCCATTCAGGATTCAACAGTCAACAAAGAATAGTCTCTCTAATAAACCTTCCTCCTGTGTGTGAACACAGCCTCACACTTGTCTTGTCACTCTTGTGGGACATTAAAGTCGAGCTGCAACGATTAGTCGATTAATCGATGAGTTGATAACTCTTTAATCAAATTATCTTGATTTAACATAATTTATTCGTTTTAAAAGAGAAAAATATTCAAATTTTATTCTCACAAATGTCTTCAAAGGTTTCTTTAATCCTCTATGACAGTCAGCTTTATATATTTTTTATATAAATCTGATGTTTGTTAGTGGAAACATTTGAATGAAGTCCATGATTCAGCTGCAGGTTTGAATATTGTGAATCAAAGTAAAGCTAACAGCACACACACACACACACACACATTTAACAGACAGGAAGTCTACTGTAACAGGTGCAGCTTACCTGGATGACGCTCACGTGCAGGTTCATCCACCTGGTTTCCTCTGCAGAGCCTCACGAGGCCCACCGCGCAGTTCAGACCTCCGGAAACAAAACCCCGCAGGTGTACACAGGTGTAACTTTCCTCCTCCAGGTGTCCCGCGTCACAGACTGACAGAGACAGATCACTACGCGGGCGCACGAGCCACAGCAACAAAAGAGCATCACGCGCACCACAGAGCCAACCGACTTCTAAAATGACGGATGTGACGTCGCCGTGTTTACTAACTCGCACGCAGAGCACCTGTGAACAGCTGATTGGGTCAACCAGGTGTTGAACATGTGGAGCAAACACCTGCGACAGGAGAGGAGCGTTCAAGAGCCAACAGCTGATTAAAAATGAAGACACGAACATAAACTAGTTCACTTTAGCCTGTGATGTTTTCCAGTTATTTATTGCATCATTGGAAATCACAAATATTTTTATCCTGAGATAATGACATCATTAATCTGAGATCTGGAGAAAAGGGTAGTCTAAACCAAGGGTCTTCAACCAGGGGTCCGTGACCCTTACGGGGTCCAAAAGAGGTTCTGCAGGGGTTCCACCAACTTTTGTCAGTGACTAGGCCTCGAGCTCGAGATCTCACAGCTGCTCCTTCCACCTCTGCATGAAGTCATCATCATATCATATCAATGAAGCGTCTGACATCCTGAAGCTGAAAAATAATAATAGAAAATATAAGCCTCAGAACAACAACAGCAATAATAATAATAATAATTATGCATGAACTTTTTATCAACATAAACACATATAGTCTAATAATCGAGTATATAATTAGTTGAATAAAGTAAACATAAAAGTTATTACAGGCTTAAACTGTGACACATTTAAAATATTAATTACATGTCTCTGTTCTGTTTGTCTCTCGTCCGATGGCTGAAAGAGGCTGAAGGTTTAAAATATGAAGTCATTGCAACATTCTCCTCTGACATTTCTACAATGATTTAAAATACAAGATGATCCTTTTGTTTTCTCAACATCTCATTAATTATGTCGTTATCTTGAGAAAACAAAGTCTCGTTATCTCAGGAGATAACAAACTATTGAAGCACATAACAGAGATAATGACATAATAAAATGTATGAACGTTTGACCGCTCAGGCCTTCCTACAATAACAGAAATACACTGATCAAAGACATTCAGACTGCAGAGAGAGTTTGGTTGCACTGATGTCGTGCAGACACTTATACATATATATACAGTACAGAGGGCAGACGAGTCCTTCACTGAGCTGCATGCAGCCATTCTTATCTGTTATGTAGCGAAAGGCCACTTCATAAAATGTGAGATAATAAAAAGGAATTTTTATGATGCTTCTTGGCTAAAATTTTATTTCCATTACTGCAACCACTGCCAGTATAAAGAACAGATAGTGCATGAGTGACGTCACACACCGGTGCATCTGCAGCACTGACAACAACAACAACAACAACAACAACAACAACAACAACAGCCAACCCTCGTTTCATGGTTGTATCATGTTGAATTCCAACAGCGAACATAAAGGTGGTGTCGTCAGACGGCACTCATCAGGCTCAACACGGAGCGCTGCTGTGAAGAGGGTCCCAAGAACATTCCTGCAGTGCTATTGAAGGTTGGTAGACACAGTTCATCGCTGCATGTACCGACGCAGATCAAGACTCTGCTCTGCAAAGAGAAAGACACACATGAACATCGAGAAACATCGACCATTTCTCCAGGTCTGAGCTCACACACTGACGGTCGGTCGAGTCCATCCTTCAGATTGTCTTCATGGACGTCGTGTCCTCTGGGCTAAATTTACTTTTTACACATCAACCCAGCTTTTCTGGAATCTGGATTAATGTGTGCATACAAAGCTGTATGTGCACATCAACAACCTTTTAATGGGTCATTGTTCTGGCCTGATCTTTGCCACTGAAGACGTCCGTAGGGTCCAATGTTCCGTCACCTCTGACCTGATAACCCCACATAAGATCCTCTGGTTTGAAAGCGTGTTGGAGATCAAGTAGGCCGGCTCTGTTTCTTTGTTTAAACACATTATTTTAGAATTGCATTCTCTTGAACTGTTTTTGTCTTCTTCTTCTCTGATCTCAGTGTTTAATATGAAAAAATAGGGCAAATCTGTGGCACCTCATTAGGGAGGTTGGAATGAAATGCATTGCTGTCGCCAAATTGCTGATTGAAGCTAATTAGACTGCTGAGATTTCAGAGATTTTACAGGAAAAATTGGAATATGGGATGTCTCTGTGCAATCAAAGCACTAAAGCGTCTCCCTTGATAATATCCCGTCTAACAGAGCTATACAATAAGCAAATAAATGATGAAGTTAGTGTCAGTGCCCCGTGCTAGCAGGCTCAAACATTCAATGCTTTTTACAGTTTTCTCAGTTGGTGTGAAACGTTACATTATCTGTTCCTGTAACATTGAATTATTAACGTCTACGTTTGACACAGAAGTTTGTTTTGATCTTCTAAAATGCGTCTGAAGACTTCTGCGAGCTTCTGCAGCAGCAGGAAACATCTCTTTTCTAATGAAATGAAAAGATGCACGTGAACGTGAAGAAAGAGCAACGACAGATTAAGAAAACAGCACGAGCGAGCAGGTGAACGGTGGAAACGTTCAAACTCATCATCGGTATCACTGAAGGTGTGTTTGAGTTGAAACTGGAGGAACTTTCTTGTGCGACGATCACTGACTGCCATTCATGTTTGAGAGTGAGTCAACACGCTGAACGCTCAGCTTTTGAACAGACATCAAACTTTGAAACCTGCTATAATGAGCTGAAACAGTTGGAAATCTTCCTCATTAGGACTGAGAGTAAAGAGCAACGAGCTATTAAATATCGCCGTCCACACGAGCCAGGAAAAGGTCGTTTGGGGCTGACGGATGCCGCCCTTATTGTTAGCACAAATTATGAATCCATCCCCGCTGTTTGGAAAAAATGAAGCATCATGTGAGGTGAAACAAAAACTGACCGTCTGACCGTCTGAGCATCATTTCAGAGGTGTTTTGTTATAGTGACCGCACTGGATCAGAAATATCAGAATCCTGGGACCATGCAGGAGGTGAGAAATATTTCACACCTTTGTGGAGGTCTCAACCAGACCCAAACTGGTAGGAGGAGGATGTGAGGGAAGAGACACCACAGACTCAAACTGATAGAAGAGGACCAAGCTCTATTTACAGAATATGACAGAACTTGAATATAATATTCATAGATATGTGTTCATTGGTGTGCAATCACTGTAACTGCTTTACTTCCCGCAGACCCGAGCTGACAGAAGGAGGACTCCTCCTGGAAAACCTGAAACTCGGGATAACTCGGGACAAGACCGGTCCGGGACTGAAGTCTTTACACTGGGATGGGAAGAAAAAGAAAATAATCAGGACCAGGCAGGAGGGGATGAACTTATTTCCCCTGTGTCGCCCTCTAAACCTCTACAGACCCAACATGACGGAGGAGGACCTCCACCGTGAGGTCCCATGTGTGGTTATTAAATGTAAAGTTACAAATATGTGCTGTGCAGCCGCTGCTGTGTTTTGTGCCTGAACACACAGAGTAAATGACTGTTGACGTTCTGCGAGATGATGAACAGGATCAAACCAAAGTCCAGTTAAAGATGGTGGCCAGTGATTGGTCAGTGAATAACATGAAGACGTTTGTTAGAGTTTTCACACGCCGTGCCCAGATGTTCCCCATTGTTGTAAAATGGTGGTGCAGAAATGAAAAAGGAACACGGAGGAACTCTCCAGAGATTCACCCTGCGTCCACTCAGCTTGTTGATTTGGAATAAATTGTACACCGAATCATAAAAGACTGGACCGGCTCTGAGAGAGGCATCAGTCAACCTGTGATGTGTTCAAATAAGGCCGCAGCTACTTTCAAAGATATTTTCAAAGCAATTACTATCACATGCAGCGACCCACACACACACACACACACACACACACACACACACACACACACACACACAGACGCAGGTAATTATTAAGCTGTCACTGCAAATGAATGGGGCTGCGTATCCTCAAATAACCAGACGCCACATCCATGACATGTATGCAATAAAAAAATGTTTTAATACTTAAAAACACTGTGTAGTTTCCAAATGTTGCATGTTCTGATGAGAGTTCATATCTCATAAAGCTCGCACAGAGCTCTAATCTCCTGAAATGTATGCAGCCGCCAGGCGGCATGAAACACGACAGCTGTCAGCCAAAATATTTGAGGCTCTCGCTGAGAAAGGTAACGGCCAGTGAGGAGAAAATTGGACAGGCTTGCTTTTAGAGTGGATTCAACCTGCACAATCTAACGCGACTGACACCGGGGGCCGCCCCTGAGTGACTGCAGCTTAGTGAGAGATGACATGACAAGCTCATAGTGCTTTCTGCTGCACATCCCCGGTGTCATGAGTGACCCACTTTCTCCTTTCTAATTGCAATTCCCTCTTTAAAACTGTATTACTTTGCACAAAGGACGAGTCAACTGCAGCGTGCGCACAATGCACGGGGAGTTAGTCTGTAAAACACAATCAAATACACATTTACAATGTTATTCTACGCTCATACAGTATATGTGTGTCTGTGTGCTAATTCTGGAGCTAGGTGCTCTGCAGACAAAGTCAGACCTCCCCAAATGAGACCGTCTGACTCCAGAGACCAAAACTAGCGATGCATTCAGGGACATCTTCTTGTGAAGTCAAAATGGTGAATGGACTTTGCACGTTACACCCGTCCACACATTCACACACATTATACACTGATGCCAGAGACTGACGTGCAAGGAGATACAGCAGTTATGCTAAGGTATGCTAGGCGAGCTGATGAAGCTTCACCCCATACATTGATAAATTCACGTCACAGCCATCAGGAGCAGTTTGGGATTCATTGTGTTGCTCAAGGACACTTCCACTGGACTAGGGGCAGCAGCTCGCTAACCAACCTGGAGGGAACAATCCACCATTTTTGGGGGAGAACCATGAACTGTATTTTTCCTATTTATCCACATATATGCATGTATTACTGTGATACTCTGTCATTAACAGTGAATTCTCTGCCTGGGGGTTCATTATTTACAGTCTGCGGTGGCTTTTTCATTGGTCTTGTTGCATCTAAACTCCTGGTACATACAGTGTGGTCTTGTGATAGAGTAACTCGGCTTTACAGGTGCACAAAGGATTGAGGGACTGCATATATCGTCCACCAAGCCAAAGAATGCCGTGTTCCTTTGAAATGTTCCTTCAGATATTGACTTGTTATTCCAGCCTAGAAATGCTGGAGGATCCAGACGCTGAATTAGGCCACAAGTGTTATTCATGACATGCTAGTGGAAAAAAAAATAATGGTGTGGACACAGAAAAGATGTTAGAGAAGACACCTAATTTGAAACAGCCTGCTGGACATCCTGTAATTTATGTGAGCTGAATGCTGCATGCTTTCTCCTGGGTCCCAACTGCAGAACTGGGTGTATCAACCAATTGCTAAGTGGCTGGCAGAGAAAAAACGTCACACACTTCCTGTTTTCCTGCTGGGCCTCAGACACAGGGGGATTCTCCACAGATGAATAATACATCTCCTCCATTTAATTTGGAAAGCAGCTGTAATGAGGCACTTTTGCTCAGTATTTCCTCACTCAGGGCTCTCACGTGCCACGAGCACTGTGTGGGTAAAAGTGAAGCTGCTGGCGTGAGGGCAGAAAAGCTCCAGATATGCAGAATATTCATAATTTGAAGGAGTTTTTCACACAGATGAACTCAGAGTGGCAGCAGCCTGAAGGTCAGAAAAATGATATTGTGACTTGAAGATTTGAGGCTTGAATCCGAGATACTCACAGAGATTTATCACCAGCTCTGCAGCTCTTTGGAGATTTGATCCACTTCTAGCTCGTCGCTTTGGTTTAACAGTACGTTTATTATATTATCACGCTCTCTAATGCTTTAATGTACGACAAAACAACAACAACAACTTTTCTAATGTGATATTTCAAAATGCATCAACAGAAACACGAATGAAGAGTTGATCTTCAGTCCTTAATCTCGCAAATGTATTTATTGTGCATCAGCATACACTTCTTTACACTCTGAAGGTGGAATTACATCAAAGAATCACGATGAACTGAACATATTACAGCAGTACACCACCCAGCTGAAACTTGCCTGACCCTCCTGCACGGGTTTGAATAATGCAGTGTGTGTGTGTGTGTGTGTGTGTGTGTGTGTGTGTGTGTGAGGAGTAGGGAGGAGAAGGAAGGGAGTGTTTGTGTGATAAAGGGGTATGACCCATTAAACCCTGAAGGCCTGAATAAAATACAGTGACACACAGTCTCACTGTAATTTCACCATAAAAGAGTCAGACATGCTCGGATGTAAATTTATTGGGGAGGTCGTAACATTTTACGGCCGGTACTCTGTGCTGGATATGATCACATTTGCTCAGAGCTGTTAAGATTATGATCCTGGATGATGTGTTTTACAGCAAACAAGCCATAACCTCTGTGCCATTATTTTAATTACTGTTAAAAATTGCAATTAATGACCAATTGCAGGCAATAAAGAAGCAGACGGTTTCCTGCGTGATAAAAATATGAGTGTGTTTTACTAATGAGCTTGGAGTTCGCTGCGTCAGGCGTAGCTGCTCGCAGTATTTTTGAGACAGGAGAGTGTGAAAGTATATTTCTGTCGATCTTTGAATAAATAATGGTGAGAAATAATAATGTGCAGAGGCAGATGGGATCCTGTTTGCCTTATAATCCCCTCTGAGTCTCGAGCAGAGCGTCAGGAGCATGTGGCCTTTTTTCAGTCTAGACTTCTTCATCACTTCGCTTATTTACAGATCAACAAATCAATTTGTGGGTGGAAAACAAAAAGAAATCAGAGATATGAAGCACAGAAACGGGCCAACGCTGCCTTTCCATTGATAACGAGCAACAACTGTAAACCTGCGGAGGCATCACGCTGCAGACAGAGCTTAATTAAGAAATAATTGACTTATATTTTCAAATAATTAAGCTGTTTGAAGTGCTGTGATAGTCTCACGCTGCCAAGCTTTACCTTTAGACGGCGAGCGCCTCGTGCTGATTGGTTGAAATGTGAAATAAGATGAAATAAATGGCTTGAAATTGGAAATCTAACGCGATTTGAGATGCTAAGAGAGAACATCTCTCTTCTGATGTTTGATAGACTGCCGGGAAAAGGCAATTCTCTCCCTCTCTGTGCATGTGTGTGTGTGTGTGTGTGTGTGTGTGTGTGTGTGTGTGTGTGTGTGTGTGTTTTAAGTGAATTCCAGGTATAATTTGCAGAATTATGGCGAGGAACCAACCTGAAGAAAGTATGATTATTCCATCCAAGCCATTCATTCAAGCATGTCGACGCCTACATGCTGTATTTCAAACATATAATCAGCGTCCTGCAGAGGCGGTGGAGAAAGTAGAAATTTACGGATCATAAAGATCTGTTGTGACACCTCATGAGTGGCATTTAGATGTCCTCGCCGAACATTCCTCAACCTCCGCCCCGATCGGAAATCACACTTAGCTTTTTGCCCGTGAGGGGAATATTTGAAATTCTAGCGATGTGCTCATGAAAGGGAATAGAAACGATGCCTAATGTATATGAATGGGAGCCGTGGTGTTGAGGTATTTCACGCCGCACGCCCTGACAGAGGCTAAAGTGAATAAGTCGTCAACTCACATTGAAATTCATATTGTATCCCCGGCTGGAGCCGAGCCCATTTTCTCCACAGTGCTCTCGCCATGAGCCTTACAATAGTCAGGGAGACATCTAATGAAGCAGGAGAAAAAAATATTAAGAGGAAAATCCTTAAACTCAGGAGTTGGTGTATTCAACGGCCGCTCTCTAAATTCAATGAGAAAATCTTTTGTTGGAGCTCCGGGCCGGCGGGAGGAGAGAGAAGAAAAGTCAGGATTGAGCGAGTGACTAAAATGGGCTGTGACAATGTCGGCTTCGGTCCGGTCAGCCTGCACAGACGATGAAGTGAATATGAGGGCA
This sequence comes from Argyrosomus regius, assembly GCA_946959425.1. NCBI lineage: Eukaryota > Metazoa > Chordata > Actinopteri > Sciaenidae > Argyrosomus > Argyrosomus regius. The sequence continues at coordinate 1,165,904 of OX336887.1, read as the reverse complement.
TGAAGAAGAAGAAAGGCAGGAGGAGGAGGAGGAGGAGGAGGTTGGAAACACAGAACAAGAGGCAGGAAGTGGTTTGCCAAGTGGTTGGAGAAGACAGTTTACGGCCTTGAGGGTTGCTGGTTCACATCTTGATCCTCCGCTGCCTTACATTGAAGTATCTCTGTAAGAACGTTCCCTCTTGACTCAGTGAGTCAGCAGCTTCCCAGATTTTTGATCCACTGGTGCTGCCGCCTCGTGCAGTTTGACCTTTGGGTCCCCTCGAGAATCTCGCCCGACTCTCCATCTGGTTGCTTTTTCCAGCGCCGGTCTGCTAAAAACCACTTTGCAAAGTTGGCTAATGGTACAAGATTGTTTTTGCTATGAGAATTTTATGTACTTCAGTTAATGGCCTTCAATTTATTCCCTGTGTAAGTGCTATTGAAGCCTGCGAGTGTTCAGGTTTTCATTTCAACTCCACATTAAAGCAGCTGATTTCCACCTCATGCTAATCAGGGAGTAATCACCTGCAGTGTTTGGCTGGAATAGAAAACTTCTACACATTCTCAGGCTTCAGTGGCACTTAGCTGAGAACCTCTTCATCACCTGAACTCATTTAATCTTTTAACTTTGACACCAGAACGGCCCGTTTTCAAAGTGAAGACGACTAAACGTGCTCGTTTTGTAGCACCGCTCCATTTTCCAACCCTGGTTGCAATTATCCTGAGCGACCCTCCTGGCTTCCCGCTCTTTCTAATCCACTCGTGTTTGTTTGTGCACGCCGATGTGTAACACGTCCTTGTTGATAATCCTGCCTACAAACCAGGCGACGCCGTGATGAAATGTGGTTACAACCGCAGAGGATGAAAGCCAAACGTACACACAAACATACACAAACGTGCAGCACATACTGTAATTTTAATCTCCACTTGACATAAACTCATTTTATCAGACAGCTGTTTGCAGGCAAAGATCAACTTCCTGTGTCTGTGCATCAGTAATTAATTGTAATTACAAACTGATTTCACACACACGCAAACGATCTCGCCGCTGTTTGTTTGATGTCTACCAGCTCATTTGAAATTGTTGCAGAGCAGCAGCAGCATTTCTGATTCTGGTGTCACTATTTGTCTCTCATTATCACTGCAGCTTCCACCAACTCCTGGCTGCATAGTGCCCCCTGGTGGAGAGGTCTCTGTTTGTCAGTCCTGACGCTGCAGTCTGTTGTGAAGGTTTAATTCAAGAGATGTGAATGAAGCCGAGTAACTGGACGTGCTGAGCTGCAGCCAGCTTAATAACGCTGATCGAGATTAGAAATCAACACAATTTTTTCAAGCGTTAACAAGCAGCAGAGATATTCATGCATGTTATAGAGACTATTTGTTGAGTTGACTGCTGAAAGAGTCAAAGAATTAAACATCGGTGTCCCCTCGTCAGCAGACAGATGTGAAAACAAACCTTCTAATGTCTCCACACGTCTGTCTGCACAGTGAAGCTCAAACCAGCCAGCGGTCGGGAACATTAAGTATTTCATGAAAGTGAACCAGCCGAGCTGCTGTAGCTCAAATTGCTGAAGAAGTCCATGCTGGTTCTGATAGAAAGGCATCAGAACACAGTGCATCACAGTTTGCTGCATAATCGCAGACCAGTCAGGGTCACATGCTGACTCCTGTCCATCGGCAACGGACATGTGAGCATCAGAACTGGACACATTTTCTTTTACATCACGTGGGTGGCTGGGTTCACGTGGGAAACCTCAGGGTCAGCCATTCATGTGGATGTTACTTTGACACGTACCACCTACCTGAGCATTGTTGACACCTTGTACACCCTTTCATGGAAACAGCATTCACTGATGGCCTCTTTCAGAAAATGCTCCATGAACACAACAACCAGTTCACGGTGTTGACTCAGCCTCTGAATTCTCCAGATCTCTATCCAACCGAGCATCCTTGGGGATGTGCTGGACAAACAAGTCCAAATCCATGGAGGACCACCTCGCAACTTCCAGGACTTGGTGCCAGATACCACAGCAGACCTTCCGAGGTCTGAGGAGTCCAGGCCTCGATGGGTCAGGACCTCGACAGTATCAGACAGGTGGTCTGAATGTTCTGATCGTGAATATCTGAATGAAATGTGTGGTATCTTGAGAACGCTCCCGTTACTTCCTTTAGACTGACATACACTACATGACCACAAACATGCAGACACCCAAACATTACATCCATGTGTGTACTGAACATCTCTTCCCCGCCTCCCTGCAGTCTACAGGTGGATGCTGGAGCTAATGAAAAGCAAGTAGCAGCCAGGAGACAGCTTAAATTTCAGGTGAGTGATGGAGCAGCAGGTGTGCAGCAAAAAGCATGAGCAGAGCACTGACAGCTTGAGTACATCACCCTAATGGAAAGGTTGCAGTGGGTGTATCTCGCAGAGAGAGCCTGAAGTAGCTCACAGGCTTTGATTTATTCATGCAGTCTGCCTCTAATGTCGGCCGATAAGTCTTTGAGTTCATCCTGAAGGTGTTGGATGGGCTCGAGGTCAGCGCTCTGTGCAGACCAGTCAAGTTCTGAGCAGACCACAAACTGCTTCATGTAATCATCATCATATATTCTGGTCTGGTCCATTATTAGGTTCTTTTCCTGGTGCAGGTGGACGTCTCACTTAAATCAGTGACCCTCTGTTTGGGTGACCTGCCTTCAGGAAATGTTACCTGAGGCGTCGATACCTGGCAGGAGGACCATCGTTAAAACTGTTTGGACTGACATCTTTGAAAATGAAACTTTCTCCATGAGACGGGACAAATATTTGAAAATATGGGAAACTTGTAATGTTCTTTTGTTTCTTTTCATGAGGTCAAGGAAAGATATGAAGGAGGAAGAAATCATCTGACCTGCTTCAGATGTCCACATACTTTTGGCAGCCCTAACACAGGAACAACATCGCCCTCTGCTGATCGTTTCTGCTTCTCTCACTCTGTTGTGTTTCTCACCTTTGCAGGTGTTTTTTTTTTATCCAGCTGATGTTGAGTTTGTGTTTTTTCTTTATTCCCTGTGAGACGTTCACAACCTCCAAATCTTCCTCTCTCATGTGTTTCATCACTTTCTATCCCGGTGCCTCGTTTTTGGAAAAACCCACTGTGTGTGTGTGTGTGTGTGTGTGTGTGTGTGTGTGTGTGTGTGTGTGTGTGTGTGTGTGTGTGTGTGTGTCCTTGGTTGCAGGTTTCAAAGAATATGCCATGGGTAACGCTAAAATTAGTTTTATTTTTTAATACAGAGAAAAAAGGAGCAGATCAAAGCAGCTGATTTTGGCATCCTGACACATTTAAAATGAAACATTTTTACGAGGCCAGGAGGAGGAGGAGGAGCAGGAGGAGGAGGAGCAGGAGGAGGAGGAGCAGGAGCAGGAGAGTCTGGCTTCATGGGGAGTCGCAGTCGGAGGTAGAACAGATGTTCACGAGATACAGGAGTACATCAGCTGTCTACTGTTTCTGGATGTTTCCGCTTGGTCGTCGTCATTTCCTGTTTTGTTCCGTGTGCAGGATCCTCTGCGGATCTTCAGTCGTAGCTTCAGAATGTTTCGTGTCACTTTGTGTCTTCTTGCTGAGAACAACATGAAACAGATTTGACTTTGCTCCATTGCTGCTGTTTGTTACTGTGAAATGAATCACACTTTGTCCTGCATCCCATCCTGGTGTCCTCCTCGGGAACAAAAGGTCCATCAGGAGCCACGTCGAGGCGATAACGCCCCTTTCAGATTCATTTATACCAGAATTCTCAAAAACAAGGTCAAGCCTGATTCCTCAAGGTCACAGTGTGACATCTGGAGTGTGGTAATCAGATAAATGGCCGTCTTTGGTGTTGACGAGTAGCTTTTCAGCGGCCTCTTCAGCAGCACTTTTTCAAATCTGCCACATTTCTCTTTCCACTCTTCAGTTTGACAAACAGGATTTGAACTGAAGCCTCCCACACAGCAAACAGTCAACAGTGGGCTGCAAAGTGGCTGAGGGAGATATTTACCACTCCATGTGTTTACCGCCTCGTGCAATCTGAAGCTGCAGCTGCCGCTCGTCCTTCACCATCTTCTCCTGCCGCCGCACAAATGTCACCGAAGGTAAATAAACATCAGCCTGGGTGTTTGAAAGTTAGCAGTCATTGAGTTGATCACACACACACACACACACACGCACACACACCTTCAGGCTTCAGTTCACTTGGCCATGTAAGCTGCTACTTCCTTCTCCAGGCTTTGGGCGAAGCGGTGGTTGAGGAAGAGAAGCTGCCCGTGAGGAAGCAAGCGGCTGAGCAGAGCGTCGATACGGTTGCTCCTCAACAGGACCTGAAGGGAAAGTTAGTGTTGTTAGTGACGACGGCTGCACTCACTTACAAATCTGCATCATAAACTGTAATGAGTTGTTGCTTTTGAGGTAAACTGTTGGCCTCTGAACATGTGGAGACACTACACACTGCAAAAGGTTCATTAAAGTGCAACAGGCAGCTGAGAATTCATTTTCACATGTGGGTGTATCAGGTACATATGCAGAGTCTGTGTTGTAGAGGGACAGATGTGTCATGTCCAGGTGTTGGTACTGTTGTAGAGGAGGTCCTCTCTGAAGAGCTGGAGGTCTTCAGGAGGTTTGTGAAGGTAGAGAGGGACGCCCCTGATCTGGTAGGAACTAGTAGGACGTTCCACCAACGGGGAACAACAGACGAGAAAAGTTTGGATTGTCCTGAGCGTACGGGTGGCAGAGCCAGGAGGAGGTAACATATGTCTGTATGAGGACGCTCAAGAACCGGAGACTACTTTGAGTTTAATGTGGGCTGCTGCAGGTAGACTGAGGAGCTCCATGTTGAAGAGCAGGCGAGCCGCCACGTTCTGGATCATCTGAAGGGGGACGTTAGAGATGAACACAGCCTGGATCAGGAGCTGGGCAGCAGAGAAGGTTAACTGGTCATCGATCAGGACTTCTGACAGAGACAGAGGGAGTCAGTGTTGATGTTGGAGGAATATTTGTCTTCAGTATCAGCCTGCTGTATCGTCACACACGATCTCAAAGGTGACAGAAAGATCGTAAGGTGAGGTCAAATTAACGGTTCGAAAACTCTCTCATGACTCCAAACCAGAAACATCAGGAAGAGGAGTGTGGATCAGGAGTACCGCTTTCCAACAGTATCATTTTTTAGTGTCTGCTATAGTGAGAATATTTCATTTTAGTACCTGATACAAGCCCACTTTAAAACACTCACACTGTCCCTTTCACAGACGTGTGTGTTCCAGTTCAAACAGTAAACAGTGGATCTGTTGGGGACTACTTTCAGCGGTGGATTAATCCACATTTGGTGCTGCAGGGAGTGTTTTCTGCAGCAGGACAGTGACTGAATAAACTACAGTGAGTGTGTCTTCATGGAGATGAAGCAAACATGTCAGCCAGTGCAACAGTGTGGCTCGTTGATGTGGTTTTAATAGTCAGCTCTGTGGCACAGAGGAGGAAGATCATCAGACAACACGACTCCATCTTGTTAAATTCAAGTCCAAACACTTGTACAGACAGTGCACTGACCGTATCCTTCAGTTAAAGCTCTAAATGAAGCTGAAGCGTGCTTCCTTACAGCGTGTCAGCTCCTCAAAGGTCTCAGTAAGAACCACTACACAGACTTTTTGTCCTTTGTCCTTTGACGTAAACAGATTTCTCAGCATATTCTCTGCTGCTGTCACACAGCTTAAAGTTGTGAAACAGGTACTACACATCATCGTGACAGCATCTTCACACCGTGTAACAAATCCAGCTGAGTGTTTATTTAATTTGTGAAAGCAGAACAAGATGATGTGATTCATTTAGACCCCGTCAGACCAGGTCCAGACCAAGAGTACAGCTACCTGGACTAAACCAGCACTGTGTGGGAGTCCAGAAACTGTGTTCAAACCTCTGAGATCAGTTTCTCTTCTTTGGGTATTACATTTTTTATATATAATATTTTATACTAGTTGCATGCATCACTCAGGTGTGTTTCCTCTTCTCTGAACTCTGATCTTTAGTTCTTTCCATTGATTTTTAATTGGATTCAAGTCACGTGACTGGCTGTGCAGCTGTGCAGAGAGTCTCCTCGGCCCCGTGTTTGGGATCTTTGTCTTGCTGACATGTCTCGGTACATTCTTCCATTCATCCTTCCTTCAATTAAAATGAAGTTTGCCAGTACCGTACCACACGCCACGATGTTCCCACCTCCAAACGTCACTGTTGGTGTGACGTGCAAACACGGTGTGTGTTAAGGCATCCAAATGTTGTGCAGCAAACTTCATCATGCTTCTTCTTCACTAACAGTCTTGCGTGGTGAGCGTGCATGCAGGACATGGCGGTTGAGTGCATTTATTATTATTTTCTTTGAAACAATCCTCGGCTCTTGCACAACTCTTCTGATCGTTCTTCTCACTCCTCTGTCAGAAATCTTCAGATTTCAGCCTTTCTGCAGCCCCCTTTCTTCTCGTGTTCAACACTTCTTGCCTGTGTCATTTCACATGATTACACATAACTTCTGGTTTCTTTGTATGTACGGGTTATTTGGGTTGTTACCAACATCTGCTGAAAATGTCATGTCAGCAGCACGTTTAGAAACGATCTAAACAGACATGTACAGTAATGATATTAAAGCATGAATGCTGGGGCTAGTTCTCACCTCGCTGCCCTGGCCCAGCATGTGCAGATGCTCCAGGCAGTGTCGGGTCAGGTTGCGGAGGGTCCCCTCAGCCAGCAGGAGGTTCTCGTGAGGCTCGCAAACCAGCGTGAAGCCCAAACTCTGTACTCCCAGCCACAGAGCGCTCATCTCCTCGGTGAAGGGGTCTCCAGCTCTCAGACGCACCACTCCGCTGTCGGCCTCCTGCAGGGCCAGCGCCTCCTCGCCGGGCACCGCCTCCACCAGCAGTCGACCCGAAGCTTCCCGAGACAGAGAGACGGCACTGCAGACCTGCCTGAGTCACAGAGGGTCAGAGGTTAGCTGAGTGTTATCTCTGGGTTTTGGGGGGGTTTGTTGTGTGTGTGTGTGAGTACTCTCTGATGTAACATTGTAACATGAGTAAATCCTCACCACAGACTGACGTCAGTACATCTGCAGCCTGGTTTAACTCCAGGCTGCAGAATGAGCAGAGATAATCAGCTGTTACAGTTTGTCATCGTGAGTGAGCAGAGAAAAGACTGAGGCAGCAGGATGCAGTACAGCAGGACACAGGAAGAGGGCGCTGTTCTTCTTGGAGTCAACGCATCAAAGCCAAAAATATGAAATACATGAAGAAGAACAAGAAGGAAGTCTGGTG